>JAKGSA010000689.1:126655-152963 GCA_033558755.1 Philaethria dido | reverse complement strand
CTCAGGTTGGGCTCAGGTTGGGTTTAGGTTGGGCTCAGGTTGGGATCAGGTTGGGCTCAGGTTGGGCTGAGGCTGGGCTCAGGTTGGACTCAGGTTGGTCTCAGGTTGGGCTCAGGTTGGGCTCAGGTTGGGCTCAGGTTAACTATATGTATTTTTTTATATTAAAAATAATTGATAAATAACTATGATTGGACTTGAATTTTTACTTATGTAAAGTTTATCGTATGATTAAATAAATAATAAAATTTAGTCTAATGTTATCAAGCAAAAAAGAGGCAAAAAATAACTAAAACCACGTAATTTTAAAATATTTTTATGACACCATCCTTATTTGATTGTGTGAGAACAGAGAAACTCTACTGCGTTCACTACTTTTTAATTTTACTAGTATTTTCTTTAAAAACGTTACTGTAGGTAAACTTCAATCACGATGTTAAAACTCATTCTCGCTAGTTAAAGAAGCTCATATCTAATGCATGACACGATTCTATTATATTTCTGACATAAATTGTAAGATATGTTATTGTTATTAATATATTAAACTGCGCATTTAGAACTCTTTACTTAAACTCATATTCATACTAGTGTAATGTGAATAGGAAACCACTATAATAATATATAAATATTGTCTTTCAAAAATTTATAAATAAATTTCTATAAAGGATAAAGGAATAATTTGGAACTCTTTTTACGAAAATTATGTTGACGGAGAAATATGGCACAGTTAAAGTATATATATTTTATGATAAAAATGTATTTTATCATAGTATATTAAAAATACATTAGATTGATTGAATAAATAGTACAAAATTTACCGTGTACCGTATGAAATTATATGCGTTGCCAAGGCAACGCTTGCTTAACGCGTCAGCGCTGTTTACTGGTAGTATAATTTATTTTATATATTTTTTAATTATTAAATGTGGTACATAATATGGTAGAATCTAAATAAAGAAGAAAATAATATTTTATTTATTTTTTTAACTTCACGCTTTATCTCGCATATAGCGGGGTAGGCAGAGGGAACCAGAGAACCTAGTGTTAAGACACTCCATTCTCTTTCAACATTTCCGATCCCCACTTTCCGCCAAATTGAGGCATTGCGTGTTGAGTGGCGGAACTCAACACCGCGCTTTGCTTTGTTACCAAACCCAAGAAATGAAAATACTAAATTTTTCATTTCCTGGAGTGGCAATCGAACCCACAACCTTGTGCCAACCTTATGCCTCTGCGCCACGACAGGCGTCAATTTATTATTATATTAAAAAATTATTGTTATATAATATCTATCATATATTAATAGAAAATAATACTTGACATATAAGTTCAATATCAATAATATACTCTTTTGTTTGTTACAGATAATCCCTGAACCATCGATAAACTAACCTCCTTGGCGGGGGAATGACAGATTAAAATTTATTATAATATCTACATATCTAACTTGACAGTTGTATTCTCTATAGTAGTATACTTTTGCCAAAATATTAAAAAATAATGTGGATAGGAGTTTTAAGGAGATAGTATATTTTATTATTCAAAATGGAGTCGTGGAAGGCGTGTATTTGGACCGTTTTTGTAGTAGTATGCATTTTAGGGAAGATCTCTGGGTTAGACAATGGGTTAGCGCTGACTCCTCCCATGGGATGGTTGGCTTGGGAAAGGTTCAGGTGTAACACCGATTGCAAGAACGATCCTGATAACTGTATAAGGTATTTATTTTCATTCTTTTGTTTAATTAAAATAATTATTGTATGCAAGTGAGTATATATAATTGATCTATTGTAGTGTATGTATTAAATTATTTATAAATTCTTTTTATATATTGCACAGAATAATGATAAACGATATAGTTATAAATGTATGATTACTATTTATTTCTGTATACAATTTTAATAAATAAATAATTTCTATTCGTCGTAAGTTCAATTATTTTGATTATAATTTGTCATTTAATCTATATATGAAAATAATGCGTGAAGCTAAAAATAATCGATTATATTTGCTCTTTTTTACATTTTTATTATATTTACTTTTCTTTTTTTTTTAACTTCACGACAGCGTGAAGTCCCTCTGCCTACCCTGCTATATGCGGGTTCTGTAACCCGCATATAGCAGGTTAGGCAGAGGGAACCAGAGAACCTATTGTTAAGACACTCCATTCTCTTTCAACAATTCCGTTCCCCACTTTCCGCCGGAAATTGAGGCATTACGTGTTGAGTGGCTGGACTCAACGCCGCGCTTTCCCTTGTTACCAAAGAACTGAAAATACTAAATTTTACATTTCCTGGAGTGGAATCGAAACCACAACCTGTCGCGTTTACAGTCGCACGCTTGTGCCTCTGCGCCACGACAACTTACTTTTCAATGTCATAATATAAGTTGTGTGTTCAATTCTCCCTCGAGGGTATAATTAAATTGTTTTTATTCTTCTTCTTCTTCTTCTGCTTTCGTAAAACAAAGAACGCCCGTGGTTTGCGCCATCAAATACGCAAATTCTAGAACTCGGGCGGAAAATAGAGTGTCTTGACACTAGGTCCATTGCGAAAAAACATAAAATCCCTGAAATTTAAAATTTACTAACTAACACATATTTTTTATAGTGACCGCCTTTTCCGCACCATGGCCGACATACTCGTCTCCGAAGGTTACGCAGCAGCGGGCTACGAGTACATCAACGTGGATGACTGCTGGCCAGAGAGGGAACGTGATCCTAGAGGCAAGCTGGTACCAGATAGAGAACGATTCCCGTACGGCATGAAAAGCTTATCTGATTACGTAAGTTGGCCTTGTTTTACCTTCAGGTTGTAACTCGCACATAGCAGAGAAGACAGAGGGAAGCTGAGAACCTAGTGCTATGGCACTCCATTCTCTTATGATCCGTTCTCCCCTTTCCGCTGAATTGAGCCATTGCGTGAGAAACGATATTTTTTTATTTAAAAATCGGTCTTTTGGTCACCTTTTCGCAAAGTTATGCATCGGTAATCTAGAACGTTTTTGTTTAACATTATTAAATACTATCTGTGTCTTACAACTTTACGTTTACGTGGATTATCTTAGTCATAGGAATTTTGAGAAAACTTCTCTTCTTTTTTGATCATATTCTACTCTTTTTTCCTACGCTAAAGAGCTTACATACCAAATTTCAGCTTTCTATTGTCAGTAGTTTCGCCTGTACGTTGTCTGTCAGTCATTCAGTAACGCAAGCGTCTTATATATAAAAATAATAGATACATTCGCGTGCAGTTGCATTCATTTTTGCAATATATTTCGTGTAAATCAACCACCGAGATGCATTTCAATGACATAATGAGCGCACGACGATCTTAATCGTTGTTGACGATTGTTTTTTCTTCTTTGCCGTATTTATATCAGGGATTTGCAACCCGCGGCCCGCAAAGCTTTAATTTATATAATTAATATCTCCCACTAATATATTTAGTTTTATCAAATTATCTATTTTTCACATTTCCTGTATTTATAATGTAGGTAATATTTATGAGTACGATTTTAAATACTGTTATGTTAAGAAATGTCATTCTGGCCCGCCAAATATAGTCAAAATTAATGAATTGCTGAAAGTCGTTGCTCATTACTGATTTAGACCTATAACATGATAATAATTTTTATTCATATAAAAGCCATCTTCTTTAACTTACCGTGGCAATTGGAAAGATTTTTGCTATTATTATTACACTCAAACTCTTATAAGGCGAATATTTGTTATAAGATAATTGTCATTGAGGCGATCGTGGCGCAGTGGAACAGCTGACTATAATCAAGATTGGTTCTGGGTACGATTTCCAATCATTTTTATATTTCCGTTCTGATAAGACGTTCTGAGAAGCGTGGCGTTGAATTTTACCATTCAGTTCGCAAGGTCTCGATTTCGAAATTTAGAGAATATGTTCTCTTTGACTACCCTACATTGCGGGAAAATCGTGATACTGAAATAAAAATGCTTTACATACATACATAGCTTCACGCTGTATCCCGCATATAGCAGGGGACGCAGAGGCAACCTGGTGTTAAGACACTCCGTTCCCCACTTTCTTTATTAAACATTACTTTAGTCAATTTAGTTAATACTTAGTACATAAAGAATTTTCACAAGAATATTATTATTTGTATATAAAAAAATATAAGTCTATGGTTCAAAACGAGACAAATGACTATTAAAACATTTTAACATCTCGTCAAAAGCCGAATCATTTTTACTAGGCGTAGTTTCTATTGAAATAATTATAATTATAATATTTCATATATTAAATAATAATACTGCATATTATCCCATTGTGCTCTGCCGCAGGGTCTTCCACTTACAGATGTCACAGTCGTCAGTAACGACGTCAGGGTCGAAAGATCGTCAAGGTTCACTATAATATATTAATGATAGTAATTATGCACTATAACATTATATGAACTGCTATTTCTTATCTAATAATAGACATGACCTTTTTACGTTCAGTTCATATGATATGTACCTTGAATGAAAGTGGATGGAAAATATAAAAGATGTTCTCAGTTGAATATTATATTTTTGACAGCTTTTTAAAGTGTTAATCACACCCTTAGGAACTTTTTCTAAAAACGTGAATATTATATGTTTATTCTAGATTTCTAGGGTTAAATTTGTAGGGTATTTTAATACTTAATAAGAAAAAAAGGTCAGAATAAGTGTTGATAATGTCATAGTGGATATATTTAAAAAAAATCTTCCATCGTTGTCAGAGAATTTAGCAAAATATAGTGACAGTGAAGTTCCGATTTCTATTTTTCGTTAATTTTATTTCTTTTATTTTCTATGCTTATTCACACAATAAAAATTCAGCTAATACTAATAATCTTAGATCTTGAGCATTTTTTTAAATATTTTCCCTATTTCTCTTTATTATATTATTGTCCATATTTCGTATCATATTTTCGATTATATTTTTTTGTTTTTAAATAAAAACGTCTACCATTTAAATGTCTTAAGCGAGAACTGAATCTCCTTTCCCCAATCATTATACACCGTACAGTTAGCTATATCTATCATCTACTTACAGTATATGTTAGTATTACATAGATATTATCATTCATATCGCCCCATTTCGTGCTCATTGTCTCCGATACACGTAGTTACATCACTCACTCGAGCAGAGCGAACATAAATCGTTCTTTAACCCCGACTATTGTCGCAAATCTTTTCATATTGAACATTGTTAGTTTCAGTTCTCACGGATGTCAACAAAAATATTTCAATTTTTTAGAATATATATGCTAATTTAATAGCTTTCTTGCGTTATTAGTGCTTTGAAATAGATCGATGTAGAAATCTAAATCTCATTTTTTTAATACGCTTTTATTATACTCATCTATATATTAGATATATATATATCTATCTATTAAACAAACAATGTATATCTATCTCTTAAAGAAATCATGCAATACTTTTTAATTCTCTTGTCATCCAATTTGTTGGAAAATTTGCACACATCTGGATTTTGTAACAATAATTTCATAACATGAACTTTACGTCCGTGATCAGGATGAACAGGATAAGGAGCAAATACCTTGAAGCGTTTTTTTTTAGTTTAAAAAACCTATTGCTTCCTTTTTCATCCTATCTTTTTTGGTATGGGAGTAATGGGGGTAAGCACCCTGGGATGCGGTTTAGCCGGTTCTGAAGTTTTATTTAGAAACATTGAAAGCTGGGTAATGTCGTTTCTTTAAATTAATGCTAAGTTAGGTATTAAATAATATAATCAACTCACAAAATCAACTCTTTAGCAGTATAATTAAATAATTTGCGAAAAAATACCTTGAGTTTAGACAAGGAATAAACGAATGACCATTTGCAACTAACCAATACCTTAAATTGTCATCCCTAATGTTAAATGACCACAAAGAAAACCACATATAACATACAAGATTAAAGAAAAATAGTAATTTCATGTTAAAATAAATGTTTTACATTTGTCTACTAGATTCCTAAGCACTTTTACTATTAACAACGCATTGTTGCTTCACAGCTCCAGCTGTAAAGTTACGTAACGGTGAAATTATATCTTGCATCACATCGCATTTTACACAGACTTTTGACACCGATTTGTCATTAAATACTGTATTTTTGCTAGAAAAACTAATCGTGGGATCTTTTTTTGTATGATTTGGAAATGATAGCGAATGTAAGAAATTTTATGACAAATAATAGCCAGAAAATACTAATCTAAGACGATTTAAAAGTAACAAGTGAAATTGCTTTAATTGAAACGTATTTTGAAAGATAAGTTTAAAATTTAAAAGCGAAATGCATTAGCAGTTTTTTTGTAAAAATGTTATTTTTTTAGTGCTTTCTCTAAAAATTGCTTGGACATTTATTTCTTTTACATATAACTGATAGGTAATTGATATAAAAAATATAACATAATTTTATTACATACAGTACTTTCTTTGTTTACGGCGTCCGTGGTATGATAATGATGGCTTTGGGTTAAATCATTTAGCATTTCTCGTAGGCTCTGTAATGTAGGTCTTTAATATTAACAAATTGTAAGGCAACGCAAATATTACTGGTAATATCTTCCTAGAATTATCACATTTCTTAAAAATTGTTTTTGCTATTTTCATTGTTGTTTTTCTTCAAAAGATAGCGCCTATGCTATTACCATTTATATTTAAAAAAAAAAACAGATTTTAAACATTTTTTTTATGTATGTTCATGCACAGAGAATATGTACTGACTAATTTCTTCTATATAATTATAGTTTTAAGAGAATATATCTATACTTTTATTGTATATCTAATATTTATTTATTATAGTTTTACATAAATAAACTTCTAGAAAGTATTATAATAACGAAAATTTGTAATGCATTTTAATTAATTTCAAAAACGTTAAAATAAAAAAGACATAAAAACCTTAGACTCCAAGTACCGCCGAAAGTTCTGTACAGTTATAGAATTTTTTTTCATTATTTTATATTCTATTTTTTATTATTACTTTTAACTGTAACAGTTTTCTCTCCTTAATATAATCTACAAGACCTAAACGATACACATTAAGTGATTGAGTTTAGCGTAATTGTGTTAAGTGCTCAAGGCGTTTTTCCACAGTTCAATTTGAGTGAAAGTGAATCTAATACCGTTACGAAGTAGCAATTTGATAATAAACCTATTATATATATATATAACAATCGCACTCACGTTCTTAAATTTGCTTTACTTTTACTTTCAATAAATAATTATTTTAACAGCATATGTGAGGTTGTTGTGGCGCAGTCGTAAGCAAGTAGTTGTAGGTTCGATATCCACTCAAAGAAATTGTTATTGCTAAACTATTTTCATTTCCTCGCTCTGGTGTTAAGACAGTGCGGTGTTAAGATCCGTCGCTGTTAACACGCCTCTCTTGATTTTAGGCGAAAGGAGAACGGAGTGTCTTGTAACTATATATTTTCTGATTCTAAGAAAAAATAAATTTCCTAAATCTAAACTGTGTCAGTCATTTTATTGATATAAAGAAAATATTCATATTTTTTTTCCTTTCACGAGATAGTCAAAGAGTTATTTAACTAAATTATAAGTAAAATTATCTCAGGCTATGGTATAAGTTAATTTAATTTTTAATTGAATACTTTAGCTTTATTTTCATTACATTTTAGGATTTGTTTGTTTGTTACATTTTCAGTTTGACGTATGTATCGTTCTACTTGGCTTCTTTTTATATTCATTAGTTTCTTAAATTTAAAATATTGTGTTATGGTTAAAAAGAGTTCCACAATTACTATTTGCAAATGAAATCATTAATTTAATTATTGTAAATATAATAGCAAAAACATTATCACAATAACTCGTTATGCGATAATAAATCAATCTGGTTATGAATACTCATCGATTTACAGTCGTATGTTAACAATCCGCATGTGATTGATCAATCATAGACACTGATGAATAGCTACTACATCTTGTAATGACATATTTAGATCATTGCATTTTTATTGCCCCTTCACGATTTATCCAACATAGCAGGGTAGTCAAAGTGAGCCTAGTGTTACGACACTCCGTTCAACGCTTTCTGCCCGAATTTGTGATATTGCGTGTTAAGTGGCGGAACTCAACGCCGTGCTTTGTCATAACAGAGCGGGAAAAATGATAGTTTCATATAATAATTTCCCCAAGTGGGAACGAACCAACGACCAATCGCGTTTACTGTTATACGCTGTTCCACTGCGCCGTGATGGTATTGTTCTCTTTATTACCTCACTATCTATTATTGTTTAATTCTTACATTATTATGGTAAAAAATTGTAACGTAACCGCTTATAGCAGGCATTAGCATATAAACAAAAGATTATGAAAGGATAGGCTGTTCTGTTTTACGTATTTGGAGTTTTCGATGAAAAAGTATTACAGAAATTTAGATCAAACGATACAATTTTTATAGAAAATATATGGACAGATCTTTTTAATATAAGTACTATGCTTAAATGAACCAAAGAAATGAGCTTTATGTAGTAATTGTTTATGTTAAGATTACACATATTACTTGTAATACGCTGTTTTTATTTTCTAGGATAATCATCCTCTTATTAATTCAATGTAATTATGTTTAGAAATATAATATAATAAATGTATACATACATAGCTTCACGCTGTACCCCGCATATAGCAAGGTAGACAAAGGAACCTAGTGTTAAGGCACTCCGTTTCCCACATACGTATACATATGGCTATAAATTAGAATAATTTGGTTGCATCGAACTAACTTAAAAATATTCACACGAGTTTGACCCGAATAAAGAAGTTTTGCGTAACTTGCCAATCGAAGATGTGAAATGCGAGAGATGTGCTAAGCTTACGTTTTAAAATTTTAGTTGCCGAATTTTTATTTTAGACTATCATACCTACATTTATATAGTATATTGTAAAAAATGGCTTCTTAATTTCTTTAATCTTACATACAAGAGATTAAGGAATCTTTTGTATGTAAAATATATTAAGACGCTATTATTATAATTAGTCCTTACTAATTTAGGGATAACTTATGTTCAAATCATATATATATATATATATATATATATATATATAATATTTAATCATTACCAGCACGCAATGCCTCAATTCGGCGGAAAGTAGGGAACGGAGTGTCTTAACACTAGATTCTCAGGTGCCCTCTGAAAAAAAATCTGTTGTGGACATTTTTTTTTCGTTATATAGTTTTTTTTAGCTTTTCGCTTTACCAATAACGCATAGTAGAGTAGATAGAACGAAAATAGCGTTAAGACACTTCGTTTGTTCGCTACTTACCGCCGAATTCGATACATTGCACGTTGCGTGAAAGAATGGAATTCAACGCTGCCTTTTGGAGAGCAAGGAAATGAAAATATTTTAAATATAATTCCCCCGAGTGTAAGTCGAACCTACAACCACTCGTCTTTATAATCACATGCTGTTCCACAGTGCCATGGTGGCCTATTACACTTTAAATTTGTTCTATATATTTTGTAATGGCACGTAGATAAAATATAAAATATTACAGATCTATCTCTCGCAAAGTGAAGGTCGTAAGATCAATTAATGATAAATGATTATTAATATTGATTGACTCCTTTTGGCACAGTTGAGACTTATTTCATAAGATTCGAAGGTTAAAATTGGCATGTCAATGTTTTTTTGTTAGCTTCTTCTCTTGTAAGCTTATTTTGTTATTTTAAATGAGCAAAAAAGAGTAACTTAGTATGTGCTCACTGAAATATTTTTACTCCTAGACTGATATACGGGGATATATACGTGAAGATGAAACACGAAACAAATATTAATTGTCGTTATTTGTCTGTCCTGACTGAATAAAGCAAAGCTAAAGTCAAATAATTTTATTTTAAATAAGAAGTTGCGTGATTAATTTTTTGAATTTTGAATGAAATGAATACTTTACACTGGTTCATTGAAGTTAGTGGTTAAGAACTTCCGGGATCTTTTATCGAAAAAAAATATGCAGCTACGTTGTGTCGTCTAAGAAAATAATAAAAATGAATGCAATAAATGAGTCATAAAGAAAGTAGAATTAATGAGGCGGAATCAATAAACTATTTCGAGTAAAAATAAAATAAATCGTATACTAAATTATTCCTAATAAGCACGTAAAAAATATTATATATAAGAATTAAGCATTGAATTATTTTGTTGATTTATATGATGATATAAATATAAATGTTTTGAAAATTGTTAGATTTATTATTCCTCTAAAACGATATTTCACGAATTCATTGAACTTCACCCAAAGGTGAATAGACTTTGTCAACTTAGTATGCGGAGGTGTGGTCACCTAACAAATTGACACTATTAGGTAAATAACCGAAAAAGAATTTTAATGTATAGAATTCTTTGTTCTCGGACATATTGGGCATTATTGTTATTACTATTACATATATGTATTATGATTATTATATCATTGCTATGTTATTAATAGACGTGTATGTGTAGGTGCAGTGGGACAAAGTCTATGAAAGACTGTAAAGGCTATGGTTGTAGGTCCGATCCACAAGTTGGAAGCTCTTTCTATATTATAGATATTCTCAGTCCAGTTAATTGATCGGCGCCCGTCGTGGCGCAGAGGCACAAGCGTACGACTGTAAACGCGAAAGGTTTTGGGTTCAATTCCCACTTCAGGAGATGTAAAATTTAGTATTTTCATTTCTTGGGTTTGGTAACAAGGCTAAGCGCGGCGTTGAGTTCCGCCACTCAACACGCAATGCCTCAATTTGGCGGAAAGTGGGGAACGGAATTGTTGAAAGAGAATGGAGTTTCTTAACACTAGGCTCTCTGGTTCCCTCGGCCTACCCTGCTATATGCGGGATACAGTGTGAAGTAAAAAAAAAAAGATAATTGATGAAGTTGCAAGCTACTTATCACAAACAAGTTTTCTAGTCTACTTTATAAAATATGGAAGACTGGTAAAAGTTAAGAAAAAATTTTATTTTTAACTTCTAAATTACAAAGCAAAGCATACAATAATAACATAAGACTGAATGGATTTTCATAACATACCAAAATTTAAAAAGATGAGAGTAATAAATACTTATATTTGTTTTTATCATAATGGCATACTATTTGATATTACAATAAGCATATATTTTTTATTATATATAATTTTAAATTAAAAAAAAAACAAAGTCACAGGCAGAAGCTAGTATACGATTTTAATAAGATATAAAATATGGCTTCGTTTCCGTATATATAACAACGTAAAAATTGCAATAAATTATACAATCGTTTACTACTTCCTCATGTATTATTTTATGGAGGATATGTTCCGACAACAGCACACTTAATATGGTTTTGCAGTTCTTTAAATTTTTTACTCAAAGTAAAGGGGTCTTGTTAGTGGTAGGAGGTTCGTCCTCCGACTGGCTCGCAGGTGACCACTATCATAAGTCAAAGACGAACCGTCAAATATCTAATGATGTGTTCCGTTCGATGGCATGTAAGCCAGATTTTCCCCTTTCCCACCCATCCTGTCCCCAAAATGTGGTGGTTCTGATAGTGGACTACCACATTGTCCCTTCCATCAGTATCCTCTAGGTTATAACGCATCTACAAATATCTCTTGGTGTTGTAGATGTTCAGGGCGAAGGTAACCACTCTACCATCAGGTGGTCCTTCTGCCTCGCTCTTGCCGTCCGTTATCAATAAAAAAAAAATACTAAAGTAAATAAAAATTAAGTAATGTAAAATATATGTAACAGAATTTTACTGGCATCTTTATGTATCAATGAAAAAATCTTGTAACACTACTTTAACTCATTATTTGCCGTTCTATAAATTTCAAAATTTGCACATGTGTCCGGTTTCTATGACAATACATTATTAGTGAAATTGCATTAGACAAATTAGACAATTTTATTAAACTTCATAATATGTTAATTTAAGTTATTATATTTTCGAAAGCCTTCGTTCCCTTTAAATTAATAATTAAGATTTAAAAAAAAGAAAACCGACTTTAAATAAAAAGTACAGTAGTTACGAATAGCGCAAAAATTACTTGCTAGAACTTATACTAACTAACTTATTTTAAATAGTACTACATCAGAAATAATACCATATCTAAATCATATACAAAAAGAATTATCGAATTTGGTTCACCCAGTAAAAAGCTATGAGGTAACACACATAACAAATACACTTGAATTGATAACCTCCTCCTTTTTTTAAACTTGGTAAAAACGTTTAGCCGCTGTTTGTATTCTAAATGCTTCGAACTTGAACTTGTAAATGAAGCGTGTAATAATCAATTTAAATAAAATATCAAGCGCCATATTAACAATAACCAAGAAAAAATACCTATGTTTTTTTCCATCAGCAATTAAATATTCTTTTGTCAAAATCGCGGAACTCCTTTATCAATGTATTGGTATCATAAAATACTGTTAATAATTGTTATTGTCCACTTAAATAAATGTCGTAAATACGTAGTTGATATTGATGTTCGTAATTAACGGAGCATGTGTGCTTCTTGAAGGAACGATGTTTGAATATTCATTAACATTTGTCTTTTATTACTACCGTTTTGTGTTAAATCGGTTATAGCATTTTTTTTGCTATAATATAATATTATGTGTACTGTGCGATTTCGAAGAAATTTCCTTCCACGTGCCACTGAACTGTGGAATTGCCTACCTGCGGCAATATTTCCAGGTCGATATGACATGAGCATCTTCAAAAAGTGCGCCTACTCTCACTTCAAAGGCCGGCAACGCACCTGTAACTCCCCTAGTGTTACACGTGGCCGTGGGCGACCAAGGGCACTTATCATCAGGTGACCCGAACGCTCGTTTAGGCAAACGAGTCCTTTCCATAAATTAAAAAAAATGTATGACTATAGAGGATTTTTCCTCCGAACTGAGGCATTGCGTGCTGAGTGGCGGAACTCAACGCCGCGAAAATGAAAATACTAAATATTATTTATTATTATTTTTTTCCATGGTACATATATTTTTAATTATTTTTTTGTTATATAATTGTATACTAAACAGGGAAGTCACTAGCTCCTGTAACACAGTGTATTTATAGTAAATATTTAAAGTATATATGTAAGTAAACAAAACGGTTAAAAGTAAATATACTCTTAGGAGCTAGTACACCCTTAAATGTAATATTTTTTGATTAACAAAGAATTTATTTGTT
Source organism: Philaethria dido (assembly GCA_033558755.1). Taxonomy (NCBI): domain Eukaryota; kingdom Metazoa; phylum Arthropoda; class Insecta; order Lepidoptera; family Nymphalidae; genus Philaethria; species Philaethria dido. Next base: position 139,799 of record JAKGSA010000689.1, on the reverse strand, counting down.
TCTTTATAATATAATATATTTTTTTATTAATTTTATCTAAGCATAGTAATTTATTATAGAATTTGTACCCACTTAACGTGCCCCGTACACATGCACGTGCGAAATTCACATAAGTAGCCTTTGTATCTTATTCAAGTCAGATATTAAAATACGCTTGCTGAATTTTAACGATATCATGTTGTTTTTATGGTTGGAACTACAATGTTTTATAGTAAAGTATAAATGTATAAATTTTATATATAATAACAAATACCTAGATCACTTCTAGGTCCAATCTGAAACATATTTTTTTAAAGAGATTTAAACTTTTGATTATTACGACATAACACACGATATATGCCCATTGGTTTCGTTGTGTAATATTAATTATTTATTAATCTATTTGCCTATTTAAAACAAGATATTAATATTTCAAGCCCAGCTTAAAGGATTTATTGCTATGATTTTACTGATATTACACATTCAATAGTATAATTAAAATTTTAACAAAAAAAGAAGACAAGAGATGTAGTATGTAGTAAAGTTGTGAAAAGACGTTTGTGTGTTAAAGTTAAAGTCAATGACTTTATAAATGATAACACGCCTTGAGAATGAATTGCTCGCTCCAGTCTATTTCAAAGGTATCATTGTCACTAAGAAATAATTGTAAAGTATTGACTGACGAAAAAAAAAATAGTCCCGCTGAGTTTCTTGCGCCGGCTCTTCTCAGGTCTGAGGCATTAAATTTAGTGAACCGGTGGTAAATTATTTGACGTTCAAAAAATGAAGCTTGTAACTTCTTACTTAGAATAAAATTATTTGATTTTGATTTTGTAAAATACACTAAAAAGTTATATTAAGTTATATTACGAATAACTCAAAAATTACTGGTCAGATCCTAACTAAATTTAAATGGGACCACATGAGAAGGATTATCATATAAAACCTTTTTTGAATGGTCAAAATTGAAACTGAACTGAACAAATTGAAAGCCTTCTCTTTTTATAAGTTAAAGGTAAAAAATAATATCAATTATTGTCACTCAACACGCAATGTCTAATTTGACGGAAAGTGGGGAAGCTAATTGTTGTAAGAGAATGGAGTGTCTTAAAGTGTTAAGACACTCCTACACACTAGACACACTACTGAGGTTGTCAGGTTTCCTCCGCCTACCCTGCTATATGTGGGAAAAATTATTATCATAATTCTTCTATGATTGCCTTATTGAACTAACCCATACATAAACTTTTAATAGAAATACGTTTCAAATACTGCAAATTAAGTACACAATATTTCCGACCTAGACATCCATAGTCAATCATTTTCACAAACAGTTCTAGACATCTTAACCCGCTTTCCATCAAATCGAGCGTACAGACTCCGAATATCCATTTTCTAGTTCTCGTTAGTTACGCTAAGAGCAAATTGCGTTTTGTGGGTAAACTTTCTTTGTGACATCTGCCTTGTTATTTATTGTTATGATGACGCGGAACTGACATATTTAGAAATTTATACCTATTTATACGTATTCATGTTATGACTGACGCGTTAACAATACGTTTCCTAGTTACGTGTAAGTAGTTTTAAATAAATGTATATGTCAAAAGAATAATAGTGTATGTAACATTAATTTTATTTATTTATTTATTTCTAATATTTAATGGCTTTTTGGGCTTTTCTTCGATATAAACTTTAAATATACCAAATTCCACATTTCATTGTATGCATAATTTTCGTAAAAAGGGGTACAAAGGTTTTCCTTCGCGTATTAATATATAGATGTCATATGTAATTTAGTGCATTCCTTTATCTTGTCTTATTTTACGTGTTGGGCATAGGTATGTAGATGATGTTGAATGTTGTATCGGTTCTTTTCTTCTCTATATGCCATATAAGGGCTATTAGCCTGTCGTGGTGCAGAGGCACAAGCGTGCGACTGTAAACGCGACACGTTGTGGGTTCGATTCCCACTCCAAGAAATCGAATTTTTCATTTCCTGGGTTTGGTAACAAGGCTAAGCGCGGCGTTGAGCTCCGCCACTCAGCGCGCAATGCCTCAATTCGGCGGAAAATGGGGAACGAAGTGTCTTAACACTAGGTTCCCTCTGCCTACCCTGCTATATATTTATTTTTATTTCCTGAGTTTGGTAACAAGGCAAAGCGCGGCGCTAATATCCGCCACTTAACACGCAATACCTCAATTCAGGAAAAAGTGGGGATCGCAGTGTCTTGAAAAAAGGTTCTCAAGTTACCTCTGCGTACCCTGCTATATGCGGGATACAGCGTGAAGCTAATAAAAAAATAATTACTATATATATTTACCAAACTATAATATGATGGAAATTAAATTTTAATATCTTTGTACCAAAAGAAAAACAGTTACAAAAACTAGGTCGATGATAATCTTTTCTAAGTAGGATAACTACCAAATTCTTCTATAAATAGAAAAAAACCATTCTGATGTTAAAGTTACTTACTTAAACGTCTGTTTCTCGTTTTACCCTTGACCTTTACTAGGTCCGTTATACATTTTATAACAAGATGATTATTATCAATCGTCGTGGGAACGTGATGTGGGCGGACACTACCTTTACTTCATTTAGTAGAATATGGACGTAATGTGCAGTAGGCGTATATTTACTTAGACATTTATAGCTCTTGCTAAAATTATACGTTTAATGGAGTTAGTATTAAATAAATTTAATTTGGTATTCAGCAGCTTCACATTTTACCTCATATAGCAGCGTAGGCAAATAAATATAACTAGTGGCCCCTGTGACGTGTTAACAACGCGTTGTTATTAGCAATGTATCTATATGTTACTTTATATAAACGTGATCAATGTCAAACCATGGTAGTGTGAGTAACATTTATTTTATTAATATAATGTGCTTTTTGTTCATTATTTAATAAAATATATTAGCATTCTGCACTCTTTCTCTATATAAACTGTAAGTGTGCCAAGTTTCATGCTCCTCCGTTCCCTTAATTTTCGTAAAAAGGGGTACAAAGTTGTTTCATCACGTATTTATATATAGATGAGCAAATAATAAACACTTTCTTTGTTAAAACAGATTTAACACAACAGAAATTTGTGGTACAAATCTCCTTTTAAGCAATTATCCAAAATAAAAGTCTCAAAAATCAGAGTGGACTTAGTGTCATGACACTCTTTTCGCCATAACAAAATTAAAGTTTAAACTAAATTTTTCAGATGATGGCTTAATTAATATGACCTTCTATTTATAAACCGTTACTGACCAATCTCCATCATGTCTTCCCCATTCTACGTAACATTGGCAAAGTAAATTATGCTCAACAGGCACGCATAAAAGCCATAATTTTAAAAAAAACAAACAGTCGTTTCGCCCTTTTAGACACGATATTGTTACAGTGAGTATTAAGTGGCGGACCACAACGCCGCGCTTTGTCTTGCGGAAACGAAGAAATGAAAATAGTTTAAATATAATCCTTTCGGCAAGTTAATCATAAGTATAAGTTATTTTGATAGTAATTTATGAACTTTTGGCACGTTTTGGTAGGTATTTTAATAACTACAAAAACTTTTCTTTTTTTTTTTTTTTTTTATTGATAACGGACGGCAAACGAGCAGAAGGACCACCTGATGGTAAGTGGTTACCTTCGCCCATAGACATCTACAACACCAGAGATGTTGTAGATGCGTTGCCAACCTAGAGGACAATGTAGTAGTCCACTATCAGAACCACCACATTTAGGGGAAAGGATGGGTGGGAAAGGGGAAAATCTGGCTTACATGCCATCGAACCGGAACACATCATTAGATATTTGGCGGTTCGTCTTTGACATGATAGTGGTCGCGAGCCAGTCGGAGGACGAACCTCCTACCACCTAACAAAACTTTATGTCGATCGGTATTTATGTTAATTCTATTTTAGAGAAAAGAAACGTATTTTATTACGCGTATTTATACATACATACGTATATAAGTGTAGGAACTTTGAAGTTTTTATAAATATTTGAAATATGGAACACAAGTTGCATAAGATACTTTTTACTTCTTGTTAAATTTGTCCTTATTGAAAATATTTTTAAATATTTGATTATTTTATTGAGGCCATCATGGCTCAGTGAGACAGCATTTGTCTCTAAACGTGATTGGTTGTCGGTTTGATTCCTACTCGTGAGAATGATTATATTGTATTTAAATTATGTAAAATTTTATGCTCTGGTAAGACAAGGAACGGTGTTGAGTTCCGCCACTAAACACGCAATGTTTCGAACTCAGGTGAAAAGTAATGAACGAAATTAACACTAGAATCTCTCTGACTACCCCTTTTTTTTGTTTTCGTGACGAAACCCTTTTTCGGGTACCCGCCAGTTAAGGACTTGGACAGGTTATGTGGGACTCCTAAGCCGGCAGATGGTAGGCCGATCGATTACCCACTAAAATCTCTATGCAGGATAAAGCGTGGAGTTGCATTGTTTTAGCTGATTATGAATTGTATTGTAAAACTAAATGTCATAGATATACATTGTTTTCTGTATCTCACATAGCAGGTTAGACAGATGGAACCAGAGAACCTAGTGTTAAGACACTCCGTTCTCTTTTCGCATTTTCATTCTAAAAAATGTTATAAATAAACATCAGTTTACTGTAACAATAACCTTGTTATTTAACGCTAACAGGATATATCAGTTCATTGGTTAAAATCATTCATAAGAATCAATGTCGATCCCAAAATACCGTGAGAACAAAGTCAATTCAGACCACGGTCGTGGTAAAAGTGTAAAAAATCATTTCATCCGCCCAAATCGAGTCAGTCATCTGGGTCAAGTGCATTGCGCCGTGTCAGTCTAAACTAAGAGTAACATAAGTTAGTTTTGCTTTTGTTTTCATTGTTATGGTAACACTTAATTGACCTTTTAGTTTGTGGCGTTAAATAAAATATATTATACGTCGGCAAAAAAATCCTTTACGATACTTTTCTGCATAGCAGGGTAGATAGAAAGGTTCTCCGCTGTTATTTTTTTTTAGCTTCACGCTGTATCCCGCACATAGAAGGGTAGACGGAGGAAACATGAGAACCTGGTGTTACGACACTTAACTAACATTTCCGTTCCCCACTTTCGGCGGAACTCAACGCCGCGCTTTGAATATATAAAATCTATATATAAATATACGGCTAGCTATCATATAAAAAAAGAATCACCAAAATTGGTTCACCTAGTAAAATAAATATTAAATCTAATATTTATTTTTTCCCTCATTTCCAATATTTCAATATTATTAAATCATATTACTTTCAAGTAATGGAATTCTTTTCAAAGTAAATGATAGAAAGTGACGTCGCGCCATATTTACTAAGCGCTACAGAATAATTATAATCGATAACGAATGCTGATAGTCGGGAAAGTTTTAATCTACTTTAATTATTAGAATTTTATAATAAATGTAATTAAATAAATAATTAAGAATTAAATAATAATTAACATATTGTTTGAAGCGATTTTTTTTGTTAATGAATCGATTATTTTATTTTACCTTGATCGAATAATTTAATTTTTGTCAAGTTTTTTTTTGACGAGTTACGTGTAATTTGTGCCGTAGGTACAGAAGTTGATCCAGTATTTATTTGTTATTTTCTCTTTTTAACTGACCAATCTCTATTTTCTAGATTTTCTAGATTTTATGTGACATTGACAACTAGCACGCCTAAAAGCCATAAAATAAGAAACAGAACAGAACAGAGGTAGATAAACTTCAAATCACCAATAAGTCATTGCAGTGTACACTTTCAATATTTTGAATATACTCATTCCCTTATTTGGATTCGAACTCAAAACATCTAAATCGACACCATAAATCAAATAAATTATATTTTGTGATATAATAATTCATTCAGTTAATTGTGCCTATAAGATAAGGTGAGGTCATACGGTTTTTAGCAATGGATATGAGTAATGTAACTGACGCTTTTGACTGTTTTTTATACGTTACCTTGCTTTCAATTATCTATAGATATATGTATAACGTGACCTTTTTTCGGGGTTCCAGTACTTAACACTTACTGTTTGTATAGGATATAATATGTTTTAGTTAGTTAACTAGTAATACTAGTAGTTATAAATGTAATAATTGATAATTCAGCGCTCAATTGTTCTATGTGGACTTAGAGTACAGTACGAAGCAATTCACAACAAAAGTGCTAATGACCCTAGATTTCTTAGCTCTGGTAACAAAGCAAAGGGCGGCGTTGAGTTCCGTCACTCAGTACAATCCGACGAAAATTGGGAACGAAAATCTTAATAGAATGGAGTATCTTAATTTCAGCTAATAGCCCCGTTGACGTGTAAAATACTCGTTGCCTAACAACGTGTCATGTCACTGTATACAAAACTGTATGCCAGACATGCTAGTGTGAGTAGTTTTTTTTTTTTTTTTTTATGGATAACTGATGGCAAACGAGCAGAAGGACCACCTGATGGTAAGTGGTTACCTTCGCCCATGAACATCTACAACACCAGAGGCGTTGTAGATGCGTTGCCAACCTAGAGGATACAGATGGAAGGGGAGGACAATGTAGTAGTCCGCTATCGGAACCACTACATTTTGGGGAAAGGATGGGTGGGATAGGGGAAAACCTGGCTTACATGCCATCGAACCGGAACACATCATAAGATATTTGGAGGTTCGTCTTTGACATGATAGTGGTCGCGAGCCAGACGGAGGACGAATCTCCTACCTCCTAAGTAGTGTTTATTTTATTAATTTAATGTGTTTCTTCTATATTATTATAAAAACTTGGTTTTCTGAACGTGTTCTCCAGGCATACTATATGTGTGTCAATTTTAATACTCGTCTGTCCGCATAGTTTTCATAAAAAGGAAAGTTTCCCTAAGTAAATGCTGAGTTTACCTTTACGTACTAATATAACGATTTATCTTATTAAAGTTTTTTTTTCTAAATGTGAATGAAAAAATATCTAATACGTACTTAGTTTATAGTTGTATACTTATTTAAATATAATAGAACCAAATGAATGCAGAGTAAAAAACTATTCCCGCGGCCGTCAGTTTGAATATCTGCTTTTTAAACTTTTGCAACCTCATTATATCACAATCGTATGTCGAAACCAGCCCTTGGTGTGCGAAAAGTCAAACAATAATAGAACAATATCTATAGTACAACGTTTTATCTCAGGGCGTAAATCAAGACTTAGGTCTATTTCACAGTATATTTATATTTTTATGCTGTATTCCGAACATGGCATGGTAGGTAGTGTTAAGACACTCTGTTCTCTTGTAACATTTCCGTTCTCCATTTTCCGCCGAAATGAGGCATCGCGTGCTGGGTGGCGGAACTTAATGTCTCGCTTTGCCTTGTTTCCAGAGCGAGAAAATGAAAATACTAGATATTATTTAGTATTAATATTGTAATTCAAATTTGTACTTTTAGAATTTTATGCAAATTTATTTTATAATATTTATTTTGAGAAGTTATTCTTAATAAGTACTATTAAATTATTTAATTATACAACGACAACTTCGTCCTGAATGTCGACCTCATTCTATAATTTTTTTTTCATTAGTATTTTTTTTAACTTCACGCAGTATCCCGCACGTAGCGATGTAAGGAGAGGGAACCTGAAAACCTAGTGTTAAGACACTCCATTCTCCTATAATCCGTTTCCCATGTATGTAAGAAGCCTTATTCTGGTATCTTTAAACGTATCTTATCTCGACCTTCGCGAGAAGGATCGGGCGTGGGAACAAGTGTGCCGCACCGAATGGCAAATGAGTTGACGCGTTTGATATACGACTGTGTTACATATACAATTATGTGTTAATTGCCTTTTGTTTGAAATTCGCGTAATAATAAGCTAAAAATTGTGTTTGTATTTTTTTTACTTCCTTTTTTATTTATTAATAAGCGCTTATTAATAAAAATATCTATTATACTTTGTAGTTATGATCTGTATGCCAACTGTAACTGGCTTTAGGTTCGAATGAGTTGTAATTTTATCGATATTTGTATTACGGGAAAGATTGTGTGTGTTAGTAATAGTAGATATTATGGTTGTGGATTCGATGCCCATTCGATTAAAATATTATAATTATATTATTTTTTTTTTTTTAAATCTGATAAGAAAAAAAGCGGCTGCCTTTCGATATTAAAATGATCTAAAATAAACAAAAAATGAATAGTGGAGTATTTACACTAGGTTCCTTCTGTCTATCATGCCTAAGTGTAGACGATGTATAACTTAAGAAAATATATTAAATTTAATCATACCAACGAGATTTTTTTTTTCAGTTTTATATTGAAAATGAACATAGGCTATATTATAAACTTTTAGAAAACAGGAATTACGGTGACATATATGACGTACATGATTCAGCTGCACCTTAATAATGAGCAATTTAAAGCATATGTATGCATACATAGGTTTATATCAGCTTAAAGTCACACTAAGAGGAAGTCATTAGGTATATGTGACTACAGTGGCAAAGAGCGTCGCTTTCGTAACAACGGAATACAACAAGTTACATTTAATCTTAATTCTCACGTAGTTGCTATAGGCATAGATTTTTGTAGGTTTGAGTCTAGAAATAGACTATTATTTTACAATCTGTAATGTTAGATACATCATGAATATCTCTATGTAATATGCGTATTAATAAATGTAGGCAGAATTATTATTATTACCTTTAATCTCGATTTATCACAGAATCATTGTTAATTTTCGCACCAGATTTCTTACTTTATAAATAAATTTAACAAGAGACAGAAGCTCTTATTATATGCAATGGTTTTTTTAGATGTCATTATCAGTTTTCTAAACGCAATTTAGAGATAAATTTAAAATTTAAATATTATTAACAGATCAATGTAATTATCAAAATTAAAAAAAAACTGAGACCTACAAATAAGATGCAGTAAAAATTAATACTATTAAGAATGAATCAAAAATTACTAGTTAGAACGCCTGTCGTGGCGCAGAGGCACAAGTGTGCGACTGTCAAGCGACAGGTTGTGGGTTCGATTCCCACTCCAGGAAATGAAGTATTTTCATTTTCTGAGTTCGGTAACAAGGCAAAAACGCAGCGTGAGTTCCGCCACTCAATACGCAATGCTTCAATCTGGCGGAAAGTGGGGAACGAATTTGTTGAAAGAGAACGGAGTGTCTTAACACTAGGTTCTCAGGTTCCCTCTGCTTACCCTGCTATATGCGGGATACACCGTGAAGTTAAAAAAAAAAGATCTTAACTAAATTTAAACAGAACCACATGAAAAATACTAGCTATCACATAAAAAAAGAATCATCAATATCAGTTCACCCAATAAAAAGTTGTGCAGTAATATATATAAAAAAATATAGTCGAATTAAGCACTTCCTTAATTTTTGAACTCGGTTAAAAATAATATAAGATTAAAAATATATATTTTTTTTGCAATTATGTAACCTTGGCTAAAGTGAACGACTGTTCTATGACTGTACCTATTATTGATCATCGATTATGATCATATTTTTTGTTCTGCAATACTAAAACAGATACAAGACAGATAATATTTGGAACACGAATGGTTGCTCATTGTGCATGATTGAATTTCCTTTGCTATAAAAAGTATCTGTAACATCATGCTTGCATGGATGTGAGATGTTGAAATAAATTGTAGGTATTTCTTTTTTTTTTTAACTTCACGCTATATCCTGCATATAGCAGGGTAGGCAGAGGGAACCAGAGAACCTAGTGTTAAGACACTCCATTCTCTTTCAACAATTCCGTTCCCCACTTTCCGCCGAATTGAGGCATTGCGTGTTGAGTGGCGGAACTCAACGCCGTACTCCAACGCCGACGCTCAACGTAGGTATATAAAGAATATTTTCGAACAAAAGCTATTTCTTGAAGTGAAAGCTTCTTTAGTATTGTACACTTTTTGTGATGGGTAAAAATATTATTACACTCGCGTCAGGACACGTGATCCTGATCGAGAATTTGTAAGACGGAGGGAGCGCACGTAAATTTTGAAAAAAACAGGCGATTATATTAGAGATATGAAGAAACAGACAATTTATTTACGTATTTTTTATTTATTATTCTTATAAATAAAATCAAGAAGTGTTTTGGTGATGATTTGCAAAAGATTTTCACTAATCTTTTCGATTCAATTGAAAAATCTTTTTGATGAGTTTTGTTGCGTTTGCTAAGTTTTGTTGCGTTGGCTAAGTTTGTCAAGGCTACTGTAAAAGCTTTCTAGTATTTAAGATTTATGTACGTTATTTTTTATTCTTTGGAAGGTATTACTAGAATCTCCTGAAGTATGGGGTTAATTATAGAAAAAAACTCGGAAAGTGCAGCAACGTGGGTTGCATGTCCCAGATATTAATCCGAGCTTCTTTCTATGCAACGTTATAGGCCCGGTATACGCACGGTAGATCTATGGAATGTTCTTGAGTTTCTTGTCTTCTATATGTAGACGTGTAAAAATATTTTTTATAAAGAATTTAAATACAATTATATGAAAAACACTTTTATATCGTTTCTATGTAACGCTATTAATACTTTATGTCGATGCCCTTATACGTTTTTATTTAATTAAGCAACTCTACTATCGATTATTTTTTTTAAACGGCTGCAAAAAAGGAGGAGGTACTCGTTTCGACTGTATTTCAAATATATTACCGTATAAATTTATTACTGGGTGAACGAATATTCATGATTCTTTTTTTTTGTTCGTAGCTATTGCTCGTCAGATATTTTATTAAATACCAGAGGAGTAGTTTTTGAGTTATTCGTAATAATTTTACGTATAAAGTTAGTTTTCTGTTTTTTGTTAAAATCTTTATTAAAGTTTTTTCATACAAAAGGATGTAATGGCAATATCATATTGTACCCATTGTTAGATGAGTAATTTTAATTTTGTAATGATATAAAATGATTCGATTCGTCTCCCATAATTATGTAATTAAGTATAGTTATAGGTATTTATGTAGGTATATTATTTGGCATTACGTTACAAAGCGAATTAGCCCCATTGTCGTGTATGTCACTTTATGCGAAGGTATGTCAATTCAGTATTTTCATTTCTTGGGTTGGTAACAAGGCAAAGCGCGGCGTTGAGTTCCGCCACTCAACACGCAATGCCTTAATTCGGCGGAAAGTGGGGAACGAAATTGTTGGAAGAGAATGGAGTGTCTTAACACTAGGTTCTCTGGTTCCCTCTGCCTACCCTGCTATATGCGGGATACAGCGTGAAGTTAAAAAAAAAAAGTATTTCAAATATAAGATAGTGTGTGTAACATTCATTTTATGACTTTAATGTATTTCTAATATATTATAATAAAAAATACTGGCGTTTTGCCCTTGTTCTCAGTATAAACTTTATTTAGCCGAATTTTATACTCTTCCATATATACATATATATATAGTCCATATATTTAAAATTGATCTTTTTTATTTTATTATAGTCATTATTTTTTATTTATTCTGATACAAACTGTGTGCATTCACTTACAAGATCTAATTCTTGAACTGTTACCTTTTAAATATCTTATATAATTATCAATTGTAATTTTTTGCATTGGTCTTCTATCGGAAGATCTCAAAAAAATGATATATCATAATTTGTATATGATATACCATAATATGAGGAAAGTGTTATTATAAAAAACCAATGTAATATTGAAAAAATATAAACATAATAAACACTGTTTAAGAAACAAATTATAATATTAATCATATTATCTTTTTTCACAGGTACACAGTAAAGGATTGAAATTCGGTATATACGAGGACTACGGCAACTTCACGTGCGCTGGATACCCGGGTGTCGTCGGTCATTTGGCTGGAGGTATGGCTTTACTAAATTTTGTTATTAAAACTGTATTTACGTAAGTAATTTTATAAAGACAAAAGCTAATGCATTTAGCTATAAGAATAAAAACAAACTATTGTAAAATTATATCCGATGTGATTACCACTGGTGAATCTAATAAATAAATATCCTCCCTTCTGGTAAGACAAAGCGCGACAATAAGTATTGGTCACTCAGCGTTCAATTTCTCGAATTCGAGTGATAAGAAGAAAAAGAGTGTCTGACACTAGATTCTGTCTATCCTATCATGCGCGTTAAAGGGTGAAATTGGTGAATAAAAAATTCCAAGGGATTTAAATAACTTTATATTTATTGATATATTTTTAAAAGTTTCTTATAACAATATGTAAAAAACCACAAGGCACAAAATTCCTAAGACTAGGAAATTTAATTAATTATATTACCAAATAGCATTTCATCAAAAAAGTGTTACATAGATGCCATTTTATTACCAAACCTATGTCTATGCTATGTGCAATCAATCTATACATGTTTTGAAATTAGCTATTATATATGCGGCAAGTATAAGGTACATAAATGAACAGGCTATGACCAAATCATATGTTTGTAATTCACAAAACATCGCCAAGAAAAAGTGTACCAAGCTATTTATAATAATAGTTATATAAAAATTCGCGTGCAATTCGCATTAAAATAACTTCCTGACCTGATTGTACGGTTGTCGCTTATACGATGCATTGCACGTTTCCTATTGTTTGGAGTCTTTACTGTTTTGAATATGTAAAAAATGATATGAATAAATGTATTTATATAAGGAATTAAAAAAAATATTGCCCTTTTTAAACCCTTTGTACTTGAGGGAGAGGAACCATTTAAATTACGTCTTTAAGCTTGAGGACCTTACTATAAAAAGCTTCACGCTGTCATTACGAAAACATTGTAAATAATTTAAAATAGTTATTTCTGATATAAAAGCTAAAGCTGCTAAAACATATGAAGTAAAAGTTAATTAAGAAAAATAATCTTCCGAGTGCAAAGGTTATAAATATTATAAATATTAAGTGACTATAGATTTCTGCTTATAATATCTATATATAAATACGTGAAGCAAAAGCTTTAGACCCCTTTTTACGAAAATTACACGGACGGAGGAGTATGAAATTTGGCACACTTATAGTTTATATAGAGAATTTGATGATTGCAGAATTCTAATATTTGGTTTTTCAAAAATGCATAAAAGACATATTAAATTAATAAAAAAAAAAACACTGCCATAGCTTGACATCTATATTTATATAAAAATGACATATACATTACTAAAGACAACGCGTTGTTAACGCGTCAA
>JAKGSA010000689.1:106572-126555 GCA_033558755.1 Philaethria dido | reverse complement strand
GTTTTTCAAAAATGCATAAAAGACATATTAAATTAATAAAAAAAAAACACACTGCCATAGCTTGACATCTATATTTATATAAAAGTGACATATACATTACTAAAGACAACGCGTTGTTAACGCGTCAACGGGGACACTAGTAATAAATATTAAGTGACTGATCGCTGCAATTGTAAATTTTAATGCAGTTCCAATAATTAAAATAATTTACTATAGTTTAGTTTGCCAAAGTACAGCGTTTAACATCGGTTCACCAAAATGTAATGTCTTTATTTTAAGCTATGATTTGTCTTTGGTTTGTAAAATACAATATTTTTATATAATTTTAATTCATATTTGCAATATAAAGTTACGTTAAGATGAGTCACTAAGGAAAGTGACATTAATATAGATGACTACTTTCAATTTTATGAAAATTTTATTGATATTTAAATTACTTATAACGAAATAATTTCAATTAAGAGCCAAATGCTTTCTGTCACGCGGAGATACTGAAATATTATTAAATATTAGAAACTTATCTTTACATTATATTCAAATTACAAAAAACAAGCAGCGTAACGGTTTGTCCCGTATAGCAGGGTAGTCAGTGTGAATCTAGTGTTAAGACACTCCGTTCATCGGTTTCCGACCGAATTCGAGATATTTTGTGTTAAGTGGCAGAACTCAACACCGCGCTTTGTCGTACCAGAATGGAAAAAAGTAAGTTATTTAAATATAATCAGTTACCCCGAGTGGATATCGAACCTACAACCAATCGCGTATACAGTCCGACACTGTCTCATTGCGTCACGATAGCCTCTAATTGCAAAATCTTTAGGATACCTTGTTTATAAATTATATCACTATAAAGTTTCATCTATATCGGTTCAGCAGTTTTTACGAAAAATTAGCGCAAACATCCATCCATCCTCACAAACTTTCGCATAAAGTTGGACTTTTTAATACATATCCTCGTCATTTATTTTGTTTGGTGGTAGGAGGTTCGTCCTCCGTCTGGCTCGCGACCACTATCATGTCAAAGACGAACCGCCAAATATCTTGTGATGTGTTCCGGTTCGATGGCATGTAAGCCAGGTTTTCCCCTTTCCCACCCATTCTTTCCCAAAAATGTGGTGGTTCCGATAGCGGACTACTACATTATCCTCCCCTTTCGTCTCTATCCTCTAGGTTGGCAACGCATCTACAACATCTCTGGTGGTGTAGATGTTCATGGGCGAAGGTAACCACTTACCATCAGGTGGTCCTTCTGCTCGTTTGCCATCCGTTACCCATAAAAAAAAAAAAAAATTTACAAAGACCGTTAAGCTTACATAGCAAACAAACGTTAAATCATAAAATAACTATGTAAATTAAAATCTGTATATTCATACTTTAGAAATACCTTTACAATATATTTACCGTTTAAAATTAACACCAACCATTCATTACTCTAAGCAAATATCATAAATGTGTATTTAATAAGATAAATGAGGTTAAATCATTTATTATTATTATAATTTAATCTTCCTTGCGTAATATGAAATGATGTATGGGTTAATAACCAGTGATTTATACCTAGAGGCCGAGTTTTTAATCCCAGTCGTAAACGCGAAAGGTTGTTGGTTCGATTCCCACACCAGGAAAGTTAACAACTCTCGGTAACAAGGCAAAGCGCAGCCTTGAGTTCCGCCACTCAGCATGCAAAACCTCAATTCTGCGGAAAGTGGGGAATGGAAATCGTAAGAGAACGGAGTGTCTTAACACTTGGTTCTCAGGTTCCCTCTGCCTACCATGCTACATGCGGGATACAGCGTGAAGCATACGTCGCCAATCCTTTGTGTATTATTTCATCAATGCTTAGCTATTAAATATTATTAGTTATTTGTTAATGGAACACGATGTTAACGCATTTACTAATTGCTTAAACTAATAAAATAAAGCAATTCCATCAATTGAAACAGTTAAGTTATAATATGGCCTTAAAGTTAGTAATAAAATATATCAAGTTTATAGGTATTATTTAGTTTATTTGTTTATTTAAAGGTTAACCTACAATAAATACAATTATACGCTTATGAATAAAAAAATCAAAACAGTTTAAAAACAATTATACAACTATAAAGGTACCACAAAATATAAAGGTACCACAGCTAGCTAATTGTGACCCTATATTAAGAGCGCTTTTACGCTCTTAATACTAATCTTTGACATAAATATAGTTTATGTAATGGGAAAGCTCTGGTCGCTTCGGTAACAAGGTAAAGCGCGGCGTTGAGTTCCGCCACTCAGCACGCAATGCCTTAATTCGGTGGAAAGTGATATATCGGTTTAGGCTGAAATTAAAGAAGAATGTCATATTGAAATTGTATAAAAGAAACTTATTTTGAATCTTTTCAGTTATCTCTTGTCTTGCTTTTTACGCTAATTATACAAAATTTATTAAGTCCAGTAATAAAATTTGATTCCGAATTTTAAGTAATTATTAAAATGTTTTAAAAAAATGATTTCCCATTTATTCCAGATGCTTCAACCTTCGCATCTTGGGGTGTTGACTACGTTAAGTTAGATGGGTGCTATGCTCTCCCTGGGGATATGGATCATGGGTACCCGGAGTTCGGTCGTCACCTAAACTCGACTGGACGTCAAATGGTCTACTCTTGCAGTTGGCCGGTCTACCAGATATATGCTGGACTTCAGGTATTTATTAAGACGTCGATAATATTATATATATGAAGCTGTTGTAACCGGATTAATCGCGCACATTTTGGTATTACATGCAAAATGGAATGGAAATACATCTTTGGAAAGCCCACGTTTCGAACACTTTACAGTATTCCGTAGTCACAGGTAGACTGTCTGAACCGAATACTCAAATATACGCGATTAATTAGGTTAAAATAGTTTCATTTAATATGTGTAAAAATCACGAAATTCAAAGATCTCATTACGTTTATAATATTTGCTTAATAAGCTGTATTTCTTTTTTGATTTTGCCTTTATTAGGTAAAAAATGTAGTGGAAATTAGACAGAACAAAGGAATTAGATTTTTTCTCGTAGACAACTTTTTGTATTAATCATGAACATCAACAGACCATGTTATTTCTACGTAGTGTCGCCTTAAAAACGAATATAAAAACTTTTTGACTTAAAATGGAATATTTAAATATTATATAAGAACTTTAAAAGTAATTTTTAAGACACTTTAATTAGTAAAGACTCTTTGATTGGTAACTTTTTAAGAGCGCTGTTTTTTTTTAATATGCGTAATTTTTTTCTTTTATGTTCTAGCCAAACTTCTCATCGATCATCGAACACTGCAACTTGTGGCGTAACTTCGACGATATTCAGGACTCGTGGGCGTCCGTCGAGTCTATCATAGACTACTACGGAAACCATCAGGATGTCATCGTGCCTAACGCTGGGCCTGGACATTGGAACGACCCGGACATGGTAAGTAGCTACTTAACCAATTGATTATATTATCAGTCGAGTCATTTGAGAAATAAATCATTTTTGGCCTGTCAGTTCCTATTATTTTTGGTGTTCTAGTATAAGCAGATTTTTAGGTCTAATAACAAATTTTGATTACATTATTTCTGGAAAATAAATATAGTTATATAGTGGAAGTAACATTTGTTGTATATACAAAAACAATAATTTACGTGATTTTTTCTAAACGAATACAACTTTATTATTTAGTTTTATATTAAAATTTAAGACCTCTCCTGGCGCAGAGGCACAAGTGCGGCTGTAAACGCGACAAGTTGAGTTGAGTTCGATTCCCCTTCCAAGAAATGAAAATATTAAATAATATTAATAATGAATATTTAGGATTATCATATTTAGTATTATCCTCCGAGTGTCTTAACACTAGATTCTCGAGTTTCCTCTGCCTACCCTGCTATGTACAGGATTCACCATGAAGCTAAAAAAAAAATATGGAAAATATAGTGTCTTGACATAATGGCTTTTTCCATTTTCAGTTAATCATCGGCAATTTTGGTTTATCATATGAGCAAAGTAAAACTCAATTCGCGATATGGGCTATACTAGCGGCGCCTCTTCTTATGAGTGTTGACCTGCGCACCATACGACCTGAGTACAAGGCGATATTGCAGAACAGGAAAATCATTGAAGTGGACCAAGATCCTTTGGGTATCCAGGGCAGGAGGATTTATAAGGTTAGTATTAAAACGTTTTTAGTTAATTTTATTTTTGCTATACCTGTACAAGTTAGCTTGATAATTTTGACAGACAACAATACTGATAACATATAATGAATATATTAGAAACGAAAAAATAGTGAAGCATTTTGTATGTGGTATAAGATACTTTTTACCTGATATTTTAAAATAATAAGTTTTTAATTAGGTATTTTTTACACCAATATTATTGATGTAAAAAAAAGAAAATAAAAACAAAATTTAGAAATATAATGAGGCCTGTCGTGTCGCGTAGGCGTAAGCGTGCGAATGTAAACGGTACAGATGTGGGAAATGTTAAAAGAGAACAGAGGGTAGATTTTCTCTTTCCCTCTGCCCTCTTCTATTCTGCTATGTATGGAATATATGGAACAATATCATTTATACAATAAAATAAATACTTGTAATCACTACGTCACTAAAACATGTAATCTCTCCGCTCTCCAGCACCGCGGCATAGAGATCTGGTCTCGTCCAATAATCCCCATCCAAGGGCAGCACTACTCGTACGCGGTGGCGTTCGTCAACAGACGCACGGACGGCACGCCCTCCGACGTCGCCGTCACTTTGCGGGAGTTGGGGCTTAATAACCCCGCGGGGTATAGGGTTGAGGTGAGATTGAATTGGGATTGGGAATGTATATACGTATTATACTCATATTCTTGTGACGATAATGTTTATTGAACAGTTTATGATATTTTGTAATTATTATGGTTGTTTATGAATATACTAAATTTTGATGAATCTTTGAATTAAATGATTGTGTCAATATTGCAAGGTAATGCTTGAATGTTGCTAGCATTTAAGACTTTTAGACAGAAAGTGAAATTATTAAAAATTAATTGCAATTTCAATAGCAAAATCGGAAATTAGAGAAATTTTGAGTTACAGTTTTAGGTATGCTATATATTACAATATTTTTAAATAAATGCTATATAAGCTTATATTTATATAAATTGTTAGTTGATTGACAAACTTGCCAAATAAATCAAATATTGAACGAATGAATTAAATTATTTTTATAGTAAGTATCTTTTTGTTTCAATCATTAACATATGCTATATATTATGCTATTTCTGTATAATCATGTTCTTAAAATAATTAAAAAATGTGTCAAAACTTTTTTGTCTTAATGAAGTTGCGTATTGAAAAATTTTTACATTATTTTATGTTATTTTACAGGACTTATATGAAGACGTAGACTACGGCGTGCTCTCGCCTCAAACCAAGATTAAAGTGAAAGTGAATCCCTCAGGTAGCACGTGTCTTATATTTATATATCCATAATTCAAGCTTTGAGTTCGCGGCGTTGAGTTCCGCCACTCAACACGCAATGCCTCACGGCGGAAACTGGGGAACGGAATTGTTGAATGAGAATAGTGTCTTAACACTAGGTTCTCTGGTTCCCTCTGCCGACCCTGCTATATGCGGGTTACAGCGTGAAGTAAAAAAAAAAATTTAAGCTTTTTGTCTTTATATTTTATATACTATGGAATAAAGAACAAGCATTACGGTGGCGCAGTGGAAATGATTATATCGAGAAAGTTATCATATTTAGAATTTGTGCAAAAAGAGAATAGATCACCACTTTTTAGACACTGTGTTCACACTATGTCTAAAAATCAGTTATTTAACATTAAGTTCTCTTTGCTCATCATCGCTTTGGGGCAGAAGTATGAAGAGTCAAGCTAGTAAAATGTCTTCATTTTACGCCCACATATAAAAAATGTATACAGTACATTTTAACTTATAATAAATCATATTACTAGTTAAAATGTTCATAGTACATTTTAACTGATGATAGATCGCCTAGGAGAATATTTATATTTTATTTTTGTACCTTTTTCCTTTATTATTATTTTTCTTTTTATCAATATAGTCATTCCCAATAATGGAAATCGAATCCACAACCATTGCGTTTACAGTCTAACGACGCGATATAAAAGACAACAGTTAAATTATTAGAATACGTCGATCAGCGGAGAACGGAAATCTTAATAGAACGGAGTGTCTTAACACTAGGTTCTCATGTTATACCTGCCTACACTACAATGTGCGGGATACAGCGTGAAGCTTAAAAAAGTCTTATGATTAGGTGTTCATACAAAAATTATACGTGTTTGTATTATTTCTTTTTTTTAGCTTCCCGTTTTATAGCATAGGGAACTTGAAAGCCTAGTGTTAAGACACTACCTTTTCTTTTACATTTCCGTAAATTCCGTAAAATCTGCCACAATAGAAATTACTTAAAATAGGAAGTTCATTATAAGAATATTCAGATGGGGGAAGATTTTGAAGTTATTCTATTGAAGATGGCATATTTAATGAAAATAAAATTATTCGTTGATTAATTATTGATTTTCAAATAATAATAATTATTATTATTTCAATAATAGTTAAAATATAATGAATTTAACAGGTGTGGTAATACTGCGAGCGGACGCGCAGCCCCCCTTCGCGTACAACGCGATCCCGACGCGGACGCCCTACGCACTCAACGACGTGTTCCGCCTCACTAACAAGTAATCTCATACTAAATGTTTGTGAATAAGTACAACTCTATTGAAAATTAGTGTGGAAATGATCTAGGTAATGATGAATTCTTTGATTTTCGCGATTTTTACATATATTAAATGAAACTAAAATATACGCGATTAATCCGTTTAAAAAAGTTTCATTTAATGATCTAGGTAATGCTAATATAATATTTTGGTTTTTTAGGTAAATACCAGTGAAATTATTAGGTTTATTGTTTTTTTATGTAGAGAGTTATAAAGTTTTTTTTTAAATTGCCAGTGAAGTAATTTTTTTAATGTTTTGTTTGATTTTTCTTAATTTGCATTTCATGTAAAATTCTTTCATGTACTAGTGTAGTAGGAAAAGTTTATTGTATATAAGAAACAAAGCATATTTATTTTAAATTTAAACGAAGGGTCCCCGCATTAAAATCTCTTAAAACTATTACGTTGTGTAAATTTGAATTTGTACAATTAAATTGTAATCATTTTGCTTATATATAACAAAAATAATCAATTACTGTCAATTGAAAAAGTTTAATAATCTAATTATCACGAAAAACTCTCGTTCTCCTATAAAATGGTTAAAATATTACTATATTCAATTATAATATCTATATATTAACACGTGAAACCTTTGTACCTCTTTTTTATGAAAATTACGCGGACGGAGGAGCATAAATCTTGGCACACTTATAGTTCATATAGCTAAGAAGTGCAGAATGATAATATCTTTTTAAAATAATGTATAAAAAATATATTAAATTAATAAAATAACTGTTACACACGCTACCATGGCTTGACATCCATGTTTATATAAAGTGACATATACGTTGCTAGGGAACGCGTCAACGGGGGCACTAATTTAGATCATTTCTACGCTGATTTTATATTTCATTTGGGTAAAGTTCCAAGTTGTAACGCCATCTAGGGAGGAGTATGAGAATTAAACATAAAAAATTGATTAATAATCCAGCGATGAGTGATATTTTATTTCATAGAATATAAATTAAAATTAATCTTACTTTCTATTCATAGAATTTAATTTCTTATTAAATGTAACTTATTGTTTTTAACTGCCATCTTTCGGATATTTTTAGTACTAAAATATAATATGGATTTAGTAAAGTAAAGAGATACAGTATAATTATTGTTTATAATATTGTTTATTATTTATTTTATTATACTGCTAAATCTTTTGAAAATTGTAAATCCTCAATATTTTTCATTATAATTCGATCACTTTTTAAAAACTGTGAATGTATAAATTTTATTGTTTTAGTAAAAATGAATGTAGCGCTACACATAGTATACTGTATAGCCTCGAAATTATCATATTTAAGCCCTTTTTAAATTAAAAAAAAAACGATTCTATAAAATTTAAAAGTCTAATAAGACCATCTAGCGAAAAGAGTTGTAAAACTTTGTTCACCACAATACATAGAATGAAAAAAAAACAAATCTAAATTTTGATATTGCCTTATGAATAAATATGTATATATTTTTATATAACGATATTTTAAAAGCTTATCTAAAGATATATTAAATGTCAAAAACTCTTGATCTGACACTCCACCGTGTAGTGTATAAATAATAAAATAAAATAGTTTTAATAATATCAGGCGTGAATAAGTTGATAAATTGAAAATATGTGCCTTTAAACATGCTTTTTAGTTTAAATTTTTACTTCATTTTTTTGACCTCTTGATTTCGAAAGTTTTTGATTTCGTAGAATTTTTTTAACTTAGTCATTTAATAACCCAATTGAAGCAAATTTTTTTTTATATAAATAAGCATTTTTATTTATATTTAAAACAAATGTAATTGTATGTCGACGTATCCACGCCTGTTAAGTTAATATCAGCTTATATAATATTTTTATTATGAGTAATACATGTTACCACGGCTTTTGTAATTTTCTAGCTTGCCTTAGTTAAAGTAATATTTATATTTCCCGTGTGATCAATGGATAGTTTTATGATAAATGATTTTGCCATTACGATGTATGTACGTAGGGTAAGGATGTACATTCTAATTGTATTAATTATAAGTTTTTAATAGAAAAAATAAATACATTTTTACTTGATTGATTTATTTTATTTAATAAGTTTTAACCTTAAATTATCTTAGAAATAAAATTATTGTTACTTATTGTACTTAGAATACTACTTAATATTATAGTATAACTTATGATTAACAGTCACAAGGATGCTTACGTATTTTAAAAATTATTGTCATAAATATACCTTAAAAAGACAAGATCTCAGATATTAGTTTCAGTGTGGAAAAGTTTCATCTTTCCTTTCATCACCCTACTTTTAAATATTCTTCACGCATTTAAGAATATTTTATGACTTAATATTATAATTATCTATCCAAATATTGGATCGCCTGTAACTATTTCCTCATCAGTACTGGGCGTAGTGCTACTTTTCTTATCTTCTTTAATAAATATGAATTCGTTCTGATCTGCGCTTTCTTCTGGAGATATATCATTCTTTTTAGTAGATGATTCTTCTACATGTTTCGATGTTGTTACATCGTTTTGACTTTCGATTATAGCAGCACTTGCTAGAGTTCCTTTTTGTAGAGCTAGTACTGGTACCATTTTTCTTTCAGCCCTTGGAGTATACCTTTGGTTTTTCAATAACTCCTTTATTTTATAGTTTCTCTGGGTGTTAACCTTTCTAGGGGGCGGTGAAGCGATTGTTTTGACTTTATTAGATGCAGCACTCTTCATCTGTCGTCTGCGTACAGGCTTCTTAATTACCTTAGATTCATCAGAATCTTTTTCATTTGAAGTATCGATATCAGTAAAATTTTGGAAATGATTATCGAAATTTTCAGATTTTTTGCTATTGTGATTATTTTGTTCCGTAATTTGATGTTTTTCTTCAGCCGTTAAGTGATTTGCTCTACTTTGAGAACGTCTTTTGTTAAAGTTAGATCTTTCAATGAGCTTCTCTGCGTGGTCGACGGCGTGAGGCTTGCTAGTAAACCTTCTAGAATGCATCACATGTGGTCTCCTTGTACTTTGCACGGGGGAGGCGTTTCCCCTCGTAACGTTGTGTTGTACTTGAAATTTAGACACACGATTCTTCATCTGACTTCTTTTACGTAAATTAAATAACGTCTTAGTAGGATTTTGTAAAGGCACTACGGACTTTTTCGGATGTCTTAAAAGTCCCCGGCCATGAAGAGGTGACATAGAAGTACTGTTTTTAATTTCTTCTTTTTGCAGATCATGAGAATCTGAGGTGTCGTCATCTGTTTTAGCAACGATCACATTTATCACAAATATTAGGACAAGTGCCACCTGAAAATAAACAAATTTAAGTTATTTTTTAAAAAAAGCAGCATATTAAGTGAGTTAAGAGGTATAGTGCCTGACTCTAAACGAGATGCTTTTGGATTAAATCTCTATATATCTTTTTTTTTATTCTAGTATGACAAAGCGCGGCAATGAGTTCTACTCCTTTATACACTATTTTAGTGTCAAGACACTGCTCTCCGCTTTCACTCGAATACTCAACTTAATTTTATGATAACTGTTTGATTAAAGAAAATATGACTTACCGGTATGAACTTCATTGTGGATATCAGGTTTTTGGAGGGTATGTATCACACACAAGGAACGATTACAAAATGATACATGTACAACTAAATCGTGGCTTTAAATACAAAAGTTAATTATAACAATACAGTAATTATTAACATTGATAATCACTTAGTTAAGTACTTACGTTGTATTCTGATTCACTTTAGTAGAGGTAATTACTTTCCCAAAAGCTCTCATTAGTAGGTTTTAAGAGTTATTCATTTTTAAATTCCATACTTTTAAAATAACATTCGATCTAAAAAAAAAATATAGAGAAATTACTTTTCAAAATTTCAAAATGTAAAATATGTTTAATGAAAATAAAAATATGTTTCATATATTCAGAAAGATAATATTCTTTAGAAATATAATCGCTTATATAATTCGACGAATGATTATGATTTTTTAGTAACAGTAAGACGAAGCGCGGTGTTGAGTTCCGCCACTAAGCTCGCAATGTCCTGAATTCGGAGGAAAGCGGATTACTGATAACTTCTCTCGGTAAATCCTGCTATGTGGACAAAAGCGTAAATCTTTAAAAACAGTGATTTAAAAACAGTGATGAAATGACCGTTAAATCTACAAGAAACATAAAACAAATATTTACAAAAAACGTACATTATAAATATGGACGATAGCAAAGAGAAAAAAGACAACTGCGTTTTGCGAAATTCTCTTTTCTACACAATAGAACTTTAGAAGTCTTTATTCTATGTGTTGAAATATTTTTCATAAAAAAAATAGTTTTTTGTGTATTATTTCACATGATATTAAAGGTAAACAAATATTTTTGAAAAAGAAACGGAGTACACTTGCATATCTACATCCGTATGTGCGTCGTACAATTCGGCAGTCATTTATTGTTAAAAAAAGATATCAGTTACATGACCATTTCTTCACCGGCGATTTTTCTTCGAGTGTATCTACTTTTTTATTGATACAACGTCATTACCTTATTATATTATATTGTGTTTTATTGCAAAAATGGGTAATAGAAAATATACTCTCGATAAAATATATATATATATATATATATATATATATATATATATATATATATATATATATTTTTTTTTTTTTTTTTTTTTTTTTTTTTTTTTTTTTTTTTTTTTTTTTTTTTTTTTTTTTTTTTTTTTTTTTTTTTTTTTTTTTTTTTATATATATATATATATATATATATATATATATATATATATATATAGATATATACATATATATATGTCGATAATATATGGCGAAAAAGTGTCGTTTTTGACGTTTTTTTCAAATTTGATGTATAGTACAAATATTGAAGAATTAAAAAAGAAATTGTAGATAGAAATGAAGGTAAGTTAATTTATTTTTAGGGCAGCTACATAAGAGAAAAAAATATTTGGATATTAGTAATTAGAAAGACCTAAGTAGAAACTAATATGTGACAGTTGACTGTGGCAGAAAGCAGTTTTTATTTGTACAAAGTGGAAAAAGACATCTGCTGTATTTTGAAAAGAAACAAAAAAAATCACTAAACATATTTCACTATCTTCTTCGAAATGTTATATTAAATAAATGTTTCAAAATTCAATTTCTTATTACAAAAAAGTTATTAAACTTTTGGCTTGAAAACGCTCTCCTGAAAACTATTGATTTTGTAGTAGATGATATCATATAGACATCATCTTATACACATAAAAAATAAATCAAGGAAAACTCATTTGTAACCTTTTGACTTCAGGGTAGGTCCAAGATTCAGATCACGCAGTTGCTCTAAACCCAGCTATATTTGACGGTATATTATGTTAGTTAGTTTTCTAATTGATAACTTTGAGTGTTCCATTAGAACATAAATCACTGCTTTGTTACTTATATGGAGAACATACAAAAGGAAATTAGTGAGTTATTTCTTCTTATACGTCGTTATACTCTTGATAGAGTGGTCGTGGTTGTCAGATAAGGATTGGTGGTAAGCTTGTAGAATATTTTAATCAATTTATATCTAGGTATACTTTAGGTCCTCAGATCTTATATAAAATTAAAAATGAATGCTCAATTTGGGCGAAAGTGGGGTACGGAAATATTAAAGAGGAGTGTAGAATGGAGTGTCTTAAGACTATTTTCCCAGGTTCCCTCTGCCTACCCTGCAATGCCCGCCAGAATCTGGTCATTTACTTGAGTTAGAGTGAAAAGAAATTTGCTAATTTGGTTTTAAATCTTTTATTTCTTAATTTTTGAACTGCAGAAGATGGGTATTATTTGGGTACAATAGTACAATATGTTTTAGATTACATATGTTCAGACCACATCTTACTTTCAAATAATTTTATAGAATTTGATAGATTTAATAGTTTATGTTATCATGTAGCTTATTTTCGTGTTTACAACCTATCTTGTATGGTATTTATTTTCTAATATGTGTTTTCTAAATATATATTTTCTAAATTTGTTATACTTACTCGTACATCTTTTATTTATTATTTAATAATTAACAGTATAACACCATCTAGTTACTACAAGAAATGAAAATGAAAATCTTAACGCTTTCAGTTATATAGAATTTTTTTGAAAAGTAATTCCTATAAATCGTTTTTACATAAATATGTGGATATTTTTGTTTTACAGCTTCTCCCGGATATTAGTGTTGTCAAGGAGAACCTAGTGTCAAGGCACTTCGTTTTCCTTCTTTTGCCTATATTATATGTAATGCCAGTTTTTTTTTTAATGTTTATTCTGATCACTACGGACACGTGGTCCGTACCTTTTGTCAACTTTCACAATATTTTCATATCACTTAACTAAGCTTAGGAAATAAGATTTTTTTTTTCCCCCAAAGAGAGTCCAAGTTTATTTTAGTAGTTTTCATGAACTCGAATTTATATTTTCCCGTCCCGTAGAATTTCTGGAAATTGTCCCTTAGTTTCTCTACATTTCCCTTGCGAAATTTCTGCTTTCTACCATCTTAATAGTTTCGAATAGTATTTGGGAACTCAGTGAGTAAAAGTGATTTTTTTTTTAAATTTATATTATGTTTCCAGTATATTAGTTATATATTGTTAATAGGTATTACAATTGAAATACATATATTAAAATCAGTTATTTATTTTCCTTACTTAGTCGTTTTTAATCTTATATTTTGAATATTAGAAATATTTATACAATAAAATAGAATATTTTCTTAGAAATCTACTTAAAATTTAAATACAGCTTAAGATTATAGTAGTCACGTGGATTCTTACATATACTACATTTTAATTACAAATCGCCTTTGTTTGTAAAACAAAGTCATTGGCTCTTTAAACACTTTTCAATTACTTACAAGTAATTGTTATACAAAAATATATATTAGTAGTCACTATTAAAACATTGCTCTTAATATCAATTTCATGAAACATTACATTTCTTGCATTAATAATATATATATATATATATAGTTATATCATAACTTATCAATATCTAACCCCGCGTTGATAAATCATTAGATAATTATTATTAGGGGATCGCTAGTAACTATTTCGTCACTTTCGGGACTGGATGTAGTCCCAGTTTTATGTTTATCTTCTTTGACAAAAATAAATTCATTTCGATCTGCCGTTTCTTCTACAGACACATCGTCCTTCTTTGTCGATGACCCTTCAATATCACTAGATAAACCTGCTTCGAAAGATTTTTCTGACGCTGATGTATTGTTTCGACCTCTGATTATAGTACTGTTACTTTTTTGTAAAGCTAATACTGGTACCATTTTTCTTTCGGCCCTTGGGGTATATTTATGATTTTTCAACAAATCCTTTATTTTATAATTTCTTTGGGTATTAACTCTTGTAGATGGCGGTGAAGCGATGGCTTTGACCTTATGTGATGCAGCAGTTTTCATGTATCCTCTGCGTATAGGCTTCTTAATTTCTTTCGATTCATCTGAATCATTTTCATTTGAAATATCCGTAAAATTTTGGAAACGATTCTCGAAATGTTCAGAATGTTTGATTGTGTAATCATTTTTCTTACTTTCTGTATGTTTATCTTCAGCGCCAAATTGATTAAATTTGTTCTGATTTCGTTTATTATTAAAGTTGGATATTTGTAAAAGTTTTCCCCCGTGGTCGATGGCATGTGGCTTGCTAGTAAACCTTTTAGCTTGCATTAAATGTGGTCGTCTTGTACTCGGAGCATGGAAGGTATTTCCCTTTTGAACGTTATGTTGTATTTCAAATTTAGAGAAGCGATTCTTTTTCATGTCTCTTTTAGGCAAACTAGAAGATGTCTTAGGTTTATTTAAAGCCACTACAAATTTCTTCGCCTTATTTAAAAATGGCCTGCTGTTATGTGCCAATGCTGTATTAACATTGATTTCCCCTCTTTGTGAATCGTGAGATGCTAGTAATTTTTCATCACTTTTAGCAACGATAGCTTTTATTATAAATATTACGACAACTACTGCCTGAAAACAAAAAATAATTTAAATAAGTACAATACAGAAATAAAGATTTTTCCAAAGCAAAAGAGTTAAATATGAGGGCTTTAATTTTATTATTAGATATTATTAACGTATTTAATTCCTTTTTTTATAAAATTAAGAATTTTTCTTGAAGAGACTCTAGTATATACGTGTTGTTTGTTGAAATTTTTCAAATCCTTTAAAAACTGACAAAGGTAGAGAAATAAACGATATTTTATTACCCCTGTCCCACAAAAAGAAGAAGAAAACGAAATAAATATTATTAATCATAAAAAATGTAACTTACCAGTATTAATTTCATTGTGGATAAAAACGTTTATTTATGAATTAATGGTGTAAGTCTCACAAGGAACTATTGCGAAATCATACTCGTTAATATAAATCGCGGCTTTAAATACAAAAAAAATAATTACAATAATTAAATGATCAACACTAATAGATACTTAGTTTAATACTCAAGTCGTATTATGATTAGATCAGTATATCAGAGCTAATGACTTTCTTTGAAGCCACTAATTAGACTCAAATATTCCTTAGAAGTTATTAACTTCAAGGGATTATATTTTATAAATAATTATTTACCTGTAAATTTAAAAATATATATTCCTTTTACATTTTAAAAATTGAAATGCACAAAATATAGGGTAGGTTCCATATACATAATGCAAAAGATTAACGATATTATAAAAATAAGCTTTTGAATGAAGTAATATAATCACGAGATTTCTTATAACAATGTTTTAATTATTTAGATAGGATTTAATAGTTACATAGTAGCAGCAGACTTCCATAAATTTTTAATAAGCACCATGACAGATTCCGATAATTAGTGGTAGATTTTGAATAGGGATGTGGTATTTTTTTTATAATAGCAACCATAGAAGTGTCAAGCTTATCTGCTGTTCTTTAGATTGTACCTGCGATTCATGATTTTGTTTTACTTAAGGCAAGAACTTATCTGTGTCTTTACTTTTACAGTGAAGACAAAAAATGTTTTAAATTACCGACTACTATTGTTACATCCTACTTAAAACATCAATGATGCTCAAAATGGACTTATAAAATAAATTATATCAATTTAATAAAATTTAGAGAGATTTTACAAAAAAATATATTACATTAGATTTTTTTTTTTTTTTTTTTTATGGAAAGGACAAGGCAAACGAGCGTTCGGGTCACCTGATGGTAAGTGATCCCCGCCGCCCACGGCCCCGTGTAACACCAGAGGAGCTACAGGTAGATACAGGTAACAAGTCATCTGTAGTGACTTTAGCAAAGCTATTGCTTAGTACCACACCATATTTTATAAAAAAGCTTTACAGGTAAAGATATACTGCAAGTTCTACACTGGCTTCTACCACATACTGAAATTTTGATATTTGATGTGGCCATTTTAAGTTATCAGTAGTTGTTGCATGAAATCACATCTACAAGGCTCCTTACTACTTAGGACCTTTTTTGTTTATCATCTTTATTAATGATTTACCAGCGATATTTATATTTTCTGATTTTTTAAAACATTCATTCTTTCGAAGAAATATCTCTGCCATAAAGTAATTTGGATGAAATAGTAAAATAAATATTATGTTAAGTAAATATTTTAATCATTTGTACACCAACCCATATCTTTTAGTATTCTGTTCCAACTTATAGTAGGGGTTGCCTGGAAGAGATCACCTGTGGTGATAAGGCCGCCTTTACACCAAATTTGTATTCTCTTCTTGTCTTTGTTTTATTACAATGTGCATTTATATTTTTGTTGGTGTTATAAAGTATTAAATAAGTAATAATAATAGTGCATATCACACGGCATTATTTCATTGATTTGTAAAAAATATTTTCACATACTTGTAACATTTATCAGAAAATTTAAAAATGTTAAATATGAACGTTGTTACCGGATTGCCACTAACAAAAAATAAATCAATTGAAAGTTGTTTTTATTTTTGAAACAAAACTAACATTTAAATAATATAAATCTGGGGTTAAATCCTCATGAGTAGTATGTCTACTTGGATTTATTATGAAATATGGTATAAAATGTTTACACAACCAAAAACTAAAATTTACGAAGCATCCTTGGACATTGTGGAACTGTTCGGAGACTTCATTATTTTACAAGTTTAAAAAAAAATAATAATACAAGCTTACAATTATATTGGTCTCCCAACTTCTTATCGCTATTTAAGCTTAATGATCCTAATAAATACTCTAGAAATACGGAAAAAGAATTCAGCCTCCTATTTGCGTTTAAAAGTATTAGTAGTAGAACAGAGAGCATTATTTTCAAGTTTTAAAATATATGTAGGATAATAAATAAATAACTATATAAGCGAAATTATAAAAACAATAGCTAAGTATTTATGTGACTCAATAGCAAAACAGCATCTTAAAGTAGATAAGTAAGTAGCAAAACTGCTGTTCAAGTGTTATTAAAAAATTGTGTTGAAATCACGTTATACGGAGTATCCGTCTTCGGAATTTGTAAGCAAAGCATATAGTACCTAATTAAAGGCTCAAAATACTAAGGCAGTAGGTTAGACATCCTCAATCTAACTTAGCACTGATAAATAACCATTTAAATAAAATGAAAAAGAAAGTGTGATTGAAAACTGTTACTGAAAATATATTTAAATCTAAACAGACCTAGGGTAGGGTAGTAGGGCATGGATGAAGAGGCTAATGACTGTGGACGAGGCGAAAGAGGTATGCAGGGACCATAGCGTTTAGCGCCCCGTTCTCTCTGACTACCCCGCTAGGGATAAAGCGTGAAGTTAGGTAGGTAGGTAGGTAAACAGACCTATCTACTAGACTGAACGTAAATTATTAAGTTTTTTATAATATCCAAATATATTGAGAAAAAATGTTAAGTCATCATACATCATATTTTTAAATATGAATCTTAAATATTATTTTATTGTGAGGATATTAATGCTTTATACAATATTTGAATTTCTAATTTTCATTACCTGTTTAAATATAGAGCAGATATAAATAAAATACTTTATAATAATCGTAAAGGTTTTGAAATCATAATGAACGTACATAGAAAAGAACATATTTTTCATAACTGTTTTATTTTCACGAAATTTATCTTAATTTTTTTTAAAAAAATACTTAATATAATTAATACAACAAATTACAATTTAAAATATAAATAATACATTTAAAATGATTAACAGTAATTCACGTGGTTTGTTCTATACTTATGAATCATTGTTTAAATCATCTACAGCTTCAGTTCCTTCCGTATTATTCTTATCAGGGACCATCGAGTTACGTCTAATAAAAGCAGATTTTTTATGATCAACTTCTGCTGGAGCAATACCATTCTTTCTAGCGGTGTTAGTTGCGCCATCACCATTTTGTAGATTCAGCACTGGCATCTTTTTTCTTTCAACTCTCGAAATATATTTTTGATTTTTCAATAAATCTTTTATTTTGTAATTCCTTTGCGTACTAGGGGTGCGGGGGCTTGCGCTTGTTAGGGGTGGTGATGTAACCGTCTTCACTTTATGAGATGCAGCTGCCTTCATAAATCTAGGTGGCACAGGTTTTCTGACTTCTTTAGATTCATCGGAATTTTCACCAGAAACATCTATGTTTGTAAAATTTTGAAAAGGGGATTCAATATTTTCCGTATTCAAGACTTTAGATTCATTTGTAACTGTTTCTTTCAATTTTTCCTCAGTTTTGAATTGGTTAAATTTACTAGGAGTCCGTTTGTTACCGAAGTTGTTTATTTCCAGGAGTGTTTCAGCGTGATCAACGATATGGGGCTTCGTAGTAAACTTCTTCGCCTGCATTAGCTGTGGACGCTTCGTACTTGAAATAGGAAAATTTTCAATATTGTTTTTCCCATTATCATGTTTCAGTTGGAATTTTGGCACAAAAGGCTTTTTGTCACCCTTTTTGGGTAAAACAAACGGCGTTTTAACAGGCAATTTAAGAATTTCTGTAAACTTTGTTGTTTTATTTGAAGAAATACTATTATTGAGATGAGTTAAGGACATGTTTAACATGTTTTGTTCTCGACTCTCTAGAGCAGTCGATTTTAAGGAGTCCTCGTTTTCACCTTTGATTATGTTTGCCATAAATATGAAAACAGCAAGTATCTGAAAATATGCACAAATTATATATCAATACTTACACATACAAATTATATATACAGTGATTTAATTTAAAATACTCAAAGTAAAGTAGGTTATCAAAATGGAACAAAAGAACCTTCTCTATATTTTTATAACGGTGCTTGTTGATGTTAATTACAGCCAATATAACGTGAAGATGTGTTTCATATCTACTTTTATAAATGCATAATATTAATTATTCATTAAAGTCACAAATATGTACATACATTGTAGTATAATAACAAATATATCTCACCTTCAAAGACTTCATTTTGAATACCATATTACCCGTAATAAAATTGAATGTAGCACTCGTGAGGAACTGTCACTGACTGATATCTCAAGACATAAGCTCCGGCGCTTAAATATAGAAAATTTAATTACTATTAACTATAATATGTACTTTGTTAAGTACTTAAGTTAAAAAACGATGATTCATTAGTTGATTGTTGAGATAATACTGTCATTATGGGTTATTAAAGATTCTCAAAATTATTTTTTATAATTATCATATGACGGCAATTAGAATCATAATTTTATATATTTAAAAATAAATGCACTTTTTAGTATTTTATTTCTAATACTTACATACAAAATATTAGTATATGCAAAAATAAACAGTTTTCAAGATTAATGAGTACTAAACATCTCTAAAATTGATCTATCTACAAGCATGAGAATTGGCAGAACGGTAGTCTTATTAAATGTATTGTATCGGGATTGATGGATGAGACATGAACAAAACAATTTTGAATTAGGCAATTCATCGCTTTTTTGCTGGTAATTGATTTTTTAATTTGTAATCTTAGCGCTAGTCAAGTTAAGGTTTTAGATATGATTTTCCAAAATAATTACTAGTTTTTAAATTAAGTTGAAAAAAAAACAGTAGTGAAATATATTTGCTATAGTCTCAAAAAATTAATGTAGTTAACCAACCAGATATGGAAAAACGCTGTCTTTGCCAGAATACCATAACAATTTACCATAAATTTTTAACACATTGAAATATTGTCTGACTATAGTCAATTGATAAAAACGCAAACGCTTACAACACGAGTTTCTATATAAGAAATTCTGGTAGGAGGTTCGTCCTCCGTCTGGCTCGCGACCACTATCATGTCA
>JAKGSA010000689.1:54978-99549 GCA_033558755.1 Philaethria dido | reverse complement strand
GACAGAAAAAATCTTTATTTTTATTTGCGTTTCATTTAAACGTCCGAGGCTACCCTCACTTTTCCTAATCTTAAAATCTTAACATTACATGTGTTTCAAGTACTTTTTTATTTTAAATAAATATGGGGTGTTTATAATATTGTATGAAAACAAAATTGAATTCTGTTGCTATTTTTTCATATTTAATATTTAATCTTCGAATCCACAGCTATCGCACTCAGTCAAGTACGGCCAAATACACCAATATCACCAAGGCTGGTGGATTAGATTTTATTTGTCTTCCCTTACGAGTAGACTGAGTTCCGCTGCTTACGCTGTCAAAAAAGTAAGACAGCTTACAAACGTTAATACTGCCCGACTTGATTATTTTAGTTACTTTCATAGCATCTTGTCCTATGGAAGATTACTCTTTTTTTTTTTTTTGGTGATAACGGATGGCAAACGAGCAGAAGGGACCACCTGATGGTAAGTGGTTACCTGCTCCATGAACACCCACAACACCAGAGGCGTTGTAGATGCGCTGCCAACCTAGAGGATACAGAGATGGAAAGGGGGGAGGACAATGTAGAAGTCCGCCATCGGAACCACTAAGCATTTTTGGGAAAGGATGGGTGGGAAAGTGTGTCCTGGCTTTGCTATGCCACGGAGCGAACACATCAAGGGCAGATTTTCGGCGGTTCGTCTCGACATGATAGTGGTCGCAGAGCCAGACGGAGGACGAACCTCCTACCACCAAATACTCTTGGGGCAATGCTGGCTGTTATTGAAAATATATTTGTAGTTCAAAAAAGAGCAGTACGGGCTATTTACTGCATGGAGCTCGATTCTCTGCTAGAAATTTTGAATTCGCGTATTTTTACGGCGTTGCATCACAATATATTTACACTAACATTTTGTTTATATGAAAATATTAACAATTATTTAAAAAAGAATAAAAAGTGATATGGTATAAATACAGAAATAAAAAACAGCTAATCTACTCCTAGTTTTCGCCTTCAAAAGGTGAATAAATCGTTTATTCCATTTGGGCAATTACAGACCTGCCATTTGAAAAATTCAAAGCTGAAATTAAAACATATTATTAAGGAAAGTATATTATTCTGTCCAAGAGTACTATAGATGTTAATGTGTAGCTCAAATGCTGTCGATGCTCGCTCAGGAGGCTTATCGTTGCTGTAAATTTATTATAAATTTTATTTGAAAAGAGCAACTGTTGAGTTTCTGCCCTGTCGGGTCTTCTCAGCAGAACTCGCCTTCCGAGCCGGTAGTAGCCTCTCCCAAGCTAGACCGACACTCCTAACATCTTTTTGTAAATTGACGATTCAAAAATGCTTGCAATAGCCTATTTGAATAAAGAATATTTTGATTTGATTTTAATTTGATTTAAAATTAAATTTTTTGGTTAAAATGTATTTTTTAACTTTTATTTGTTTTCCATATAATTGCATTGTCATTGGTCCTAGATACGTATGTAAAAAATCATAATAATGCGACATATTCAATGTTGTTCAGAGTTTCCGTTACAAAAATACATAGATACATACATAAGCAACCAAGCTTTACTATAGCTAAGCTAATAAGCTAAGCTAATATATTTAAAGATTTGCTTAAAGTTAAAATTAAGGAGCAAGTGACAACAAACATTTTAATAAGAAAAAATTCAAGACAAATGTATCACATATGACAAATGTATCACATATTCAACGAAAAAAATACAAATGAATGGTTCACTGTTTTATTTCAAATGCTATCTTAAATACGTATTAAGTTCTTATATAAATAAAATTATTTTCATAATGAAAGAAGATAGTACAGGAGTAAATATGTTTATAAGGAAATTCAAGGCCCGTAAGCTCCTTGCCGTAAATTCGTCCCCGATGCCGTTGGTACTTTTTTGCTCTTCTTCTCGATTATATTAACAGACCTAGCAAAGGAAAAATAATTTATTATATATGACATTTACTTAATTAATATTGTACTTGAAAATAATGTCTTATTACTAAATAATTTAATAACATTTACCTCTACTGTCTAGGTATTGATTCATCTGCAGCTTCAGGCGCTTCTATTTTATCTTCATCAGTGCCTCATGGCGCTCACTTTACGTCTATCAAAACAGACTTTAGGTCAACTTGTACTGACGCAATACCATTTTTTCTAGCAGTGTTATTTGAATCATCATCATTTTGTAGACTCAGCACTGGCATCTTCTTTCTTTCAACCGCCGGGATATATTTTTGATTTCTCAATAGATCTTTTATTTTATAATTTCTTTGCGTACTAGCGCTTGTCAGAGGTGGTGATGTAACCGTCTTTACTTTATGAGATGCAGCTGCTTTCATAAATCTAGGTGGCACAGGTTTTCTAATATCTTTAGTTTCATCAGCATTTTCATTAGAAATATCTATGTCTTCGTAAAAGCCTTTGAAAACGAGATTCAAAGTGTTCTCCTTACAATTAGTCCTTCGCTCTCTTATCAGCATCCTTCAAGTTTTCCCCAGTTTTGAATAAGTTAGGATTTAGTTGCTACGTTTGCTACCGAAGTTGTTTATTTGCAGAAAGTTTTTTTCAAAGGACTAACAATAAGTGGGGCTTCGTAGTAAACTTCTTTGCCTGCATTAGTTGTGGGACGCTTCGTAATTTTGAAAAGATTTCAATATTTCCTTTCATATTATCACATGTTTCAGTTGGAATTCAAGTATCAAAGGTTTCTTTCCTCATCCCTTTTGGGTATAGTAAACGGAGTTTTAACAAGCGGTTTAAGAGGTACTACAAACTTTTTTGTCTTGTTTAAGATAAAGCACTATTATATCGATATCAGCGCAGACATATTAAATGCGTTTGGTTGTTGATTTTGTAGAGCAGCAGATTGTATGGAATCATCGTTTTCAGCTTTGATTATGTTTGCCATGAACAGGAAAACAGCGAGTATCTGAAAAGATATAAAATAATTATTTTCTAGAGTTTAAATAACAATACAATGCCTTGAAATTTTCAAAATGACCGTTATTCTTTATAAAGTTTGCTTAATTATAATATGTAGTCTGACCTATCTCCAATAATCCTGTAAATATTATACAATAATGTGTTGCTTTTTAAGCAATCCCATTTTTTTTTAAAGTATAAGAATAAGTTAAAACCAATATAATCATAATATGAATTTTTGTTTCTTATTTTAAAAGCTCCATATAATGCAGCTACTTTAACTACACTAATGTGATTTATACTGAGACTTACCTCTATAGTTTTCATTATGAATATAATATAATTCTTATAATCGTTGAATGTAGCACTTGTGATTAACTACCACTGACTGATATATCAAGGTATAAGCTCTTGAGCTTAAATATAGAAAATTTAATATACTATTAATAGAAATAGATACTTTGTTAAGTACTTACTCGTAAGTTAAAAAAACGACGAATCATTAATTGATTGAAGAACTCATATAAATTAGGGTTATTAAGCATTCTTAAAAAGAATTACTGTAGTCTTTAGAAGTAATTAGAACCATTATTTTACAAACTAATTACGTGTATAATATTTTTATCTGCAATATTCACATACAAATTGAAAAATCACTTACACATTAATCATGAAACCATAAAAACTGTTTGACCCACCTCTGAACGTAAAATTAACAATAACAGGACCGAAGTTTATGCATATGACAGAAAGAAAAAGGGAAAAAGATTCTCCTCTTCCAGGTCCATCGACTACCAGAACTTGGGACTTGCGACATAAAGGCTTAAAGGGTATTTTAATGCACTGTCCGAGCTCCTGTTCTACTTAAACAAATTTAAAAAGATTTACTATAGTTGTATTCGATCTAAATGCTAGAAAACAATTGTTAATAATTTTAGACAGTTTAAAATGGTTTAGTAGATTATAATATAATAGGATTTCGGTGTTATACCCAAGTCTTAAGTACTTTCTCACCCGCAACTAAATTAACTCTTATCATTTTCTTGGTCAAGTTCAATGATAAGTTGGAAGTTCTTGTATACCTTGAAAAGATGATCTTTTTATTTTAATACTTGT
Organism: Philaethria dido; assembly: GCA_033558755.1. Lineage (NCBI taxonomy): Eukaryota > Metazoa > Arthropoda > Insecta > Lepidoptera > Nymphalidae > Philaethria > Philaethria dido. Next base: position 95,508 of record JAKGSA010000689.1, on the reverse strand, counting down.
CCGTACGAAACTGTATTTTCTACTAGTATTACACGTTCCAGTCTTTTAGACTAAAGGAATAACAGTAACGAATCGTTGTTAGGATGGGGTTAACAAGGGTGAAATGGGAATTCAAATGTTATAATAAAGTAAAATTAATTTTATTACAATTTCCTTCAGATTTAAAATTTAGTTGTCGAAGCCATAGTTATGGTATTAAGTATGATTTTGACTACACTACGGCTGGTGTTCTTCTAGTCTGATCAGATGAAGTATGGTGTACGACTTTGTTACAATAAAAATGGTTAGTTTATATTAAAAATGTTAGGTTATTAAAAGTGGTTAACGGAATCGAGTTGTATGAGCCTAAATACTTGACATTTTTATCCTCAATAATACTATGTTTGCAATATGAATGTTCTTCAAAAAGTAATGTAAAGCGTAGAAAAATTTTCAATAATTAAAAAATGGAGGTAGTTGTGGCGCAGTGAGACAGAATTTGACTCTTCTTAGATTGGGTTATTGGGTTCTACCACTCAACTTACAATGTTGCGAAATTGGGCGAAAATAGATAGCGGATTGTCTTTACTCTACAATCTTTTTATTTAAATCAGGGTACGAGAGAGAGGCATGCGATCGCCGGTTTCTCCACTATTTGAACCAGTAGGCGGTTATCTGGGGGTACTTGTAGGTTTCCATGCGCTAGTCAGAGCAGGACGTCGAAAGTTACCCACCACCCTTGACTCTGAGACGTGCTTGGCAGGCATCCAGCACCGGAGTTTACAGAAAAATGGGCAGTTCCCGTAGCTTTGACTAATGGCGGTCGAGAAAGAGCACCCTGAGGTTTTGGTGGGTATTTGGCCGGGTTACATTTACCGGTCCTACTAGTCCTACATAATAGGTTCAAGTTTATAAAGTAATGAGTGATGTGACGAAGTTCACAATCGAGTGCACATAAAAGAGTTAAAGATATCAACTTCAGCGTGTTGTGTTATTTTATTATAATGATTTCCGTTTCTATTCAATGGTGACTTTTAACGTAAATTAGTTCTTGAAAACCTTGTTTTAATTTTTAATTGTTTTAATTTTTTTGGTACAATCTTGCATTTGATCTAGGAATGAATATAATAATTTCTTTAAAAATTTTTGAGCAATCTATATGTTTCGATATTAATTTGAAAAAAAAGCAAAGATCTGCAATGTCTCTGCGATGAGAGAGTTTTAACGTTTTTTAGTACTGTAACAGGCATCATAACTTCTTAGTTTATCAGGGATGCGGTCTTCATAGGATAGAGATTTTTTTTTGTATTCTTTCCAATCTATTCTTATGTGTTTCATAATATGATTTCCAAACTATTGAACCATATTCTAAGTGACTTCTAATAAATGACTTGAATAGTACTATAACTGTCCTGGATTTTTTAAAACCCTTAGTTGACCTGATAGTAAATCCTAACGTCTTTAATGATTTTCCTACAATGAAATAAATATGTGGAATAAAGCTCATCTTTGAGTCAACTATAATTCCCAAATCACGTAATTGAATGATTCTTTTAATTAAATAACCATCCACGCTTTAATTAAAATTGACATCAGATTTTTTTCTACCAAATGTAATGCTTTAACATTTCTTTTTATCTAAATTCATACGATTATTGGAACACCATACCACAAATCTGTCTAAATTTTGTTGCAAAAGATTACAGTGATTCTATTTTTTATATGATTGCTATTTTTTATAGATTCTTAAATCATCTGCATACATCAAGAACTCTCTGTGATGCAAACACGTAGCTGCATCATTAATTTAAAAAAAAAGACTGGCCCAAGTTTCGATCCCCGTGGTACTCCTGAATGTAAAAAAAATGTTCTCGATTCATTTCCTCCCAACATTACATTCATTGGTCTGTTCTGTAAATAGCCTTCTAATATACGAAGTAATTTTCCATGTACTCCATATTTACAAAATTTAACCAATAAGAGCTTGTGATTTACTACATCAAATGCCTTAGCCAAATCTGTATATATCCAATCAACTTGTTTATTGGAGTCTAATGATGTAATGATATCCCCCACAAAAGATATTAAATTTGTTGAAATGGATCTATTTTTTATAAAACCATGTCGGCTATTTGTTAAAACAGGTTTCATTTGCCAACTTTTATTAATTTTATTACATTATATTTTATTTTTTACAAATGGTCTTAAAATTTTGGCGGTATTTAACAAAAACTAATATAAATTGTTCACTGTTTTATTTACATAACATTTATCTTAAATACAAATTGCAATCAATTAAGACAATTATTATAACATCATAACATCATAACATCCGTTATCAATAAAAAAAAATAAAAAAAAAATATAACAAACTTAACATACTAAATTATACAAAGGTAGGTGAAAAAAGAAAAATTATTTTTTCATCTAAAATATAAATAATACTTATAAATTTATAATTAACAACAATCATCGACGTGATTTCTTCTATACCTTATGAAGGATGTATTAATTATATGAATTTATTACAAATTTTACAATAGTTTCAGGAGTGGATATTTTTATAAGTAAATTCAGGACTCATAGGCCAGTCCTTTGCAGTGATCTTTGTCACCGATATTGTCGGTACTCGCTCTTCTTCTATTATATTAACGGACCTAATAGAAAAAAATATTATGTTATCAGTTTCTATTTACTTTCTAAATTTCATTGCTTTATTATTCATAATATTAAAAAAAGTGTTAGTTTCATTTAATGTCAAAATTTAAAAAGCTTACCTCTCTTGTCTAGATTTTGTATCATCCTTCACAGCTTCAGGCGTTTGCATTTTATCTTCATCAGGGCTCAATGAACTAGCTTTACGTCTAATAAAAGCAGAATTCTTGTGGTCAACTTGTACTGGTGCAATACCATTCTTTCTAGCAGTGTTATTTGAATCGTCATCGTTTTGCAGACTCAGCACTGGCATCCTCTTTCTTTCAACCGCTGGGACATATTTTTGATTTCTCAATAGATCTTTTATTTTGTAATTTCTTTGCGTACTTGCGCTTGTTAGGGTTGGTGATGTAACCGTCTTCACTTTATGAGATGCAGCTGCTTTCATAAATCTAGGTGGCACAGGTTTTCTAATATCTTTAGTTTCATCAACATTTTCATTAGATACATCTATGTCTGTAAAATTTTGAAAACGAGATTCAATGTTCTCCACAGCTTGTCCTGTGTATTCATTTTTATCAGCATCCTTTAATTTTTCCTCAGTTTTGAATAGGTTAGATTTACTTGGGTTACGTTTGCTACCAAAATTGTTTATTTGCAGGAGTTTTTCAGCGTGATCAACAATATGGGGCTTCGTTGTAAACTTTTTCGCCTGCATTAGTTTTGGACGCTTCGTACTCGGAAAGACTTCAATATTTCCTTTCATATCATCATGTTTCGGTGGGAATTTTGGCACAAAAGGTTTCTTCTCATCCCGTTTGGGCATAATAAACGGAGTTTTAACAAGTGGTTTAAGAGTTACTACAAACTTTTTTGTTATGTCTGAGGTAGCACTATTATTAATATGAGCAACAGACACATTTGACGCGTTTTGCTCTTGATTTTCTATAGCAGCCGATTGTACTGAATCATTATTTTCAGCTTTGATTATGTTGACCATGAATACGAAAACAGCAAGTATCTGAAAAAATATACACAAATTACATAAAAAAGGACATAATACATTGCTTAGAATTTTTTTAATTGATTGTGACAACATATAAATTAATTTAATTAATAATGTCTATTAATAAATTGTTTCAAATGGAAAAGCAGATCGTTCTCCGCATTTTATAACAATGCTATTGGATATTAATTGCAATAATGCAGGCAACAATGGATAATTTACGTTCATCGTAATGTCGGGAATCGATCTTGCATTACATATTCTTAGTGATACATATTATTAACCATTCTATATGCCACAATAATAAATATGAGTATATAGTAATACTTTTAGAACACGGCGGCGTTGAGTTCCGCCACTTTACATGTGATGTTTTAAATTGTGGCGGAAAGCGACGAGCGGAGTGTCTTGACACTAGGTTCCCTCGACCATCTTGTTATGCAGGATAAAGTGTGAAGCTGTTTCTTTTCTTCAAGAACAATAATATATATTTCTTTTAAAACAATACTGTACAATGAGACTTACCTTAACAGTTTTCATTGTGAATAACATATCACTTTTATTATAATTGAATGTAGCACTTGTGAGGAACTGTCACTGACTGATATATCAACACATAATCTCTGGCGCTTAAATATAGAAAATGTAATTACTATTAACAATAATAGATACTTTGTTAAGTACTTAAGTTAAAAAACGATTCATTAATAATTGATTATTAGGCTAATTAGTTATTAAGCATTCCCAACATGTAATTATTGTTATTTTTAAGAGATAATTAGAATAGCTTTTTTTAAGTACATACATACATACGTAACTTCACGCTGTATCCCGCATATAGCAGGGTAGGCAGAGGGAACCTAGTGTTAAGTCTCTCCGTTCCCCACTTTCCGCCGAATTGAGGCATTGCGCATTTTTTTAAAGTAAATGCACTTTACTATAATGTTTTTTCTTTACAATATTTACATAACAGTAGTAACAATTTAAAAGTTTAATAACTAAGTCCTTTTTCCTAAAACTCATATACATAAAAAAATTAAAAATATTGTACTTATACTTAATAAATTAAAGTTATGTGACACACATTAAAATATGGTCAAATTAAGAAGCTCTTTCTTTCTTTGAAGTCGGTTAAAATAGGTAATCATTATTGCTTAAAGCAAAAAAGGAAATTGCTAACTCCAAATATAAGGTGCTTTATAAAAAAATACATACATTGGGTATATATTTTTTTATCAGGCACCTTCTACTTATACAGTACCAATTATACTGGAGGAAGGTCACATAAAAATCATGAGGACCCCCCGGAGGGAATACACGAAGAAGTTAATGACTGTGGACGAGGCCAAAGAGGTATGCAGGGACCTAGCGTTTGGCGCTCCATTCTCTCTGACTACCCCGCTAGGGATAAAGCGAGAAGTTAGGTAGGTAGATTATACTTATAGAGTAGATGTATATACCGATACTTTAATTGTCATTGTTTAGAAATGTGTATATTTTTTAACCGGCTTAAAAAAGCAAGTTTTCAATTCGATAGTATTTTTCATGTGTATATGTATAATTTTTTACTGGATGAATCAATTTTGATGATTCTATTTTTATATGATAGCTAGTCCTTCTAATATGTTCCCAATTAAAAAAATGGTTATGATCTGATGAGTAGCTTATGTGTTATTCGTAATAATTTAACTTTTTGTGTATTTTATTTGAATTCGGAGTCTTTTTATTAAAATATTTTTATGAAAGCACTATGAATGAGCTCGTTAAGAAAAAAATATATTTATGTTGTAACTCAAATAATAATTTTAATATACCATTTTCCTGTTTACTACCTGTTTTTTTTTTTATATATATTTGAATAACTGGACAATTATAATAGAGAACGAAGTGTCTTGACACTTAGTTAGCTCTGCCTATATGTTACATGGCAAAAAAATATGAGTTATAATTGAATCGGTGAGCGCAGAAACAACGTAAGTCACAAAAAATGCAAAATTTCCTGATCGATTTAAACTAGCTTAGAAAGGCAAGTTATACACTTTTTCTCCCTCCTGCAAAATTTGAAAATCCGGACTTACGTTGTTTCTGCACTCACCGATTAAATTATAACTCTTTTTTTTTGCCATGTAATATATAGGCAGAGCTAACTTAGTGTTAAGACACTCCGTTCTCTATTACCACCTAAAAAAAATATTAGTCCTGGATTAATTCTGATAGACAAAAAGCATCGAATTTCGCTATTAATTACTTTAGGCGGTAATATGCGTTAAAATTATTTTAAATTAGAATAATAAAAGAGGCCATCATGCGTAGTGAGACAGCTTCTGACTGCAAAAGCGATTGGTTCGATTCCCACTCGGAGAAATGAGTATAATTGAATTATTTCCATTTTCGCTCTGGTAAGACAAAATGCGGCATTATATATCGCCACTTAAAGTTGATTTTGGTCGGAAAACAGAGACAAGAAGTGTCTTGACAGCAGAGTCTCGCTGACTACTTTGCTAAGCAGAATAAAGAGTGTAGCTGCGTAATAAAATCGACTTCACATATGTACAAAAAAAAATTACAAATAACTCAAAACTACTCAGATCTTAAAATATCTAAAAAATGGGACCATATAAAAAACGCTAGCTATCACACAAAAAGATCATAAAAAATAGTTCACCTAGTAAAAAGTTAAGTGGTAACACACATAAAAAAAAAACAATCAAATTGAGAAAATCCGCCAAAGTCGGTTAAAAGTAGCGTTGTGTGTATTCAAAAAATATAAATCTTTGTACTTCCGTCATATTATATCAGCGAACTTTAGTATCTAACCAAATAGTTACCGCATATATGCGTGTATCGAAGTCAAAGGTCAAAACGACTTGGCCGGTCTGATAACAAAACACTGTGCGAGCATTCACCCGTGACATATATATGTACATAAAATTGTAAAGGAATTCAAGTCAATTATAACTAATTAAAGTTTAAAAATATCGCTCTTGATAAATAAGGTTGAACAACGAATAACGTTGTCATTGTTACAATATGATATAAAATACATTACCTATATATTAATAAGTGAAGCAAAAAATCCCACACATAGCAGGGTAGGTAGAGGGTACCAAAGAACCTAGTGTTAAAACGCTCCCTTCTCTTTTAACACTTTCGTTCCCCACTTTCCGTCAAATTGAGTCATTGCGTGCTGGGAGAACTCAACGCCACACTTTGCCTTATTACCAGAGCGAGGAAATGAAAATACTAAACATTATTCAATATTTTCATTTCTATTTGAAATTATATAATAATCGATTTCATATTTTCTTGTAATTTGAAACTATCGTGGCGCAGTGGGACCATAACTTCAACCAAATTAATACTGGGTTCAGTTCCCACTCGGAGAAATGATAATATTTAAGAGTATTTTTTTACATTTGTCATTTCCTAGTTCTTGTTAGAGAAATGCGGCGATGAATTCCTATTTTAGTTTACTTTGCCTACTTCTATTTCTATTTGACTAATTTTATATTTATTAAATCAGCAATCTCAAAAGAAATGTATAAATATTAAAAAATCTAATATATTCCTTGTGATTATTTTTCTTTTCATCTTAATTCTTTAATTTTTCGTTTAAAAAAGGTTATTTTTTCAATACAAATTATTATCAATAAACAATAAAAACAAACGTATAGAAACAAAAATGTATTATAAAAGTTAAGCAAGCAGACTCTCTACTTCAAAATCAGGTAAATGAGTTATTGTATTCCTAAAATCAGGTATTGTACAACAAAAAGTGTAGCCTTCAGACGGATTATCTGGATTCCACGACAGCCAGCGCGTGAACAAAGTATTACCTCTGCAAATATCTTTACAGAAAAATAAGTCTCTAGCTTCGTTTGCTGTGTAATAAGGATTATTTATACCTATAAACGCTACACCTCGCTTAGTACTAGGTTCGTATACAACTTTATAATAATATTGGGGCACTGGTATCACAGGATTATTATTCGCATCGGTCACCAAATATAAATCTACTCTTTCATTTATTTGGTTTAAGAGTTGCGTCACTCCATAGGTCCCAGTGTATACGATTGTATCATAACCTGAAGAGTGAATATGATTCCTAAGATCAACTTCTAAGGTATTCCAATTGCCACCATTAAAACCAGTCCATTGAGGAGCACAGTTGACATAGTGAAACGTCGCTCTTTCTCCAAATGCAAACACGAAATCAGTTTTAGCAGCCAAATGGCCTCTTGATAACATTTGATTGCTAGTAACATAAGTATCTACTCGATCTCCAACTAACCGAGCAACAGCTTGTTTAAGTTCTTTGGGTGAATATAAATATGTGACAGGAACGGAACCAAAATTACCATTATCTATAAAAAATGGTCGTGTTACACGTGTCTGGTAAAGCGCATTGTAAGGTTTTTGTGTATATTTCGAATAAATAGGACTTAGATTATTCGAATCAAAACAACTTTCATATAAAGAATAAAAGTTTTTCTCGACTTCATAACCAACTTTGATAATATCGTTACCTCGAAAGCAAGTTCTATTAGTTCTAAGACTATAATATCTTGGATAGTCTGAGCACGTGAATTCTGAAAACATACCAGAGGGCAAAAGCCAATCATTGTTACTAAAATATTCTCCACTGACACATTTAATAGATGCTCTTGAGAGACGCTGCGTTGAACTTGGATGTAATATAACGCCTGATCCTTCGCAGCTCAAAATGAGCACATCTCCACTGTTTAGGTGCACGTTTCCATTTCCATCATCAGGTTCTAATAGTAAACCATTTCTTAATATAACTGGAAGCGGTTCTCTAAAATGATATCGGCTGTGAAGTACGCACTTCTGTTCTTGCTGTATACTTAGAACACTAAGTATCAACCAGTATAATTTTTCGAACATAATTTGTAAATAAATCCCTATTGTATAAAACTGTATATAGGATAAAACTGAAATTTTAATGTCACATTGACGGTGTTGAGTGACATATATATGTCTATATAAAAAATTATAATTATATCGCCGAAACCACTCAAAACTGAACATTAAAAGAAATGACATTGAAAATTCAAGAGTAAAAATTGAATGAAATATAAAGATATGAATGTTACAATAACTTTTACAAAGGTGCAAAAATCAATCATATTTTATATATTTTTTTTTAACTTCACGTTGTATCCCGCATGTAGCGGGGTAGGCAGAGGAAACCAGACAACCTAGTGTTAAGACACTACATTCTCTTTCAACAATTCTGTTCCCCACTTTCCGCCGAATTGAGGCATTGCGTGTTGATAAATTTTTATAAATGTGAATATAATATTTTAAAAATGTGAGTTATATTTCCATTAATTATCAAAAAAATATCAAAAATATTGAATTACGATATTACCATGATTGAATTACTGCCATTATTTTTAATGAAATATTTCTTATCAGATAGAATTACAATGTTTTGTTCATTTCTATGCAGATGGTTTCTTTCTGTGTGAATTGATTATGATTATAAAGCCAATTCAATAGAGTACTTTTAAAAACCCGAGCTTGTTATATTTTTTTACTAAGGAATTAATTTAATTTAAATATAAAATTTTGTGCAGTCTTACTGTAAAATTTTTCAATATTTTACATAAAAGTGTCGAAACAGGCAAAAAGAGGAAACTGAGTAACACATAAAGCCTATCATGGCGCAGAGGCGTGCGACTGTAAATGCGATAGGTTGTGGGTTCGAGTCCAACTCTAGGAAAAGAAAATATTAAAAAAATATTTAGTTTTTCGGTTCGCTCTAAAACAAAGCAAAACGCAGCATTGAGCTACGCCAATCAACACGTAATGCCTCAATTCGGTGGAATGTGAGCAACGCAAATGTTAAAAGAGAAGGGAGTTCTCTGGTTCCCTGTGTCTATCCTGCTATGTGAAGCTAAAAAAGAAAAAAAGGAAGAAGCTAAAATTACTAAAACGCTGTTCCAATATTTTACGTAGAGAATGTCAAAATGGGTGAAAATAAACAAAATATATATTTAGACACGTTATTAAATAAAATCACGTTGTACTTTACTTGTGTTGCTAGATTTGTAATATATTCGTTTTACGGTTACATTTTTGAACGTGATATCTGAGTTTTATAAAATCATATTGAATTCATAGAATAAATTACCTTTAGGTGTAATGTTCTTTGTAGCCGACTTCAAACAAAAAGGAGGAAGTTCGCAATTCGATATATGTTACCGCATAATTTTTTACTGGGTGAACCAATTTTGATATTTCTTTTTTATATAATAGCTGTCAGACGCCTGTCGTGGCGCAGAGGCACAAGCGTGCGACTGTAAACGCGACAGGTTGTGGGTTTGATTCCCACTCCAGGAAATGTAAAATTTAGTATTTTCATTTCTTGGGTTTGGTAACAAGGCAAAGCGCAGCGTTGAGTTCCGCCACTCAACACGCAATGCCTCAATTCGGCGGAAAGTGGGGAAGTTCCCTCTGGCTACCCTGCTATATGCGGGATACAGCGTGAAGTTAAAAAAAAATCTTCAATATTATTATGACACCATTATGGCGCAATGGAAGAGCGTCTGACTGCAAACATAATGGTCGTGAATCAGTTCTCAACTTGGCCACATGATCAAATTAAAAAAAAAAACGTACTAATAATACAAAGCGTTCAGTTTCGCTAATTTTGAATTCGGACGGAAGGAGAGAATAGTGCTACTTGATACTAGATTATTTTTGATTCTTTTTTTGGAAAAAATGATTGTCAAGGAACGTCAAAATTTTTCACGTCAAACCAAAAATTTGCTATAAATAATAATAAATACTAAAATTTCAGTGAAATACAAAACCAAATATTTAGAAAACGAACGAGAAGAAATCCATACAAATAAAATACATCAAGATTTAGTTAATAAAAATGATAATAAAGGATCAAAAAAATTGCAGAAGTCTAACTAAGCAGTTCCCTCCTGCTAGACACAAAAGTCTGGTTCGGTGACGAGGATGGCAGCCCAACGCAGATAGTGCAAAACGGCCTGGTGGAGTTGGCGAACCAGCAAGGCGAGGTGGATAGCCCAGGGCGACGGTAGAGGGCGCGTGCAGTTACCGTCGGCCAGACACTGCATCCAATCGTTCCTCTGATCGTAGCGGCACTCCGTTCCATTGGAATAAGGAGCGAGCGGACGAGAGAGTGCGTCTGTGTATGCGCACACACTTACGTACTATAACATATTCGCGCGGATGATACCTGGCAAATCAGTGTGTCGCCGTCGACGGATACGTCTAGGAGGACATCATCATCATCATCATCATTTTTGCCCACCATGCTATAAATACATATATTAAATAATTATTATATTATGCAATGAAAATTATGTCATATTTAAAAATATCTAAATCTAAAAGAACGAAATCCCTGAAACATTTATTTATTATTTTCAATTGAAATGTTCATCATACAAATAATAATAGTATTATTTGAATGACGAATGCCAAAACGTGTACCTGCTTCCGCTAACAGTAATCACAATGGCACCCAGCCACTGATTTATCTATGACTAGCCAATACCCGCGGCTTCAGTCGTGTGATCAATGGCAGTCCATACTACATACTATAGTGTTTAGTTCGTATGTGAGTTAATATTAAGGGTTTGAGGTAGCTTAATTTTCAATTTTTTTTTTTTGAGAAATAATTATGTCTGCCAAAATATTAAAAGCAAGAAATCGTTGTAATAAAAAGTATTCCATGTTCCTTTTAATACCTTTAAGAATATGTGTACAAAGTTTTATGATAATTGGTTAAGTAGTTTTGGTTTAAAAGCGTAACAAACAAACTTACATTCATATTTATAATATTAGTAGAGATATGCGTTTGACGAAATATTTCATGAGTCCCTTTTAAATATTTCAACATCTCGCACGGCTCATATCAATGTGAACTATTGAGATGAACGGACGTTTTAAAAGATGATAAAAGTGTGCTGTGCGTGTGTTAGTGGATTTACAATATGTATCGAACGGTGAGTGAAAACATTCAATTTTTTATATAAAAAAAAAAATATAAAAATAATTATTAAATATATAGATTTAAATTAAATAATTGTTACACATATGATAATGATTAACTTTGAGTGAAAATCATTTTTTGTCATAGTAATAGATACATACATGTGATATACTAAGAGGCTATTATGACGCAAATAGACAGTGTGTTATGGGTTCAATCCCTACTCAAATATTATATTTTAATTATTTTAATTTCTCCTTTCTAAAGACAAAGCAAGCTATTACATTCCTCTGTTTAACACAAAATTGGCTAAAAAGTGGAGTATCACTAGTTCGGCTATATATACTATCTAAAAAATATACAATTTTTGCTTATTTCTTTGTTCATTAAGCAAAACGCGGCGTTGAGTACCGCAAATTAGCACACAATAAATATATACGTGAAGCTAAAAAAGATGTTAAGTTAGTAAAAATGACTTGTTTCTTTATTTATAAGGCGCGGCGTTGAGTTCCCCCATTAACACGCAACGTCTCAATTTGGGAAAGCAAACGGAATGTCTTGATTTGTGTCAAGAAGTTCACTCTGACTATTCCACTACTCCTGTATTATCCCGCGATAAAAGAAACAATCGTTTGACAAGAGAGAATTTTTTTTTTTTTTTTATTGATAACGGACGGCAAACGAGCAGAAGGACCACCTGATGGTAAGTGGTTACCTTCGCCCATGAACATCTACAACACCAGAGATGTTGTAGATGCGTTGCCAACCTAGAGGATACTGATGGAAGGGGGGACAATGTAGTAGTCCACTATCAGAACCACCACATTTTGGGGAAAGGATGGGTGGGAAAGGGGAAAATCTGGCTTACATGCCATCGAACCGGAACACATCATTAGATATTTGGCGGTTCGTCTTTGACATGATAGTGGTCGCGAGCCAGACGGAGGACGAACCTCCTACCACCTAACTAGAGAATGCTATTTATTAAATATTTTTGATAGATTTAAAGTGTTAATTACACACTTAGGAAACGAAACACATTTTTATTAAGCGATACGTTGAAAACGTATAAAAAATTGAACGCAGCGGGACTCGAACCCGCGCCTGTTGGAAACCGTCCAAGCGCTCTGATCACTAAGCTTCACGCTGTATCCCGCATATAGCAGGGTAGGCAGAGGGAACCTAGTGTTAAGACACTCTGTTCCCCACTTTCCGCCGAATTAAGGCATTGCGTGCTGAGTAACTACTAAGCTATGCGTTCTATATCCATCGTATGTGTTGTATATCATCAAAAATACGTAAAACAGTTCCTCTTTGTTATATTGGGTCCATTCCAATTTTGTCTGCCGTCTCTTATTTACCGATTGTCAAGTATTGTTATTGTAATATCAACGTAATACACATTAAACGTAAACAAACAAATTACTTAGGAAGTGTAAATATTGGTAAGTAATGACTTTAGGCCATCGTGAGTCAGTCAGTCAGTCAGTGTGATAGTCTCTGACAGTTAACACGAGGGTTGTGGATTCGATTCCTACTTAGGAATTTGGTATTTAAATTATTTTTATTTTTCTGCTCTAGTAAAAAAATGCAGCAAGCAATGTCTAAAACTCGAGCGGATAGTGTTTTGGCGTTAGGTTTGTGTTTATTTGACATTTGGTTTTTGTCGACCTATCTTTGCGGGAAAAAGCTATAATAATTTTAATGATTCTTAGTAATATATATATCAATATATATTAACAACATATTTTCTGTCGCTTCTAACGCCTGTCGTGGCGCAAGCGTGCGACTGTACTGTGTGTGACTGTACGCGACAGGTTTTGGGTACGATTCCCACTCCAGGAAATGGAAATTTTCGTTTCCTGGGTTTGGTAACAAGGTAATGCGCGGCGTTGACTTCCGCCACAAGCACGCAATGCCTCAATTCGGCGGAAAGTGGGGAACGGAGTGTCTTAATACTAGATTTCCTCTGCCTACCCTGCTATATGCGGGATACAGCGTGAAGCTATGTACGTATGTACATATTTTCTATATATTTATAATATAGAAATGTTAACAATAGATGGCAAATCATATATTTTTGTTAACAAATTTAAAGGGACAATAATACTTCATATTCTAGATATATAGAGTTAAATAAACCAATGTATGTATGTTATTATTAGCGATTAGAAAGAGATAGTAACAAGTGACGACATGAATTATTAGCGCTATACTAATATAATTCTAATATTCATAATGTTAAATACGGTTATGTTATTAGCAACTTCACGTATCTTCCCGCATAGGGTCAAGGCACTCCGTTTGTCATCGATTTCACGACATTGTGTTATATGGCGGAACCCAACACCGCACCTTCTCTTATCATAATGATAATAACCATAGAAACGCAGCTTGAAGTTTTATCCCACGTAGCACCCAATCAAAGAGAACCTAGTATAAACATTCCACCCGAATTCGGGGCATTGCGTGTTGGGCGGCGGAACTCAATATAATAATTTCCCTAAGTAGGGATCGAATCCAGAACCAATGCTGTCAGTTATTATTTATAGCTTTTTATATATTAAAATATATGGTTTGATATTATGGTTTCTTTGTTAGTCGTATTTATTTATGTATGAAAAGTGTTTTTTTTTAATTGTTCACCACAGAACTGTTTCCAAGTGGCACAAATTTATATCTTTTACAATACTAATATACATTGCATGATTTCTTTGTTAATAGTGTGTGCATATGTTAGTAGTGTGCTATGTATAAAAAGATTTATTTTTAAAATTGTCTGCCACGAAATTGTTTTCAACTGGCACAAATAGGATAAAAAAATGACACAAAGTGGATGACTAACGAGTCATCCACTTTGTTTAATTATGACACTTGTTCACTGTTCCACATCCAATCTAATTATAGTCTCGTGGACTCGACAACAACATTTTTTTAGAAAAGCTTCAATTAAAATTTTTCATTGTCGTGATTTTACGACTTCAAATAACTAAGATTTAAAAAAATGTAGTTCAATTGATAACTTCCTTTATTAAAGTTGGTTAAAAAAGGAGTAGGTTCTTAATACGGCTGTTTTTACACGACTGTCTAAGGAGTTTTGTGTTTTTCATGCGTATCATGTATGTTTGTAATATTCTTTATCACCTCATATCTTCCAAACCCCTGGACAGATTCATATAATTAAGGTGTCGTTAGATAGGTATTGATACTCCAAGTGTTCTTAGATATGTGACGTCATTCTTAATTCAATAGGGCGCCATATTCTAAAGGCAATTACGTCATGAATAAAAACAAAAAAACGTTGATGGGTACCGTGTGGGGTATCAAATGAAAGGACTTACTAGCACATTTCAAATATATAACACATAAAATGCTTTTATAGCCTACTTTAATTGTATTTGCATCCTAAATTCGAAGAATTGGTTCAGTCGGATTTTTGGTTCTTCATAATTATCTGTGTTACAACGTTATGATGATTCTTTTTTAAATGACAGCTAGTGTTTCATTTAAATTTAGTTAACGGTCTGACAAGTAGTTTTTGAGTTATTCGTAATAACGTTAAAAAGTAACATTATTAAGTAAGTTAAGTCCGTTTTCATTTCTGCTAAAATCTAATATATTTTTTCATTTTAAGTGAAACTATTTCCGGATTAATCGTGTTTATTTTAGTATTTATTTGAAAGTACTATTAGTTTTAGAAAACCCAAGGTTTCAAACGCTATAGCAATCCGTGATCACATTTTGTTTCATTTAAAAAGCTGTGTAATCAATAAATATATGATAACTCTTTTTTTTTCTTTTTTAACTTCACGCTGTATCCGGCATATAGCAGGGTAGGCAGAGGGAACTAGAGAACCTAGTGTTAAGACACTCCATTCTCTTTCAACAATTCCGTTCCCCACTTTCCGCCGAATTGAGGCATTGCTTGTTGAGTGGCGGAACTCAACGCCGCGCTTTGCCTTGTTACCAAACCCAAGAAATGAAAATACTAAATTTTACATTTCCTGGAGTGGGAATCGAACCCACAACCTGTCGCGCTTACAGTCGCACGCTTGTCCCTGTGTGGGTTTGGTAACAAGGCAAAACGCGGCGTTGAGTTCCGCCACTCAACACGCAATGCCTCAATTCGGCGGAAAGTGGGGAACGGAAACACTAGGTTCTCAGGTTCCCTCTGCCTACCCTGCTATATTTGAGAGACAGCTTTATATATATATATATATATATATATATACAAAATACGAACACATAAATAAATTGTGACGTTGTACCATTTAAAATACATCAGCTTCAAATTTTAAAAAGAATTATTTGTCACTATTTGGTCCATTTTATGCAATATGTGGAAGATATAGGAGATGCGTGAAAGTATATCAAAATGACGTGATTGTTAATCATTTTACTATATGATAATCACGTTTTTATCATACTATTAAAGTAACCTTTAGTATTTATAATTTATTTTGTAACAACATTTTTTATCTTCGTACTCTGCGGATAAAGCTGCAATAGCCTAGTTCCCAGTTCTTATCCTAAGTGTATGTTAGATTATTATTAATTCTGTAATTAATATTTATGTTAAATTATAAAGTACTTGCAAAACATAATTGTGTAAGATTACGTTTTGCAAGTACTTTATTTTATCTATTTATTATCTGTCATTTCGGAATGTCGTGGAGAGAAGATAGAAAAAGAACTTGAAGTATCTATTATGTATAAATAACATTTTAAAAATATCATATGTACCATAGTGCTAAAATACTCCGTTCTCCACTTTCCCCTAATTTTAGAAACTTTGTGTGTTGCATGACGAAACCTAAAGGCACGCTTCAGCGTCATTTTTGTTTTTTTTTATATTATTAAGTACCTATCTTTATAAGTACAGAGTATTTCTTTCATATCACAATGATATTTTCCACGTACGTACGTGATATATCTATTTATATATTACGTTACCATATGTGAAATAACTAATCATTTTAACTATAATTATACAGTCTGAGGAGTAAAATGAGATTAAGTATACTTAAAGTTTATAAGGGAGAAGGAGTGCAGAGAGCCAATATTTTTTATAATAATACCCACACGCTTTACGCTCTATCCCGCCGCATCTGCAATCACCGCATTTCTACCGATTTTAGGTTGTTAAAGGGCGAAACTTAACGCCACATTTTGTCTTACCAAAGAGAATAAATGAAAATAATATAAATATTATCATTCCCCTGAGCGGGAATCGAACCTAGACCGATAACTTTTAGAATCACACTCTGTCAAACAACGTGAACATGGTCTCTGAATTGGAAATTCTTTTTGTAATCTATTTGCGTTTAAGAACTTTTTATGTAGTAAGAATAAGATTAGAAATGTTTACAATGAAATAATAAAATAAATATTACACGTTACAATGTGGTTAACATACACGCTGCTAAACACACAACGTAGGTATCTTGTACTTTACTGGTACGTCAGTGGGGCTTCTAATAATTAAAAAAACACATTATTAAGGAGAAGAGAGAGGGAACCCAAGAATCTAGTGTTAAGACACTCCGTTCCCCACTTTCCGCCGAATTGAGGCACTGCTTACTGAGTGGAGAAACTCAACGCCGCGCTTTGCCTTGTTACCAAACCCAGGAAATGAAAATACTAAACTTATGTTTCCTGAAGTGGGTATCGAACCCACAACCTGTCGCGTTTACAGTCGCACGCTTGCCTCTGCACCAAGACAGGCGATTAGCAAATATTTTTTATAATAATGCCTTAAAACTACATATATGTATCAAATAGATAAAATAAATATAACACATAAAAAGCGAATAATTTACAACAGGGACTTTAGCAACAAAAAATATATATATTTTTTTTAACTTCACACTGTATCCCGCATATAGCAGGGTAGGCAGACGAAACCTGAGAACATAGTGTTAAGACACTCCGTTCTCTTACAACAATTCCGTTCCCCACTTTCCGCCAAAAAGAGGCATTGTGTGTTGAGTGGCGGAACTCAACGCCGAGCTTTGCCTTGTTGCACAAAAAATATATAATATTAAATAATATATTAATTAAGCAATTCTTTTGTTTCAGATAATTTTGTTGCTGGTACTGTTCAATGTCGCCATGTGTTACGTACTACCGACTGATGTAGCAAGTAAAGGCGGAAACGTGAATGAAACTCACGCATCGGACGATTATAATAAATATAGTTATCTAATTACAACATATTTATAGTGAGGTGATGAAAGAAAATTGTGATTGATAACCGACTTAAAAAAAGAAGAGGGTTGTGGATTTTTACTGGATGAACTAATTTTGATAATTCTTTTTTTATATGATAGCTAGTGCTTCTGATGTGATCCCGTTTAAATTTAGTTAAGATCTGACAAGTAGTTTTTGAGTTATTCGTAATAATGTAAAATTTTTAGTGCATTTTACTTGAAGTCAGTTTCTTTTTGTTGTTAAAGATATTAATTTTAAAGTACCTTTATACGTATTTTTTTTAACTTCACGCTGTATCCCGCATAGTGGGGTAGGCAGAGGGAACCAGAGAACCTAGTGATAAGACACTCCGTTCTCTTTCAACATTACCGTTCCCCACTTTCCGCCAAATTGAGGCATTGCGTGTTGAGTGGCGGTACTCAACGCCGCTCTTTGCCTTGTTACCAAACCCAAGAAATGAAAATACTAAATTTTACATTTCCTGCAGTGGGAATCGAACCCACAATCTGACGTATTTACAGTCGCACGCTTGTGCCTTTGCGCCACGACAGGCGTTAATATATGATTCAGTAAATTTTTAATTTACTTTATTATTATGTTACTTGAAGTTTCTTTTTGTTTGAAACTTTTTAGTATTGGAATACATTAAAAATAATTAATTGGTGACAATTTGACATTTTTAAGTATTTGTAATATAATTAAATGTTATCACCTTACTGATAAGCCTCTATTTTTTAAGTTTCTGTATTGTAATTATAGAATATAAATGTTGAGGTCATCGTGGCGCAGTGATCCAGCCCCTAACTAAGTGATAGTAGCGGGTTCGATGTCCATTCGGGGGAATGATTATATTAATTTATTTTCATTTCCTCACTCTTTTAAGACATATTGTGGCGTACAATTCCGCCACTCTAGTCAACATTTCGAATCCGGACGGGAAACAGAGTGACATGACACTAGGTTATATCTAATATGAGGCATCTGTTACAAGAAATAAAATTTGAAGTTGAAACTATATAATTGTTATAACCTAAAATAATGAAAGAGGACATAGAGTAACCAAATAATTTGCTGCCAAAACATATCAAAGTAGGTACACTTATAGGCAATTATAGTAGGTATGGTAATGATTCAATTAAAAACTTTTGTACTTTTTATTGTTGTAACATGACTGAGCTAAAATTTTTAATGTAAATAGGAATAAAACATTTTACACAATTATGGATTGTTTTATTTTAATTAATGATATCTAAACTCCGTTTTAAAATTATGTTTGGTTTTTTTTTAATTTTATAGCGATGAAGTCATAATTTATTTTGATTATTTCGAAATAGATATAATTATTGAATATAAAGCGAAATGATGATCTTTTTGGTAATTTTCATTACTCTGCTCTGGTCTGGAAGACTCAACCGTAGTGTCTTAACACTAGGTTCTCTCCATTTACTCTGCTAAAGCTACATAAATAAAGCTGGATGATAAATTTGGTTACTTACTAACTATGCACTTATAATTAATTATATTTTACTTTTTTCATAAATATATGCACCTACAGTAATATTTTCTTCCAGAACATTCTCCAAAAGGCTTCATTTGTAATGGAACAATTATTTTATTATAATAAAATTTATTTAAAACCAATATTCAGAGGCACAAGCGTGCGACTGTAAACGCGACAGGTTGTGGGTTCGATTCCCACTCCAGGAAATGTAAAATTTAGTATTTTCATTTCTTGGGTTTGGTAACAAGGCAAAGCGCGGCGTTAAGTTCCGTCACTCAACACGCAATGCCTCAATTCGGCGGAAAGTGGGGAAGGAATTGTTGAAAGAGAATGGAGTGTCTTAACACTAGGTTCTCTGGTTCCCTCTGCTTACCCTGCTATATACGGGTTACAGCGTGAAATTTAAACCAATATTCACAGGTTATAATTATAGTTTTAGAACAAAATCTGAATGTAACATCTACTTGAACTAATGGCGTAGTTTAAAGTTTTTTGTCACCTTCTATTATATACTCGTATAAAAGCGGAAATGTTGACATACGCAATTCGCAAAAGTATTTCAACAATCATGATGTGCTAACATTATAATAGAGTACCCTAGATTTGTGCCTACATTGTTGTAATGCACCATTTGAGATTCATTCATTGCAGTATTTAGACTTTTTTGATGCTATGAATATCCAAAAATTAGGTACTAATAAACTAGTGTATCTAATTTTTTTATTTACTTCAATATGACTTCATTCTTATATCTCATATTTTTAAAACTGACTTCAATATTAACTTCAGAATGTTGACTTCAATGTGTTTAATTTTTTTTCTTTTTCATTCTTTATTTGCCTTTTTTAATGACACTTGAATAACATAGGTAAATGGTTTTGGGACAAGACAGAATAACTGCTGTTTGCAAGTTGATTTCATTATTTTTTTTTCAGGTTCATCCTGTTTTCCTCATCGCACACAGCAGGGTAGACAGAAACAACCTTGTAGTAAGATTATACCGTCATAGTCTTTCCGCCCCTATTTGAGACGCAACTTATTGAGTGACGGAACTCAACGCTAAAAATAATTTAAATATAACCATTCCCTCGAATGTGAATGTACAACCACATCTTTTACTTTTACAGACAAACGCTTTTTTAGGCGACATAATGCATTTATGGCGAAATTGATTATTTTAGTGAAAAAGAGTTTAAATTCTTTAAAAAATATATATGCATGTATATATAGTGTTTCTGCAAAAAAACTAAATATACCTATATTATTTTAAATATATACATGTGCTAAGTACACTTTACTATTGTATTCAAAATTAGTTCATTTTAAAACGATTGTCGTCAAGTCAAAGTATAGGAAATTGGTTTTTGCTATTAACCTTGGTGATCTGTGAAAAACTATTAGATAAGTTATAACAATACCAAAATACATACTCAAGGCTAAATTAAAAAAAAATAGTTTCAATATAGTAACTTTTAAAAGAAAAACAAATAGTATCTCTTTTAACTTAATAATCTCGATATTATCATATAAAAAGCAACATTTATATATTTCTGAAAGAACTTCTTAGCAATATTTATATAGGTATTTAGGTATCTCTAACAAATCGACAAAAAAGGAAGACGTTCTCAATTTGGCTGTATTTTTTTTTGTGTTACTGCATACCATTTTACTGCGTTTTTATATGCTAGTGATGCTTCTGTTGTGGTCTCATACTCGTATAAATTTAATTAAGACCTGATGAATAGCTTTTCCTATTCCAATTCGAAATCGACTTCAAACCCACATGTGGGAGACTGTTTTTTCAACCAGGGAAGTTTGTTCATAGAAAATCAACAAACTTTGTAATGTATACCTTAGAATCTTTCTTATAATAACTTTCTTAATATTCTTTAATTTATAATAATAAAAAAATATTCAAAGAAAGCACGTATGCAAAGTCTGTGATGCGTAACAACTCACCTACAAAAAATTAGGCTATTAAATGTCCTTTACTCAAATACAAACTTTTTTAATTGAAATCTTTCCTCTTAATTACATTTCATCGGAAATAATTAATAAGCAATTTTGAATTTGGAGTCTTATATCTAATTATAGTGAAAGCAGTAGGTATTGATGTAACTATATAGTAGACAATTTCTACAATGATTATGATAATAGTCAGATCAATGCACTGATCGACTGTTTTTCTTACAATGGGGGATACTTTTTACATAATCTCACAAAAGAGAAAAATTTTGAACATTAAGATTTTGGATATTAGTATTTTATTAACTAACAATTTCTTAACAGCAGGCAAATGAAAATATTTCAAATACAATAATAAATTATTGTTACAATTGGGGTTTGATCCCGCAACAATCGTGCACGCGCTCATCCACTGAACCACTATCATTTTCATAGGAAACCTATTTTTGTTTTTTTAGCTTCACGCTTTATCCCGCATATAGCAGAATAGGCAGAGAGAACCTGAGAACCTAGTGTTAAGACACTCCGTTCCCCACTTCCCGCCGAATTAAGGAATTGCGTGCTGAGTGGCGGAACTCAACGCCACGCTTTGCCTTGTTACCAAACCTAGGAAATAAGAATACTGAACTTTTACATTTCCTGTAGTGGGAATCGAACCTACAACCTGTCGCGTTTACAGTCGCATGCTTGTGCCTATGCGGCACGGCAGGTGTCTTACTCTGTCATGTTATGTGTGTAGTCTAGTAAAAACAATTATCGATCATGTTAGGCAGCCATGGACTAAACAAGACTAGCATACAATGAATCATCTCATTGTAAACATCAACGGAGTAGACTGATTGATATAAATTTACCTATTCACCTTTATGAAAGATTCTCAGAGATTTGACAACCATGAGGAAATTATTTCAAAAGTAATTTACAATATTAAATTAATACAAATTAATAAAAATTATTAATAACTATGATTAAATAACTATTAATAATTACAGAACAGGTTACTTAACGCACTGTTCAGTCCATGTTCGTTTCTTATACGTCGCAAGTTGTTTTTAAGCGAGACCGTGTTAACAATGTCCTTACGGGTAAGTGATAAACTTAAAAGCTTGTATTTATACAATAATCCATACTTCGGTACATAATTATCCAAGTTAAAGGTCATTTCATGTTTAACTTGTACATGAATTTAGCAATACGCATCTACCTACACTCATAAAGAAAGTAATTAATTAAAAAAAATAAAATAATATGTTTTTAATCGATTTAAAAAAGAAAGAGATTTTCAATACAAATGTACTTTTTTTGTGTGTTTTACTGGATGGACGAACCCCCTGAATGGTCCACTTTAAGTTTAGTTAAAATGTGGCGAATGGTTTTATGAGTTATTCGTAATAATTTTACTTTTTAGTGTATGTTTGAATTCGGTTTTCTGTTTTATTATTAAAATCTTAAATAGTTTATATAAGGTACGAAGTAAACGTCATTTCATGATCAACCAGTAAGTAAAATTTAACGAAATAAATACGAAGGTATCCTACACTTAACACATAAAGAAAGCATTCAACGTTTTCACCGATTCAATTCAATATTTTATAGTTTTAATAACAAATATTTGAAATAAATGAGCGGAATTTGCCCTCCTTGGATGTCCAAACCTTATATCTTAATTTTTTACACGGAAATGTACAAATTCTATAAATAATTTCCTTTTATCAGTTGAAGTACATATATATAAAACAATGTTTCGCAAAAAATACTTATCTTTTTTTGACTTTTAATTTGACCATGATATTTTTTATAACTATTTGTAAAAATTATGTTTAATAAATGGGACCGGTCGTGGCGTAGAGGCAGAAGAGTGCGACTCTAAACGCGGGTTGTGGGTTCGATTCCTACTCCGAGACTAAATCGCACGCAATGGTTCAAATAGACGGAAAATGGGACAAAATGAAGTAAAAAAAAAATATATAACCATGGCATATTTTATATATTTTGTTTCTTTTATTTAATAAACTACAAATAAATTAATTAATTTTTATATTTTTATTCTTTAAGCAGTGCTTATTAATTCTTCTGACAATAACCTTCAACGAAGCAGCCTTTTCGACGGGCAGCTCAAAATCACTAAGTTCACATGGAAGAAACAATTTACCGATCAAGAAGCCGCATGATGGGAAAATTGAATATATAACTTTTGTAGAACCATCTAGAATAGGCAATGGCAATCAGGTCCCTTTAATTAATCAACTTCTACCTTTAACGTCTAAATTAGCATCAATGGAAGAATTTGTGCCATCCGACAATATCCTACAAATGTTGAACATTATTTTTAATGCAATTACATCAATCCTCTTTGGACCCCACATAGATGTGTACTGGCCATTTTTTACAAATATTGTTCTTAATTTTTTGAAGTAAGTTTAATTTTTTTTATTTTATATATATCTTTTTAGCTTCACGCTGCGTCGCGCGTATAGAAGGGTAGGCAGAGGGAACCTAGTATTAATACACTCCGTCCGTTTTCGCCGAATTGAGGCATTGCGTGCTGAGTGGCGAAACTCAACGCCGCGCTTTTCCTTATTATTATACCCAGGAAATGAAAATACTAAACTTTTACATTTCCTGAGTGGGAATCGAACCCAAAACCTGTCGCGTTTAAAGTTGCACGCTTGTGCCTCTGCGCCACGACAGGCGTTTATTTTATATAGATCTACTTAATTTCTAGTAACCTTGTTTGGTGGTAGGAGGTTCGTCCTCCGTCTGGCTCGCGACCACTATCATGTCAAAGACGAACCGCCAAATATCTTATGATGTGTTCCGGTTCGATGGCATGTAAGCCAGGCTTTCCTCTTTCCCACCTATCCTTTCCCCAAAATCTGGTAGTTCCGATAGCGGACTACTACATTGTCCTCCCCTTCTATCTGTATCCTCTAAGTTGGCAACGCATCTAGAACATCTCTGGTGTTGTAGATGGTCATGGGCAAAGGTAGCCACTTACTATCAGGTGGTCCTTTTGCTCGTTTGCCATCCGTTATCCATTAAAAAAAAAAAAACCTGTGTTCTTCTGATCGTCTAAGCTCCTGTATTTTATTTTTCGTTTTTATAAAACTCAAGGCAATTACGATATGATGAATGCTTTAAGAGAATAAGTAGTGATTTGTAAAATTTTCTTATACAATATATTATATACAAATATGTAATAATCAGGGTGACGTATCCTTCCGCGAGTTTAACATTTTTTACCCATCACAAAAAGTGCACAATGCCCTAAACTGCACTAAAGAAGTTTTCACTTCAAAAAATCTTTAATACACTTGTCAAATAATGTTTGATTTAAGAACATTGCCTTGATATCTGTTAAGCGATATCTTTGCCCTACATTTTTCAAGAGTTTTGTCTACTTTTAATCAAAGTACTTACATACTTTTATTTTGAAATGTATTTTTATTTACTATTTTATATTATATTTTTTTTAACTTAGAGTAGGTAGAGGGGACCTGAGAACCTAGTGTTAAGACACTCCGTTCCCCACTTACCGCCGAATTCAGGCATTGCGTTCTGAATGGCGGATCTCAACGTCGCGCTTTGCCTTGTTACCAAACCCAGGAAATGAAAATACTTTTACATTTCCTGGAGTGGGAATCGAACCCACAACCTGTCGTATTTACAGTCGCACGCTTGTGCCTCTGCGCCACGACGAGCGGTAATTATCATAAATATAATTTTTTATAATAACAGATGACATTTTTTTAGATTAATGATTTTAAGAACATATCGATTACAAAAACTTATAAAATAAAAAAAAAATTATAAATAAAATAAATTGCTCTTATCTTTTATTGTAATGGAAATAACGCATGTTGTGGCGCAGAGGCATAAGTTTGCGACTGTAAACGCGACAGGTCGTGGGCTCGATTCCCACTTCAAGAAATGAAAATTTTCATTTCCTGGGCTTGGTAACAAAGCAAAACGCGGCGTTGAATTCCGCTACTCAGCACGCAATGTCTCATTTCGGCGGAAAGTGGGGAACGGAGTGTCTTAACACTAGGTTCCCTCTGCCTACCCTGCTATATGCGGAATACATCGTGAAGCTAAAAAGTAATTTTTATAAAGAGCCATAATATTCCCCTCTTTCAGATTGTTGATGTAATAGCCATCGGAGCTACCTTGATCCTTGTCCAGTTGCAATCAAATGTCATTATTTATCTCTTTTACTCACTTATTACTTTATTATAAACCACATACATGGCCTTGATTAAAATTAAATAGTTAATTGATATATGATGCTTCTATTTTCGCCAAAATATTATTTATATAATTGTGGGACTGTAATAGTTGATCACACCATCGTGATGCAGTCGAAGCGCCAGTACAAGTACTTGTATATAGTACAATTGTGGGTTATATCACCACTTGAAAAAAAGTATTATTTTTTATTATATTATAAGTGCTTGTCGTGGCGCAGGCACAAAACACCAAACGCGACAGGTTAGAGGGGTTTGATTCCCACCCAGGAAATGTAAAATTGCAGGACATTACCAATGATTTGCACAAGGCAAGTGGGCAAGCGAGCACGCTGCAATTGTAACCCGCAAACCCTCAATTCGAAGCGGAGTAGAACTGAATTGTTGTAAGAAAGAATCGGAGCATTCCTAACACTCGGTTCTCAGGTTTCCGCTCACCCCGTTATATGCGGATCAGCGGAGGCGGTTAAAATAAAAAAAAAAATATAAGACCTTATTAGCTCCCTTGATTTCGGTGATGTTGGTGCAGTACTTGAATTGGTCGATCACATTTGTCAAAATAAAGAATGGATATTCTGTATCAAAAATGTCCAAAGAAAAACGAAAGAAAAAAAATATAAAACTCCCATTTTTATTAATATTTTTTGCAAAGCGACAATATTTATATTTTCACCCGACTGTGCTACCCTAACGAGGTTAATTTTACCAAAGTTAATAAAACAACATAGGTTATCTTCCCTTGTTTCATTGAAAATTCACACACACAAAACAATGTTTACAACAATTTATTAAATTGTCTATTATATCATTAATATGAAGTGAGTATCCCACAAAAGGCATACCCACAAAATTCATAAGAATAAACTAAATTAGTTTATAACCAACGAACAAAAGATGAAATTTTCGATTTTCTTGTAATTTTTAAACGCATTTTTTTATAAGAAGTATATCTTGACAAAAAAAAACTAATTAACCACACGTATCATCAGCTCTTCTCCTTGTAGACGGCAGAGGTTCTTTGAATCTTTGCATCGACCTCCAACTGGCCTTTGCAGCGGAGCTATAAGTGTCCATATATTCAGTCCTTCCTGGAAAGTCCGTGAACCAAGTCTGTATAGATTTTGGACTAACTCCAGTATGAACTTGACCTGGAGGGTGGATTGTCGGTCGAACTTTGGGTGGCTGGTCCGTAAAATGCGTAGGATCTTTATAACAACGTAATAGCCCAAGTTTGTGGCTCTCTATTGGGACTGGTGCATTGGACTGTGCTGCGGCCACTATTTTTTGGTAATCTGATACTGGAAATGCTGGTTTAAAAGATAATAAATAAATCAATTTCAATAATTAAAAAAATTTTTTTTTTACTTGGTGTCTTTACAAAACAAATATGACTGTGATTCCGAATATAGCAAAGTTTGTCCGTTTTCTTTTCCTATCTATTTATAAGAAAAGCGTATGCTTATAATTTTGTATTTATTTTAATAACAATATTGTAACATAAATAATTTATGAAATAATGTACCAAAAATCGATGTACTGCTTAAGTTTCAACAAATTACATCACGGACTAAGTTTATATCAATAATCGATAACCAAGGACTACAAGGTGTACTGAGATATAGGTATATAAAATACTCTTTCTCAAAAGTGTGATTTTCGTTCCAGACCTGTATAAATAGCTTTCTTCTAGATATAAATTGAGGCACAATAGAAAATCATTCACCAGCGACCAGTCAAAGCAAATGCAATATAACGTCTTCTTTGTAACTACTTATTTGTGTCTCGTATACTTAATAGACTTTTTAAAATTATTGATCCCCTTTAGGCCTAGTTGGGAAGTCTGACTGTTACCGCGATGGGGATCGGAACTCACTCAATGTTTTTCCTACTATGGATATAAATAAGAGAAGGTTGTGGATTCCGTTAATTAACAAGAAATATCTTAAGTCAAAGGCAAAGCGCGGAGTTGTGTTCCGCCACTCAGTACGCAACGCCTCAATTCTGCGGTAAGGAAATGTTAAAAGAGAACGGAGTATCTTAAAACTAGGTTATCTGGTTGCATCTGCTTACCCTGTTATGTGCGGTATACAGCATGAAGTTAAAAAAATCTTAAGTGTCTTAACTCTCTACCTGTCTTTCTAAAACAAGAGAACCGTGAATACGTAAGACATTATTATTAGGGTATACTCACATCTTTTTTTGTAAGTGGCTTGGTACATTGTCATCATTTTGCTGTCGAGATCATCGCATGGATGATCGAGTATATCATTTGTTACATCTACCATCTAGAAATAATAAGCTATTTATGTTCAATTGAAAGAAATCGTCATGGTACAGTGAGAAATATGACACAGTAAAAAGTAACAAATTTTACACAAAAACAATCGAATAATTACTTCCGGTAATTATATTATTTGTCAGATCGCGATAAAAAAAATGTAGTTCCGCTATCTAGAACATAGAAAGAAAGATAAGAAATAAATGGCCATTAGTTACTAACTATTTATTTATAACTTCTGTGAACTTTTGCATTTTTTTCTATTTCAAACCTTAATTACAAAGACCATTCATATTTCGAAGAAAACCTATTTATTATTATGTTAGTAGTAGATAACGATATCGTTTACCTGCTTTCGTAATTGTTCATAGTCTTGGCAAAGTTTTTGCTCCTTTTCGAGCAATTGTTTATATTGTTCTACTCGAGGTGAATAGGAATGGGCATCGCAGTGGCAGTATGGCGCGACGGGCGCTGGTCTAACAGTCGGTGCTGCATCGGGAGTAGGTGGTTCACATGGCCTAGAAAGCAAAAATTGTAGTAATAGTAGTATTGATATAAAACTGATTATAATAATATATGATATAAAACTGATTATAATAAATATATCGATTTAAATAGATTTTATAAAAAATTATGGAAAAGACTTGTATTTTTATATTTGTTAATTTTTAAACTCTTATACAAATAGTTAGGTACCTAGAACGCCGACGGCGACAATACTCCCTAAAATATAATATATAAAAAAAATTCGATTATCGTCTATTACCTTCGATTTGCGGATTCAGCCGCGTGGCCTGTTGATAAATACTAAAATCTTTGCAGATTTTATACTATTTTTAGGTATAAGCTATACAACCCTAAAGTTTATTTAAATTTCTTTAGTACTTTTTGCGTGAAAGAGAATACATTCATACAAACTTTCACATTAAGTATTTAGTAGGATGGGATGATGATATACTCGTAATTGTTATTACATCGTTGATCGTCATGGGTGTCAACGTAACACATTGTAACTCAATCTAATAACAATCTATAACCAAATATATCTAGTTTGAAACAAGTGTAAAATCTTACTTTCCCACTACAGGTTTCGGAAAAGGCCAACGATATTCACTGTTTGTAGTTGTGTTGAAATCCATTTTACCCTAGATTTATTTATTATTTTATCTAAATATTACACGGATAATTTTTAATCAAACATTAGTTGCAATATCCTCAATTTATTATGTTAATATTTTTTAAATTAATAATTACAGCCTTCGCTAATTGACACCCTACATAATTTAATGTTACAGCTTTTTCAGAGGAAACGAAAAATTTGATTTGCATTATAATTTCGGTCAATGAGGGAG
The DNA here is from genome assembly GCA_033558755.1 of Philaethria dido. Taxonomy (NCBI): domain Eukaryota; kingdom Metazoa; phylum Arthropoda; class Insecta; order Lepidoptera; family Nymphalidae; genus Philaethria; species Philaethria dido. The sequence goes on along the minus strand of JAKGSA010000689.1, from coordinate 66,322 downwards.
AAGATAAAAACATTTTGACACTTTTCAGTTTTTATTTTTTTCTGTATTTCATGAGACAGACAGCTATTAAGGTATAGTTTCATTTGTAAATAAATAGTGACGATTACATTTTTTATATGGTATGAAAGCTTCTAGCTTTAATACTTAAGACATCACGCCTGGCAACTCGTATGTTTTTCTGTCAGCAGTCATCAAATCAGCTGTCAGCCATCACATACTGGAACATGTAACATAACAAATGTGCGTATTTAAAAATTTCGATGTGAAAATGTCCGATCAGAATAGAATTGATATAAAAGCAAGCTCAATGTTTTATGATAAATTTTTGTGGAAGAAACATGGCGCGCCGGAGGAGCAGCGGCATGCGAGCTGGGGATTTAACCAGGATCAAGGTTTGTCTCCCTTCTAGTTTGCGCCAACCCGAGTTCTTTGCATTCTCTTTAATTTTCGACCAAGATTATTCAGCAAGTGAGTAATCTAAATATATGTATCGCGTAATACCTGACGAGCGAAAATGAAACAGTAGGAAGACGGGTGGCCACGCTTTGAATTGCGTTGCGGCGTACAATACGGTTTGCCACGCTTCTTGCGTTCGTAAAAACTCCACGTGTTGTTGTTGATATTTTTGGTAGCGCCCACACCCAGCTCACTTTATGAATGCTTTCACATTTGTTTGGCCTTCTCACATTATACTATATGTTGTATTAAAATTACTATAACAACAAAGAAATTTTAGTGTATTTTTAATATATATATATATATAGTTTATTTTAAATAATAATAATATAAAATTTGCAGTGTTCGTCTTTACTAACTGTAAACATGAATCATCCAGTAATAACATTATGTTTGTTTTCATACAGTTTATTCACCCTTCTATCACACCACAGAATAAGATGCTTATTATTTTGACGTCATTTTTAATCTATAAATATTATAAAACAAAAGAAAAATATGCAAATTCATTGTTGTAATGAAAATATAAAATTATACATAGAAAAGAAATGTTATAATTACCTATCAATATTAATTATCATATTTTCATATATGCATGTAATTAGTCATAAATACGAAGATGATCTGTATGAGATATACATTTAATAAGATAATGAAACTGTTTTAATTTTTTTATTATATAATTCACAGGCTGCTTCACTTGCTGTTTAACATCTGGCCTGCGCGTCTATAATGTGGACCCATTGGTTGAAAAGGCTCATTACAGTAAGTGAAACAAAAAAAGTAATAGTACTAAAGAACTATGAAATTATTTTTACAAATTTGATTTATAATAACAAGTTCCTATTTAGCTTGTCTAATAATGGTGTTAAAAGACTTAATTTTTCCAACTAAAGAGGTATTAATTGGAACTTTATATTGACTTTGATATTTTATATAATAATATATATATATTAAATTAATTCTTATTTATAAATTAACATAGTTAAATCAAATATTTGATTTATATTTATTTATTTTAAAGAATCATTTTTTGGAAAACGTCAAATAAAGATTTCTACATATAATTTTTTTGAAGAGAAACTATTTTTTTTAATTATGTTTTAATGTATATTCTTGTTTTAATCAAAGTCGATAAAGATCATGACTTTTTAGACGAGGTCCCTATAAAGGTGCAATATAAAGTTCAACCATTTCAAAATCTATTAAAAATATGTGAATATATGATTTATAATATAGTGACTAATCAATATGCATTGTCATAGTTACCTTAGAAACATTCATATATATACATAAATTTGCATTTTCTTTAAGTAACCCGTACATTTGTTTTGCTAAACATTCTATGAATTGTTTTATTATAAGTGTAATAAATTAAAAAGGTTATAATAGGTTATTTACAATGTTACTATTTTTTTTCTATTTACATACTTTCTTTGACTATATAATAAATCTTTTTATAATTTGTACATAGAACTGCAAATTTGAGTAGTTACTTACTCTTGAGTTCTGACTTCCAATAATGCTTTTTCAATCAAGCCTAAAGTAAAAAACATAGTGTCTTGACACTAAGTTCTTATATTTATAATATACATACATAGCTTCACGCTGTATCCCGCATATAGCAGGGTACCCAGAAGGAACCTAGTGTTAAGACACTTCCTACCCCACTTTTCGCCGAATTGAGGCATTGCGTGCTGAGTGGCGGAACTCAACACCGAGCTTTGCCTTGTTACCAAACCCAGGAAATGAGAAATTCCATTTCCTGGAGTGGGAATCGAACCCACAACCTGTCACGTTTACAGGCGGACGCTTGTGCCTCTGCGCCACGACAGGCGTTAAATATATAATATATTTATAAGTGAAGAGAATTTCGAGACAGTGTCGCACCACTACGCTCTCCATTTTCCATGAGAGCGGGGTAATAAAAATAAGATAAATATAATCATTCTCACAAGTAGAATTCGAATTTACAACCAAACACGTCGTTCGAAATAGTCGAACACAGTTCCACTGCGCCACTATAGCCTCTTCTATTTTGAGTGGCGGAACTCAACGCCGTACTTTGCCTTGTTACTAAAGCGATGAAATGAAAATACTAATATTTTCTAAATACTTATATTTATTATTGTAAAGCGGAGTTTACTGGCACTCACGACTGGCTTCATGCGTGGAGCTATTTAATAATTATAACAAAATAATTTCAGGCAAGGAAGAATTGGGGGAAGTGTCGCTATGTGAAATGGTGTTCCGTACCAACTGGTTGCTAGTGGTGCGCGCGCGACGACCCTGCAGCCTCATGCTGCTAGACGACCAGCAGCGTGCCTTCAAAGCTGAGGTCCTGTTCAAATCCCCCATACGAGCACTACGGGCGAGGAAAGACAAGTAATATGACTATATGATTTTATTATTTACGTTATTGTGTAAGATATCCGTTGTCTTGGCAACGTGTTTGTAAATTTTGTTAATGTGTGTGTCAAATGTGGTAGTGTGTGTGATGTATGTTTTTTATATAACAGGGTTGTCGGAAGAGACTAGTTACTAAGGCACTCTGTCCTCCACTTTCGTCGAAACTCGTAAAACTGAACGCCGCGCTTTGTTTTAGTAAAGTGAAATGAATATAATTTATGTATGATCATTTCTCATTGTGGGATTAGAATCCGCAACCAATCGGCTATAAAGTCAGACGATGTCCTACTGAACTATGATGGCTTCAATAATGTGTAGTATTTATTTTATGCCCTTATCTATTATATATAATAAACTTTAACTTTAAATTTCATATTTCTTCGTCTAGTACGCGTAACTTTCTTAAAAATGAGTGTAAAGTCTACAATTTTTCATATTATTTCATTATTTCACATATTAATATAATGATGATAAGAAATCAGTAATCAGTTATTAAGTTTTTATATTAATCATAACATTTTTTTATAATGTTACATAATAAATCGATATCGACAATCCTTGAGTGACATTACCATAAGATACAAGAAAATGTAATAATATTAACTTAAAATAGCTTCACGCTGTATCCCGCATATAGCAGGGTAGGCAGAGGGAATCTGAGAACCTAGTGTTAAGACTCTCCGTTCTCTTTTAACAGTTCCGTTCCCCACTTTCCGCTGAATCGAGACATTGCGTGCTGAATGGTGAAATTCAACATAGCTTGTTACCAGAGCGAGGAAATGAAAATACTAAAAATTATTTAATATTTTCATTTTCGGGAGTGGGAATCGAACCCATAACCTGTCGCGTTTACAGTCGCACGTTTGTGCCTCTGCGCCACGACAATTATATCGCATCTTAATATCTTATAATAATAATAGTTTAAATTGTAACCGTAACTCCGATATGGCTTAAGTCCGATATTTGACAAGATTAAGAATAGCTTAATGGAAAACTTTATTTGTTTTATAATTTTTAAAGTTCTATCTACGATAATTGAGATAAAATTCTGTACGCAGTTCATAACCTGATATAATATATACTTGACGCTATATGTCCTATAACTTATAAGTATCATTGCTTAATTAACAAATTTTGGCAAAAACACTCATTTTCTTAACCGATTTTTAAAAATCTATTAGGACCACTATATTTTATTGTGTTTTCGCACCGCATAACTTTTTATTGGGTGAACCAATAATGATGATTCTTTTTTTATATGATAAGTAGTGCTTCTGATGTGGTCCCTTTAAATTTAGTTAAGATCTGGCGAACAGTTTTTGAGTTATTCGTAATAATTTTTTAGTACATTTTATTAGAAGTCTGTTTTCTTTTATTGTTAAAATTTTTTATTATGTTACACTCTCAACTTATGTAAACTAAATATTTCTAACTAAGTGTTAGAACTATTGTATGTTCATACTGCAAACAACTATTTTTTTTTTTTTTTTATGGATACCGGATGGCAAACGAGCAGAAGGACCGCCTGATGGTAAGTGGTTACCTTCGCCCATGAACATCTACAACACAAGAGATGTACTAGATGCGTTGCCAACCTAGAGGATACAGATGGAAAGGGAGGATAATGTAGTAGTCCGCTATCGGAACCACCACATTTTGGGGAAAGGATGGGTGGGAAAGGGGAAACCTGGCTTACATGCCATCTAACCGGAACACATCATAAGATATTTGGCGGTTCGTCTTTGACATGATAGTGGTCGCGAGCCAGACGGAGGACGAACCTCCTACCACCAAAAAAAAAACATTTTCAAAATATTATGTTATCTTTGTTATTTGAAACATCGTGGACTAAGCGTGAGTAATGAAAACAACTAAAATTTTATGACGCATATTATACTCGGGCGTTATACGTCAAAGCTATCTATTGTATGAAAATAATTGCTTTTCAAATACATAATAAGTTTAGTATTTTCATTTTCTGGGTTTGGTAATAAGGCAAAGCGCGGCGTTGAGTTCCGGGCAACTCAGCACGCAGCGCCTCAATTCGGCGGAAAGTGGGGAACGGAGTGTCTTAACACTAGGTTCTTGGTTCCTCCTGCCTACCCTGCTAAAAAGGGATACAGCGTAAAGCTAAAAAACAAAAACAACAACAAATATATAATATTAATGGGTTGTTATGCATTCCACAAAGCGTATTTTAAGTAACTTTAAAATGGACATGAAAAAGAAGGCCGTGAGAAGACCTTGGAATAATAAATTTGATTGGGACTTCCTTCATTATGAAAATATTGATTTGTTTCAAGAATATTTTTAGTGTATATTTAGTCACGCTGTATCCCGCATATAGCAGGGTAGGCAGAGGGAACCTATCACTCATGAAATGTCTTAACACTAAGATCTCTGCCTATTTAGTTTAGTTATATGAGGAAAATCTGTGAGATTCAATTTTAAAAAAAGTCTAAATTAAAAACGCCTGTCGTGGCGCAGAACCCAGGAAATGAAACATTTCCTGGGTTTGGTAACTAGGCAAAGCGCGGCGTTGAGTTCCGCCACTCAGCACGCAGTGTCTTAATACTAGGTTATCAGGTTCCCTCTGCCTACGCTTCTATATGCGGGATACAGTCTGAAGCTAAATAAAAAACCCTTTACTCCTAGATTAAAAAAAAATCATTTTTACAAACAGATCAAAATACTCATAGATTGAATGAATTGCGAACGATACTAATAAGGATATACGATAGACACTGTTATATTTACTTTAAATCGATAAGATAATACGACCTTAACCGAATAACCCAATAAATACTATAACATACAATTTATTACTAAAGTACACATTTGTGCAAATCATTTTCAATATTTCTTTTAAATATATACTTATTGTCCATTTTTTTTTAATATTTATTTTGGAGATACAAATACGTGTTTCGTTATCATCGGCTATTTAAATAAATTCCTTCAATTTTTTTTAACTTCACGCTGTATCCCGCATATAGCAGGGTAGGCAGAGGGAGCCTGAGAACCTAGTGTTAAGACACTCCGTTCTCTTACAACAATTCCGTTCTCCACTTTCCGCCGAATTGAGGCATTCCGTGCTGAGTGGCGGAACTCAACGCCGCGCTTTGTCTAGTTACCAAACCCAGGAAACGAAAATACTAACATTTCCTGGAGTGGGAATCGAACCCACAACCTGTCGCGTTTACAGTCGCACGCTTGTGCCTCTGCGCCACGACAGGCGTTTAAAATGCTTATATAAGAGTAGCTTCACGCTTTATTGAACCCACAACCCATCGCGTTTACAATCGGAGGCTGAACCACTGTGCAGCGACTGTTACATATATTTTTTTAATTGAATACTAAAATAGAATATATATTCTATATAAACGTTATAGTATGACGCTATTTTTCTCTATTTTATGATTAGCTTTAAGTATTCCTTCCTAAGAAAGTCCCCTTTGGGAAGTACCTATCTGAACTATATATTTTATATCTATCTACATTATACTTAGATTAGGTACTCTAAATAATCCCACACTTGAATACACCTCGCTAAATGCACTTGTGTTGCTCATGTGCGTTTATTTTTTAAATATTATGTTTGTATCATTATTTTTTATGTTTTTTATAGAAACAAAATAATATATAAATTAATTTCTATATTTTTTTTAACAAACCATTGACTATTTTTCTTTTTTTTAACTTCACGTTGTAACCCGCGTATAGCGGGGTAGGCAGAAGGAACCAGAGAACAATTTCGTTCTCCACTTTCCGCCGAATTGAAGCTTTGCGTGTTGAGTTGAGTGCGTGTTGAGTTGAGTTGAGTTGAGTGACGGAACTCAACGCCGCGCCCTTGTTACCAAACCCAAGAAATGAAAATACTAAATTTATTTATAGTTTTTTATTAAAATGTTATGCCTGTTTATATTTTTATTTACAATACAGTTTTAAATGCGTCTTACGAAGGAAATTATCGTGTTGAATAGATAAAAGGTCTACCTTTTAATACTATCTGAATATTTTTATTGTATACCCATAATAATTACAAAAAAAGGAGAAACATGAAACATATATTTAAATTGTACAAAAGGCGACCTCATCGCTATAACAGCGATCTCTTCCAGGCAACCTTAAGGCATAGGAAATAAAGGAAGGGATAGGGGCTAGGGATGTGAACAATATATAACGTTAGATACTAGTATAATAGATAAAATAAATATATATCATATACATTGTTAGGTGGTAGGAGGTTCGTCCTCCGACTGGCTCGCGACCACTATCATGTCAAAGACGAACCGCCAAATATCTAATGATGTGTTCCGGTTCGATGGCATGTAAGCCAGATTTTCCCCTTTCCCACCCATCCTTTCCACAAAATGTGGTGGTTCTGATAGTGGACTACTACATTGTCCCCCCTTCCATCAGTATCCTCTAGGTTGGCAACGCATCTACAACATCTCTGGTATTGTAGATGTTCATGGGCGAAGGTAACCACTTACCATCAGGTGGTCCTTCTGCTCGTTTGCCGTCCGTTATCAATAAAAAAAAAAAAAAAGGACATACATATATAAGTATTCTATAATCATATATATAACATATACATACAAAACGTACGTAAATATAAATTACAATGTAGGTAATATATTTTTTAATTAAGACAGAAGACAGAAGACGTCCACTGTTGGACATAGGCCTCCCCCATAGATCGCCATGTAGCACGACTGGATACCTCCTGCATCCAGCGTTTTCCCGCAATTCGGACTAGGTCGTCGGTCCATCTAGTAGGGGGCCGTCCCACGCTACGCCTTCCGGTTCGTGGTCGCCACTCGAGAACCTTTCTTCCCCATCGGTTGTCGGTTCTACGAGCGATGTGGCCCGCCCATTGCCACTTCAACTTGCATATTTTGAGGATTATGTCGGTGACTTTCGTTCTCCTACGTTTTAATTAACGATGTAAAATAAAAATAGATGACAGTTACGCTTATTATAGATAGATGATAATCTTTTCAGTTCCATCATTATTTTGATTTTTTTAGCCCATCGGTTTTCAGGCGCATTGAGACAACTTCTGATTTTAAACGCGAGTGGTTGTGGGTTCGATTCCCACTAGGATTATATTTAATTCATTTTCACTTACCCTCGAAGACAAAGCGCGACTTTAGTCGCCTCACTTAAAAGCGGAGAAATAAAAACGGAGTGCCTTGACACTAGATTATCTCTGTCTGCTCTGCTCTGCAGGATAGCGCATGTAGCTGAAAAAAATCATAGTATTGTAAGTCACGAACCGTATATATAACAGGATTCTTATAGGCTTACCTTTCGTAAATTACAATAAATCAGTGGCGGAATTATTAGCAGGCTTAGTAGGTTAAGCTGACGATAGGCGAGATTAAAGATAAAAAAAAGGTTCTAAAAATTTGGAAGTCTAAAAAACAAGCTCGACAAAAATATGGGCGCCAAAAAATGCAGGTGGACAAAAATTATAGGTTGCATAAAAACAAGGTTGACAAAAACTTAAAAGCCTTTAATATGTGTATTATTTTCGCCGAGGTCGGGCCGGTCGGTATACTGTTACGCATATATACCGGCTTACCTACAAATACCGGTTTACCTATGAATACCAGCTTACTAATATAAAATTTTCACCCTTCGCCACTGCTGTATACAAAATAAATCGATTTTCTAATCGATTACAACTTCACTTACAGAGTCGCAGTAGTACTCACGTCGTTATCACGATCATCCAAGCGTTATCACGACCGTATTTAGCGATTTTCGCGTTCCTTAATAAAAAAAGACTAGATACCAGAATAAATCGATTTTAATCGATTTCAACCTCGTTTGCAGAGTCGCAATAGTGTTCATGTCGTCTATTCAAGTGTTATAATGGTCATCTCTAGCGCTCTTCGTGTTTAATAATAAAAAAAAAACTAGATAGCAAAATAAATCGATTTACTAATCGATTATAACTTTATTTCCAGAGTCGCAGTAGTACTCACGTCGTCTATCCAAGTGTTATCACTGCCATCCCTAGCGCGCGTCGCTTTGTTACGTACTCCAGCCGCTGCGAGGCCTCTATGTGCTATAGCGACTGACCCTAACGCGATACAGCTGCTCGCCGCGCCAGCTCATAGAAAAGGTTCTTTACAACTGTTGGTGAGAATATTTTTTTATTTTATCGATTTATTTTTTCTTTTTTTTTATGGTTAAAATATTTTTTTCAAAGCCAGGAATCTTTCATTTTCTATGTGTTTTAATAGAGTTGTAGTTTTTTTTATTATTATTATTTTATATTAAGATGTACCTTTCTTGTGCTTGAAAAATAGAATTAGGATACAGAAGTGAAATAAGGAACAAAATGTCCTCTGTGGCTTTAATTGGCAACTTAAATAGACATGGAAGAAAATAAAAAAAAAACAAAACATGTTGATAATTCCGAAATTAAAAAATTATAGATAGAAAAATATAATCAATTTTAAAAACAAAGTTAGATTGAACATCATTTTCATTTCAATAATATTAAAACTACTAAAATTTTACCATTTTCCACAATCTTCTCTCAAATCCATTCTAGGACGTATCTAGAGCTGTTAAAGGCGCAGCTTCCAGCTCCCCAGCAGTTGTAGGCTGTCACCAAACTGATTTAGTGTGTATGAGTCTATCTGCGAACGGGGCGAAGTTGGCGACGGCATCTGAACGCGGTACTATCATAAGATTATGGGACACCACCACTAAGCACATGTTGCATGAATTACGACGTGGTTCGGATTATGCTGACGTTTATTGGTGAGTTTTTTAAATTATAGAATATTAATATACCTAGAATTTTGCAAAAACAAATATATTATTTCTTTTTGAATACCAAAATATGTGCCATTCATCCGGTTAAAATAATTCAATTTAATATTTTATAATAAATAAATGAAAAAAAAAAGATTATGCACACAATCGATAAGAAATAGAATGAATAGTTATTTTGGTATCGGTTCGGTGACCTGGTATTGGTGCGTGCAGTATAAAGTTCAACGTGCCGGGCACGCTGGTGTGCTGCGTGTCGGACAAGGGCACGCTGCACGTGTGGGCGGCGCGCGGCGCCTACGCGCACGTGTGCGCCGCGCCCGCCGCGCCCGCCAGCGCGCGCGCCGTCTGCGCCTTCGCGGACGACACCAGCGCCGTCGGTCAGTTCTATTATCTTTGTTCTTCCAATCTTTGTTATTTTTTTATTATAAATATAATGTGTATAACTTCTCGGTGAGGATCTCACCATAGTCTTAAGTTACAATTAGGTAGTCTATTTAAGTATGCACACGAAAAAAAAAAAACAAACTACCAAAAGGCACGGGCAAGTGCGAGCCCGTGGGTGTAATAAAAAAAAAAGTATATAACTTCACGCTGTATCCCGCATATAGCGAGGTAGGCAGAGGGAACCGGAGAACGTAGTGTTAAGACACTCCATTCTCTTTCAACAATTCCGTTCTCCACTTTCCACCGAATTGAGGCGTTGAGTGGCGGAATTAAACGTTGCGCTTTGCCTTGTTACCAAACCCAAGAAATGAAAATACTAAATTTTACATTTCCTGGAGTGGGAATCGAACCCACAACCTGTCGCGTTTACAGTCGCACGCTTGTGCCTCTGTGCCACGATAGGCGTTAAATATAATAATATAATTTTTGTTTTATCTTCATTTCACAGTTATATGTGAAGATGGCACTTTCCACAAATTCACTTTCTCAGCTGAGGGTAACTGCCATCGCAGCGATTTTGAATATTTCTTACAGGTAAGTTTATTCATGTTGTTGAAACTTTTATATGATCAATTAATACTTATTATTATAGATTAAAAACTATAATAATTATTATTTATAATTTCCGTTCCCTTAGCAACGGAACGAACGAAACAAATGGTAACACTTAATGAATTAATTTAAGATATTTCTAATGCATAAAAAATATTAACTTTTTTTATTTTTTCTCTATATATAAACTTTAAGTTTGCCAAATTTCATACTTTACTGTCAGCATATTTTTTTCAAAAAAGGCATACAATGCTTTTTTTTGAACTGAACTGAAATGAAGGAAATTATATACTAATATAACAATCATTTTAATTCACAGGTAGGCGACGATGACGAATTTTTGCATTGATTATTACTATAAATACTAAAATATGGACAAAAATCTATTGCAAAGTGAAAAGTGATAATACACGGTAGTTTAAATTTAAGTCGTATGTACACGAAATAATGTATTTTTGCTACTCTATAATTGGTTAGACATTTTAAGGCTAATATAAGTATTCCGCGCAAATGTGATATTGTTGATTTTGAAAATAGATATTGAATTAATTAAAGGAAATAATCATTTTAACAAAGGCTATACATAATATAATCTTTACTGAAGAAAAAGACTGCGCTTAAATTTAATGTTATCGAAACATCTCTTGTGTACAACATGCTAACGATGTCATATAAACTATCTGAA
>JAKGSA010000689.1:0-54875 GCA_033558755.1 Philaethria dido | reverse complement strand
ATTTATATAAATTTTCATAGAAATATAACAGACAATTTTTTTTATATCTAATCTTTATAATCTTAATTTAAAACATCGATATAAAAATCACTCGATTATCTCGATTAAAAAGAAAACAAGCTTTTTAATCCTGACCGTATTGAAGTAAAATTTTGAATATTTTACTTATATAATAAAAAATATGTATTTGCAATAAAATTAATGTTTTTTGCATATATGCTGTTTTTTATATATTGACATATACGATTTATAGCTTTTCAAATGTCATTAGCATGGTGTATACATACTTATATTACCCTTAAAACCTTGCTATTAACTTAAATTTGAATTTAGAATAGCCATTTTGTATGAGCATAGACTAAAAATACAATACAAACACCAACTTTGTCTATGGTAGCATTAAATAATCATCTAGCTTTACTATAGTTAAAATTATTTTGAATAAATATAACATAACATAAAAAAGAGCAACGAAACCTTTGCATTAACATTTTTTTATATGTAATAAAAAAAAATTAAATTTACATAAAAAAATATCTAAGGAGGTTATATAACTTTCAAGTTTAAAAAGACACAAAGGGCACTAAACTGCATTTCTTATAATAACTATATATAAAATTAAAATGTTTGATTTTTCGTACATTTAAAAAAGAATGAATGAATGAATATTTGGACGTATGAAAGATATTTGCAATATTTTATAAACATTATTAGAATAATTTACTTAATATCACTCTTTATGTTCTCGATTTTAAGTAGTTTATGATTAATTAAGTGAAAATTTTAGTTTTAAATAAATATTTTGACGATTTTTGACATTTGCTTATTGAATGAAAAAAAAAATATCAAGTGTCTATGGTAAATGTCATTTCTATAAAACAAATGCTAAAATATAATTTTAAATTTATTAGTGGTAGCTTCGTTTTATTGTATTATTATGTTACAATGAGCAATTATAAATAGTTAAAAACTATTTGATTATTATTATTTTATATGACAAATAACTATTTGTTTTTTCATTTGAATTTATTATTACTTTAAAATTAATAACGCGGCGTTGAAGCCATGAAACTTAACTTCTTATTTCGAGAGTGGAAAGTAAATAATGGAGTGTCTTAACATTTGGTTTTCATTCCCCTGCTTTTTTTAGCTTCCCGTATATAGCAGGGTAGGTAGAAGAAACCAGATAACCCAGTGTTAAGACAATCCGTTCTCTTTTAACATTTCCGTTCCCCACTTTCCGCCGAATTGAGGCATTGCGTGTTGAGTGGCGAAACTCAACGCGGCGCGGCGACTGAAAATACTAAATATAATTTAATATTTTCGTTCTCAGAGTGGAATCGAAACCCACAACCTGTCGCATTTAAGAAGTCGCATATATGTGGCTCTGCGCCACGACAGTACTCTTTTTTATTTTTATTATTAAAATGACTTTTATTAAAAAAAAAAAAGAAAAAAAATTTATAAAAATTTCTATGATTGCTCATTGTTAAAAAACTTATTTATAATATATGTTTGTCTGTACATAATTCTTACAATATTATTATTAAAAATTTAAAGTCCTCGTGCAATATAAGCAAGTGTATATATATAAAAAATGGCTTCTGGTGATGTTCCTGTGTGTTCGTAAAATAATAACAGATTTTCTAAGAAAGTTTTTGCATTTCTTATATTTAAAATAAAGCCTTTAAGTGGTGCAAAGACTCGATAATATTCATTTTTTAATATTAAATTGTCATACAAAATCATTTATTTATTATGTTTTTTTATGCTCAAAATGTTTTAGCCTTTGCTCAGTTGTTGATTGCAAATATAAAAAAAAATTATATACATAAATTAAAAGTTATAATTTTGTCTATTTTCATTTAAATTCATATATTTTCTCATAAATAATTATAATTTTCAAGTCATTATATAATAAATGTGATTATAATACTATTGGTGCATGCATATTTTAGTTACAAATTAATATATTTTAAAGCATATCTTTTATTTTTTAGTTTAGTTATTGTTATAATAGTTAAATTTGAACTGAGAGATAATAAGATTAATTCCTTACAATGTGAATTTGTTATATTTTGATATATATATAAAATAATAATTATTAATATGTCTTATATATATTGCAACTTTAGAATTATAGGGAAATAATTTAAAAAATCATGATTTTGATCTTTTGCCACTAAACGATAAGAGTATGAATTAAAATATATTTAACACCTGTTGTGGCGCAGAGGCACAAGCGTGCGACTGTATACGCGACAAGTTGTGGGTTCGATTCCCACTCCAGGATATAAAAAAAAATATTTTTATTTCCTGGCTTTAGTAACAAGGCTAAGCGCGGCGTTCAGTTCCGCCACTCAACACGTAATACTTCAATCTGGTGGAAAGTGGGGAACGGATTTGAGAATGGAGTGTCTTAACACTAGGTTCTCAGATTCCTTCTGCATACATTGCTATGTGCGGGATACAGTGTGAAGTTAAAAAAAAATATATATATATATATATATTTCTTTTCAAAAAACTTAAATACTCTATATGGACGTTTCCCAAAAGTTGATATTTTTACTTACGTTACTATAATTCTAAAGGTGCAATACATATAAATATAGTTTTTTTATGGTCAGCGAGTCTCATAATAAATTATTATTTATTATATGATATGTCAACTTATTCACCATTAACCCATGAGTTTTCATGTGTATAACCATGTAAATAAGTAGCGGCATAGCTTTTATATATCAATGCTAGAGTTAGTAAATCAATGTGTCAGCTTTCTACTTTTAAGGAAATGATGACAACACGTTTTTTGCAAAGATAATGAATAAAGATTTTAAACATTATGATTGATAGTTTTATTATAAAAATGATTATATTCAAGAAATATGTAAGGAAATACCATTGAATTCCTTTCTTTAGTAGTTCGAATTTGGGCGTGCTTTACTATTGTTGATGTCGATTAGATAGATGGCGTGAGTGGTTAGGAAAATAAGATTTAATTGTAAAGACAAAATGGCGTCAGATTTACAGTGATAAAAATAAAAGTGAAATGAAGATTATGTTAAGTAATGAAAAGAGATCAACAAAGTAACTTTAAATGTCGTTTTATAAGTCAATTTAGTCAATTCTGTGAGAACTCTCGACAAATAAAACTTTGTTTTACAGAGCAACACATAGTTTAATTTGTCGAGAGTTCTCACAGAATTGACTAAATTGACTTATAAATATATAAATCATATGATGCCATGATGGCTTAAATATGTGTTTGTTTTGGATTCAGTAACAGTTAGAAGAACATTTTTGCTAAATTAATATGATCGGTTTTATTTCTCTTTACCTTTTGAAACCTAAGTAAATTGAGTTACATAAAATTCTACCTTCTACTAGAAATTTATCTATATAGATTATTATATATTAAATTAATAAATGTATTAATAACATTAGGTACTTTCTCACTGACTCATATAAATGAGATGTATGATAACCCATCATAATCCCCATATAAGTAAATATTTACAATTACATTAATTTCCTACTCAGTATGACAGTCATTTTGTTTCTTCAGTTTTTACATTTATTATTTACTAATAAAAAAGTCAGTAATTAACTTTTTTATTTGATACTGCTTCTGATATAATCTCATTTAACATTAGTTAAAAGTAAAAAGTAGCTAGCTATAAGAATACTATAAAATAAACTATTTAAAAGATAGTTAAAATTAGATAGTTATGAATAAAAATATTGTGAAATAAGAAGTAATAATAAGTTAAAACAATTTTGGTACTCCCTCCCATAGTGATAAGAATAGAGTTGTATATAGCATATAAGAAATATATTAATATAAATAAACCTACAAAAACAGTAAAAAATTAAAAAACGACTCCGATACCCTTATTGGAGGTGCTAGAAAAGAAAAAAAAAACATTAGTAAAGCTCTGTCAAGCAGTTTTAGAGTTATTCATGATACTTTGTAGTGCATTTAATTTGAAATATTTTTTAAAGCAATTCTCTATTAAACAAACTAAAACTAAAAATTGCTAGATCTTCATAAACTATAACCTCACTGACAATCTTAATTTAAACATGGAATAGTACCTTGACATAACTAAATTCAACTTCTTTTATTATTTACAAAATTTAAATATTATAATAATAAATAAAAAATATGGGATAGAGGGGTCAATGTAGGGCAGTGGGACAGTGTCTAGATATAAACGTTATTGGTTAAGAGTTTGATTCCCACTCAGTGAAATGATAAATCTTTTTTAATGGGTTCATTCTGAAAAGACAAAGCACAGCATTGAGTTGTGTCATACATGCAATGTTTGCGATTTCGGGTGATAAGCAATGCAAATGTAGTGTCTTGACACTAGGTTCTCTCTGACAACTGTGCTATGTGGGAGTTGAATTCATTTAACTTTCAATGTTATGAATGCAACAAAAACCTGCCTACTTCTACATCAACATCTAAAATTAATATTTTATTTATGTAAATATCATTGTATTTACTGATATTATTATATATTAAGATGACATAAGCTGTGTAAAAAAATATTTAACATATAAATTTAATTTGTATGGTTATTCATATCTGTTGGAAACTAGATGTAAGATTACTACAAGTAAGGTACAACTAAGGTACATTATCTAAATAAAAATGACATATGTACTTATAATTTAATTTTACAAATGGCTGATTAAATTTAAGAGTGCCACAAAAAAACTAATTTTTTTTTCAGCAGTAAGCAGCTTATAAAAATAATAAAAAGGTATGGCTTGAATTCAATTTAAAAAAATTGGTTACATTACTTGTTGACCTTAAAATTTGTCTTGTAATGTCTTTCATGAACATATTATCGGGATTATAGTTGTCTTTTTGCAATAAAATTAACATTTTTTTTAATTCTTTTGAATTGAAGCAGTGATGTTATTTCATACCTTTTCTCTATCCAGTAGATTGCAGATGAAGTAATAAATATTTTATTTTGTTTTTATATAAATAATTTATTTACTAAGTAACAACTATACCATTTATAATGTACATTTTATTCATTCTCCTTCTTACGTCCAAATGGATCTGACCAGACTTTCATATCTAAAACAAATGTTTAATTTTTAATAATAAATATATATTAAATATTAGTCAAGATAGGTTATTATCTTAAAATATTGATTTGTTTACTGTTGAATTTGGGTACCAAACTTACTTCCAGGTTGTATGTCTTCTTGTCTTATATTTTTTCTTGACTCCTTCTGAATTTTTTCTGAAATTGATTTTAATTTGAAATTATTATGCAATATTTCAAGCATAATTTTTTCTAAATAATAACTTACTATATTCGGTAACATCAATCATTGGGCTAATAACAATAGGATATAAAGTGAGTCCTAACAAACCAACGAAACCACTAATGAAAGCGAGATATCGTACGTTCTTAGAAACCGCCATTTCTAATCATTCATGTATATTTATTAAATGTTAAAAGATTATTACATTACATTGATAGAAAATATATATTTTATATATTTTGACTATCACTCAAGATATATGTATCTGTCATTCTGTCATTGTCAAAAAACATGATGTCATATTACATTACAATTTTAAAATAACTAGGTGATGGGATATACGTTTAAAAAAAAACTCAAATTTATTTATTTACATTGTTATAGATTATTTTAACTGATAATTACAGAAAAAATTAAATAAATAAAATTAACTACATTTTACTCTACCTATTGTAATTTTTTAGGAAAGCTTTAATAGAACTATTTTATTAATAGATGTTTGGCAAGAAAGAATGCTGTTTATTTTTAAGGTTTATAGTATTATCACATACTTAGGAAACGAAAAACATATTTGGAAAACGTATAAAACATTGAATATTCAAATTAAAAAAAATTAAAACTTCAAAAAACAAAATTCTTTCTTACCTAAATTCAATATTTATTACTAGTATATAAATAAACAACTTTAGTTTTCTAGCACTTACTTAAAACAAATATTTTTTAAAATATTAGGTTAATTTTCGTGATCTTACCTTCTCTTATTATCAAGAAAAATAAGATATGGTCCTGCTCCTTCCCTCTTTAAATATATGACACTTGTACCTAAATCTAGGTATATTTTTGTAATATTCATAAAATTTAAAACGTAACTATTCACAGTAAAAAAGTATTTTAACAATACTTTATTATTTATTCATATTTCTTATAATTTTTTTTTGACAAGTTCTATAAATGTAAATATTATGATCGAATTACGAGAAACAAATGATAAATATTAGCAAACAAGTCGTAACTTGTTACCGAAATTTTTGTTCTTACTGGTCAATCGGTTTTATACTCGATTTTTTTCATGTCGCGACTTGGATATTGTATAGGCCATCCGGCGGGTATCCGTAACGGATTCTCACGTTAAAAAAAAAGAAAGTTCTCAGATTGTCTACCCTGCTTGGCGCGGGATAAAGATAGCAACCCAAAAAATATAATATAAATAAAGTGATATAAACCGCACGACGCACGAGATGTTTTTAATGTTCAGAAGAATTTTAATTGCGTAACTTTCGTTGAATTCTAACAAGTATAAACATTCTCCGAAATTGATAATAAGCAAATAATTTAGAAAAATACATATTATAAATTCATTTTTTTTTTTAAATATTTTTATAAAAATATTAATTGTTTTTAATGGCCGATTTTGCGATGACAGGAGCAAAATAATCTGCCAGTGCCACGTATAGAAGATATGGCAGTAAATTTATTATTTAATATTATGACCTAATAAAATATATACAGATGATCTGATCTGGTTCAAATACTAAAACAAACAAAAAACACATAAGTTATATAAAAATAACAGTTTACGATAACAGATATCGTGATGTGTCATAATAAATAAGCTCTACCAATTTCAAGTGTGTCAGTGTCAATCGCCAACATTTTTTGTAAATATTTTTGTATATAAATATAAATGACGATGCAAAATCCCTACCAGTATTATAAAAGTGAATGTAAGTTTGTTTGTTACGCTTTCATGCCAAAACTACTCAATCGATTATCATGAAACTTCGTAAACATATTTCCAGAGGTATTAAAAAGGACATAGGATACTTATTATTAAAAAAAAAACCAAACTTCAAATCATAGCATGCGTATATGCTATAATTTGAAGTTTGTTTAGTAAGGACTGTCATTGACCATGAGAGCGAAGCCGCGGGTAACAGCTAGTAGGATAATAAAAAAACACGTAACCTCTTAATAATTACTTTTTAAAATAAAAAACATAAGATTCATAAATATAATTTATTTCTGATATATTATGTTTGTCTAGCTGTAACACAATTGTTGTATTAATAATAATTATAGTAGACAGGATTTCTATGAGAAAAATGTACAATTGTTATTTAATTGTTCTACGAGTATGTTCAAAAAACCGCCACGTGACAATCAATGACCTTAAAAAAGAGTAGATGTGCAAAAATACAAAAAAAAAAAACATTTACTATACTTTTTATTCACTATGAGTATCTTGAGCTGTATTTCGATTCTACCTTCAGTAAAACTTACATTTTTTATATTTAGTTATTAATAAATTTCGATGTTTTCTGTATCTATACACAAAGTGTTTACGGAAATACGTTTATCGAAAATATAAACAACAATATTATTTAATAGAAGGAAAATTATTCAGGATAAAGTAAGAATTGAGTATATATATGGTAATGGTAATAAGTCAAATAAAATTACAAATATTTAGAATTTATTTAAGCTTTATTTTATACAACTTAGTGTATTTAGCGTATTGTAAATGATAATGGAGCTTCCTCTTCCTTAAGTATGTGTAATATTTTCTCAAAAACTAATACCGGTGCCTCTTTTGCCCATAAGAAATCAAGATGATTAAATTTTTTCATTGGAACAATATAATGTTCTATCAAGTCAGAAATTTGGTATTTTAAGATATAAGTATCTGCTTCACTTGCTAACCAATCATTTTTAGCGCTGAATAAGGCTATCGGTAAAGTTATTTTAGTCAAATTATACTCAGATGCACCAAAAGCTCCATATGCTTTTATATTGCCTTGAATGCCATAATCAAATTGTTGAAATCTTTCTCCACTATTGATTTGTTGAGCGTAATGAATTATGGTTTTAGATGAAACACCAGCAGGTGTATGCCCTAAAATCAAGGGCATTAGGGTTTGGTCCAAGTTTGCAGCACTCGATCCACACAGCATAAACATTGAATTTTTACAAAGAGTGTTCTCTTTACAATTGTCTTTACACGCGTACTCAGATAGCCATTTAAACATTATACTTTTAGGGATAAAATTATTTCCTAAAAGTTTTAGCAAAAAATCAACTTTATCGCTATATTTAGCTAGAGGACGTATGGGACTTTTGACATCGGTCATAAAGACCATAGGGGCTAGCGCAATACCTGATGTCAAAATATTATTATATTGAGTTTTCGTAGACAATAAGGCAAATAGATTAGTCGTACCCATCGAGTGCCCGACGTAGTGCAATCCTACATCTGGGCCTCTTTTACAAGTTATATAATCAATAACAGCTGGTAGATCGTACTGACTTATTTCGTGAAAAGTAAAATTCCAAAAGGCAAATTTATTCTTACTTAAATATTTATGTGAACTGGAATACGTATTACCCCGAGCATTTGCTAGCCAGACATCATATCCGGCATCAGATAATATATAAGCGAGTCCTTTCCCTGGTCCTGAAATGACCCAATCCGCTGAACTGCCCAGAAGACCATGGTGCAACAAGATCGGGTAACGAGTATTAACGTTACTATGGGCATTTTTCGTATGGGGTATTCGATGAACTGTTAATATGTATCCGTCTCCAGTCACGATGGTGTGCGATTCACAAATATATCCATGAAAAGCAATTAATTGTGGTGTAGTCATATTAACACGGGGATCCCCTCCATGACCATGATGTATAGACGGCTGAGATTTTACATAGTTAACAAGAGTTTTATATTCAGGACCCATAAGCTCATTATCTGCGTTGGTTTCATTAGTTGGGATCAAGTTCAAATCTTTTGCAATTCCTT
Source organism: Philaethria dido (assembly GCA_033558755.1). NCBI lineage: Eukaryota > Metazoa > Arthropoda > Insecta > Lepidoptera > Nymphalidae > Philaethria > Philaethria dido. The sequence continues at coordinate 45,793 of JAKGSA010000689.1, read as the reverse complement.
CTGCCAATGAAGACACTTCATTTATGACAATATTTTCAATTTTTTCCAGAAACGAATTTAGATCGCAAATATAAATAAAGTAAATATATTGTAGAACAAGTTCATGATGCGTTCGAAACGTCAATCATGTACGCGAGATTAGCACTAACTGATATTTTAACTTATAGAACTTACATTTGATCCTGTCCAAAGGGAAATTAATTAATTGTTATCTTTAATTCAAAAGTCATAAATTATCTAAATAATATCAGTGAAATATTTACATTAAGAATAATATAATAAAACTTAAAAGGCACTCTAGTAAATGTTAGTACTTTAATTTTAATAGTACACTGCAAAATTGGTGACATTTTTCAAATTTAAATATTGATTTTTTTTTAAGTAGGCCTTGTTTGGTTATCGATTGAAATTCTGTTCAATGTACCTAATTTCTTGTATTGGTATAATAACACAGATATTCACTCAAACAAATTATAATAAGAAATTCTTAAAAAAAGTTGTGAATATCATGCTCATGTTATGAAATACAATATTGTAATATCATTGGATTCAGAAACGTGCAAAATTTTGACTGTAAGAAGTGGGTCAAAGAGACTATAAAGTTGTTTTAGTTTTACGCTGTATCCCACATTTTTTTTTTAACTTCACGCTGTAACCCGCATATAGCATGGTAGGCAGAGGGAACCAGAGAACCTAGTGTTAAGACACTCCATTCTCTTTCAACAATTCCGTTCCCCACTTCTCATTTTCCGTCTGCCTTCCCTATGCAGACGGAAAATGAGAACCTAGTGTTAGACACTCCGCTCTCTTAACAATGTTATTAAACGTTATAACAAATAAACAGATGGAATAAATAAAAGTATCTTAAAAAACGCAGTAGACATCTTAAAATGCATTCTCACTATGTACCTAGTACCTTCCCAGCAAAATGCAAGATATACAAAAATCTATATAAATTAAAATGAGTCACCGAAATGTTTGTACGCGCATAACTTCCAAACGACTGCACCAAATTAGATAATTCTTTTTTTTATGTGTTCGATATTGTCAGGAGAAGGTTTGTACAGAAAAAAAATATGAAAGAAATAATAGCAAATATTTAGAAACCTCAGTCTTGACGGAAAATCTGTGGCATTACTATCTTATACGTATAAGGTGACCCGGTGACCCGGTGACCCGGTGAATTACGAAATTCACCGGGTCAGCTAGTATAAAAAATAAACTATTTTACAAATGTCCACCAAGTACTGTGGTCCATATGTATAGTGATAAATAATTAAGATTAAAAAAAAAAAGAAATCCGACTTCAAACAATGATGTAAAAAGTATAATTATTAGGAATAACTCAAAAACTGCTTATCAGATATAAATTTAATTTAAATGGGACCATATCACAAGCACTAGCTATCATATAAAAACAAAATATCAAAATTTGTTAAAATCAGTACAATATATGCGGTAACACAAAAAAAAGTTAATAATACGTTAAAAATAAGTCTTTTTTTTGTACTTCACGCTGTATGCCGCATATAGCGGGGTAGGCAGGGGGAACTAGAGAACCTAGTGTTAAGACACTCCATTCTCTTTCAACATTTCCGTTCCCCACTTTCGTAAAATGATCGTAAGCTCTCTATTTCTAATGCGTCGTTATAAGTTAAATTATATGTGCGTCAAATGCTTAATTATTATTCTAGATAAAAAAAGTCAAAGTTCATCTACATACTTCGTCATTTATTAGTATTTCCCTTACGATACATTTTTACCTACAGTATGAAGAATATGCAGTAAAGTATATATCAGTATTAAACAGAATAAGGGACCTGTTGTAGCACAAACGACTACAAACGCGACAAGTTGTGGGTTCGATTTCCACTCCTGCTAAATATTATTATAGTATTTTTATTTCCTTGCTTGTAACAAAGCAGAGTGTTCTCTGGTTCCCTCTTCCTATCCTGCTATGTGGGGTAAACTAGAAAAAAACAAAAAACAAGTATATATAAATTACTTTATAATAGTGTCTTATACGTATGAAATAGTAATGATAATTATAATATATGAAAAGTTAAGTATTTTATCCGAATTCAAAAAACCGAGGAATTTCTCAATTCTACTGTTTTTATGTGTTGCACACACATAACTTTTTATTGGCTGAACCAATAATTGGTTAACAATTATTGTTATGATTATTTTTTATATGACAGCTAGTGCTTCTGATGTGCTCCCATTTGAATTTAATTAAGTTCGCACGTAGTTTATGAGTTATTCGTAATAATTGTACTTTTATACATTTTATATATTCTCGTATTATTCGCAACTTTGCAGGTTTCTAAATATGCTAAATCGGTGGGCTGGGCTCTGTGGGTGTCTCACCCAGTGATTTATTTCTGAAGGTTCTATTTCAAGCTTATAAAGACTGCCATAATTAGTTTTATCAGACCAAGGAATATTTATATACTTTTTTCTAGATATGATTTCTTGATTTTTTTTTAACTTAAATATATATGCAACTTAAAATAGTATTTATGCATAATCATCATTAAGTACTATATGTAAAGCCATCGTGGAAGTGATTTAGCGAGCGGTTATGGGTTCGACTCCCACTCGGGGAATTGTATTACTATTATTATTATAGCACGACGTTCAGTTCCACCACTTAAAACTCAATGTCTTGAATTCAAGCAAAAAGTGGCAAACGGAATGTTTCGACATTAAGTTCTCTTTGACTAACAGTTGCGAGCGGTGGAAATTTTAGTTAGGCAAGCCAAATTAGATAAATTAGCCAATTAGCCGGTAAATTTAGAGAAGCCGATGTATAGTTAGGGAAGCCGGTACATATATTTAGGGAAGCCGGTAATTTTTAGAGAAGCTGATATATTAAGGGAAGCCGGTATAGGATATGAAGTAATTTCACTACCGAATGTTTTTTTTGCAATTTTATGCTCAATATTTTCCTAGCAAACTTTTTTTTTAGCACAAACGATATCCACATTAGTCATTTAAATGTAAATGTAGTATTAATTCCCTATTACCTATAAAACCTATTTAAAATAAAATACATTGTGGTTCAGGGTTACTCGCTTACTTAATCGTTTATTAAAACTGCAAACAAGCTGTATACAGTACATGTAATGGTTTATGACCTAATGATATGAGGAAAAATTGCGTAAAATAGAAGACAAATTAAAAATATATATATATATATATACTTAGTACAGGAAAAAGAAACAAAGGAACAAACAAGAGGAAGAAAAAATATTTATCACAGTATCCCAAACAAGATCAAAAAATATAAAACTTTAATAATAAATGAATAAACATTCTTATGAATTAAGTATTTGTAACAGTTTTTTATAAACTAAATCAGGTGCATCTTTTGCCCATAAGAAATCAAGGTGATTGAATTCATTCATTGGCACAATATAATGTTCTACCAAATTAGAAATCTTGGCTGCCAAGTTTGCAACATCTCCTTCTCCAGCTAACCAGTCATTTTTAGAGCTCAATAGAGCTATTGGTAAAGTTATTTTAGTCAAATTATATTCCGGTGGTACCATTGATCCATATGCTTTTAAATTATCTGTAAATCCGTAGTCAAACTGTTGGAACTTTCCACTTTGGTGAATTTCCTGAGCAAAATGTACTATGGTCTTAGCCGACGCTCCAGCGGGTGTATGCCCCAATATCACAGGCAACAGCGTTTCATTGAATTCTTTCTTATCCGGTCCACACAACATAAACATAGAATTCTCACAAATAGCTTTTTCGTAACGATTTCCTTCACACGCGAACTCAGACAGCCACTTTAAAACGACATTCTGGGGCAAAAAAGCGTTGATCCCAATAAGTTTCATTAAAAATTCTAATTTATTAGTATATTTTGCTAACAGACGTATGGGACTTCTTATATCTGTCATGAAGGCAACGGGAGCTAACGCAACCCCTTTTTTGATAACGTTGTTATAATGTGTTTTTGTAGACAATAAGGCAAATAGAACAGTGGTACCCATTGAGTGTCCGATGTAGTTGAATCTTACATCTGAGCCCTTTTTGTGAACGATATAATTAATAACAGCTGGTAGATCATGCTGACTTACTTCGTGAAAAGTAAAATTCCAAAATGCAAAGTCATTTGTATTTAAAGAAATATGCGACCTTGAGTAGGTGTTTCCTCGAACATTTGCTAGCCAGACATCGTATCCGGCATCAGACAGTATGTAAGCGAGACTTTTCCCTGGCCCTGCAATGACCCAATCCGCTGAACTGCCCAGAAGGCCGTGGTGTAGCAAAACCGTATTACGAACACTATCAGCATTAATACATGATTTTCCCGAATGAGGTATTCGATGAACCGTAAGTATATACCCGTCGTCAGTAACGATGGTGTGCGATTCAGATATGTATCCGTGGGAAGCGATCAATTCTGGAGTTGTCATGTCGATTTCGGGATCTCTACCAATTTCTGCATCTTCGTCCTTTGATGGATGCGAATTTATATAATTTATAAAATTTTCATACACAATATCTCTTCCTGGATTTTGTTGTTCTTCAACTGTATTGTAAATCTCTTGTAAGTTTCTAGTTACACATTTAGGTAAGAACCATTCTAAGTGACATTCGATACATTGAACTAGTACAAACAAAGCGAATACAGTGTAGAGCAAGTTCATGATGCGTTCGACACGTGAGTCATGTACGCGCACTTCGTGTTAACTGATATTTATTATTTATTTATAGATAGCGACTAGTCCTGTACGGAGGGGGCACAAATGCTTACTGCTGACTTAAAGCAAAATATGTTATATTTACATAATCTATTGCAATACAACGGTTTGTTTCTGTTAACAATATGAAAAGCTACTATAGTTTATAGTATTTTTATTTTTCATTATGATTTATATAAAAAAAATTACAATCTTATAATATAGTTATCATATTTATTGGAATAATACAACGTTTTTGCTAAATTAAAGTTTTAGGCTCTAGATATAATTATATTATATGTATTACTGCCAAAGTAATAAATTCAAATGTTATGTCAAACTATTTAAATAGGCGCTTAATTCTCATTTTCTATATTTTTTTTATTTATAAAAAGTTATAAATTATAAAAAAAAATATTATTAGGCATTATACTCGCACTTATAAGTCATTATTTAATTGGACTATCGAAAAAATGTTGTCTTTGCAAACGTAGTAATATTTTAATTAAGCAGCAGGCGTTACAACTATATATTTGTACCAGTCGTGAACAAGTTGATAAATGTGAACTTTTCAGGCCAGATGTTTTTAAGTTTTAACTGTAAATTCTACTTTTATATTGTTTAAATATTTATATACATACACACATAGCTTCACGCTGTATCCCGCATATAGCAGGGTAAGCAGAGGGATCCTAGTGCTAAGACACTCCGCTTCCCATTTTGCTGAATTGAGGCATTGCGTGCTGAGTGGCGGAACTCAATGCCGCGCTTTGCCTTGTTACCAAACCCAGGAAATGAAAAATTCCATCTCCTGGAGTGGGAATCGAAGCCACAACCACGTTTACAGTCGCACGACACACGTTAAAGGTCATAAGTAAAAAGTTGTTAATTATTATTTAAATAGGTAGGTATTTTTTATTATTCACACCTTTCATTCTGCATAGCATGGTATCAGGTAGAACTTAGTGTCAAGACACTCTGTTCTGCACTTACTGTCCAAATATTAAGCATTGCGTGAGATTGTGTAATTGCTGAGTTAAGAGCACAACAACGCGCTATAATACCAGAACAAAGAAATGCAAATATTTTAAATACAAATAGAAGTTGGCACCCAATCTCGTTTATAGTCACTAAACTATGTAACTGTTTTAAAAAATTGAAACTGTTTTAAAAACTGTTTTGAAATTTTTTTTTTTGAGATCACACTTTGTCTTATTAAATAATATTTTTGCAGCCTCACGCTTTATAATGGGTAGTCTTAACACTAGGTTAACCTTGTGTCAAGACACTCCGTTCGCTGCTATCCACCCGGATTAGAGACATTACGTGTTGGGTGGCAAAACTCATAGCGGCGCTTTGTGTTACCAGAGCGAATGTTAATAATTAAAATATAATAAATGTCCCCCGAGTGGGATTGGAACCCACAACCCATCGCGTTTACAGTCAGATGCTGGCCTACTTCGCTATGATTTTCTAAGTACTTTTAAGTCTATATTAGGTATATTAACTAGAGAAGAACAAGAAGTTACTATATATATGGTATGGCATGTAGTTCACCTTAAGTCGTAAATAGTCCTATTTACGACTTAAGTATACTCGTATATAAGCCGATTAATTTAAATGGATATTGCCTATAGGAAATGCCATATATTTTTTATCTTTTAAACTGCAATAAAGGATGAATATATTTTTTTTTAACAAAATATTTAAAGAGACATGTCGTGGCGCAGAGGTACAAGCATAAGCGTAACTTCGACAGGTTGTGGGTTCCATTTCCACTCCAGGAAATAAAAATATTAATTACTTATAAAAAATAATATTTAGTATTTTCATTTCCTTCCTCTGGTAACAAGGCAAAGCGCGGCGTTGAATTTGGTCACTCAGCACGCAATGCGTCAATTCAGCGGATACTGAATGAAATCTTAAGAGAACGAAATGCCTTAACACTAGGTTGTCAGGATCCCTCTGCCTACCCTGTAAAAAAATTTCAACTCGATCAACTCGAGTTATTTCATTTGCTATTCCCATGAAAATCAATACGAAACGTAGTGTATGAGAATACGTATGTATTAAGTAGTATTTGTAACCGACTTTAGAAAAGGTTAGTTATTCGACTGTACTTTATATGTATGCATTGAATAATTTTTAACTGGGTAAACCAATTTTGATGATTCTTTCTTTATATGATAGCTAGTGCTTCTTATGAGATCCCATTCTTAAAATCTGACGAGTTTCGAGTCATTCGTAGAAATGTTACTTTTTAGTGCATTTTATTTTAGTAAAACTTTTATAGTTTGCTTTCTGTTTTATTAAAAAAATATTTATCTAATTCTAGACTCAAGAAAAGATCTCTATGTGTTCTATTTTTCGCCTTAGCTAACATAACATGACATTTAAAGTAATTCTCAACGCAGCGACTTAACATTATCAACGAAATATTTTTTTTTAAATACGTTCCATCTTTACTCTTTATTGTATTACAATATTGTATTATTTTAGGAAAATCTATTTAGAGAAATAAGGTATTAAGAAAAGATTTCATCAAACATTTTTTTAGCTTTACGCTCTATCCTGCATATAGCAGGGTAGGCAGTGGGGACTAGAGAACCTAGTGTTAAGAGACTCCGTTCTCCACTTTCCGCCGAATTGAGGCATTGCGTAATATATAGCTTTTTGCTACTTCATGAAGGGGAATCGAACCCACAACCTGCATTTATAAACACACGCTTGTGCTCTGCGCTACGACAGCGCGGTCCTTGTAATTATGTAGTAAGGTTATTTTTTTTATTTTTTGTAACAAAACAATATAGAAACTCCTAATTATAAAACATACATCTTGGATTAGTTGTTATGACTCTATAGTTCATCTATATATAGTTATAATGAATGATATCTATATATATATATAAGAAGAGGGCAGGAAAGAGAAGTATATATATATATATATATATATAGTTATGAGTATGTTATATATATATATATATATATATATATATATATATATATATATGTATATAATGATAAAACAAAAACTTACATAATACATAACTAGTAAACAAAAACAAACAACAATATTGAGTATTTCAAACTTATAACGTAACACTTACATAATGAGAGAGAAAATATTATAATTTATTTATATATAAATATTAATTAATTAATTACGAACTTAAGGAAGTTCATATATATGTGAATCCATCGTTATTTAATGAGTCTTGGCCTTCCTCCAACAATTGTAACAACTTTGCAAACTAGTCTTGGTGCGTCTGAAGCATATAGAATCGATATGGTTAAATCTTTCACAGGCACGATATAATGCTCCGGCAGGGTTCGCGTGAGCTGCACAAATAAACTTGTAACATCGATGTCACTCAACCAATCGTTTTGCGCGCCAATTAAAGCAACAGGCAAATGTTATTTTATGAACAGGATATTCTGGCGGCTAGAGTTCATATTTTTACGTTGTCCTTAGGTCCATAATCAATTGTTGAAACGCCCCTGGGGCGTTTAATTTCTTGAGCATAATGGACTAAGGTTTTTGTAGACATAACCAGCGGGTATGTGGCCTAGCAGACAGGCAACAAGCCACGATTAAATCGTTCAGAATCGAACCCACAAAAGGTAAACATAGAGTTATCACATATTGTTTTTCGTAATGATTAATTTCACAAGCGTGCTTCGATAACCACCTCAAGACTGCATTTCGCGGTAAGAATTCATTCGCACCAAGAAGTTTAAGCAAGTATTCTATATCGTCGCCATATTTTGCTAACAGTTGAATAGGACTCTGATGTCAGTCATGAAAGCTACGGAGCGAGGGCGAAACCAGCTCTTAGTACTTTATTATATTGAGTTTTCGTTGAGAGTAATGCAAACAGGATCGTTGTTCCCATTGAATGTCCGATGTAGTTAATCTACATCCCAACCTCTTTGTCCATGATGTAACCAATAATAGCTGGCAGATCGTATTGACTTACTTCATGAAAATGTAAAATTCCAAAATGCGAATGTGTCAGGATTGAGCGAGATATGAGCTCTGAATACGTGTTACCGCGGACATTAGCTATCCAGACGTCGTATCCGGCGTTTGAAAGTATATAAGCGAGTCCGTTCTTGGCCCCGATACGACCTGAAAGTAATCTGCAGAACTGCCAAGAATACCATGGTGGAAGAACAGTTTTCCGAGGAACTTCACGATTTTTACTATACCGCGATAATGGTATCCTATGCAAAGTAAGAATGTAACCGTCCTCAGTTACCATAGTGTGATTCTGATTTGTATCCGTGCGAGGCTATCAATTGTGGAGTAGCTTCATTTGTCGCTAGATGTTTATCATTGCACGTATATTCCGATTTTTCTGGAGCGATAGAATCAAATATCTTATGACTCATTTTGCTGTGCACCTCAACGTAACTTTGAAATCTTCTTTTCATCTTCATATTATTATCTTCATTGATAATCTCAGGTACAGATTCATTTTCCTTTTTCGTGCCAAAATAAGAACTTATTCTATTATGAACGTTATCAATAACTGTTCAATGCTGCGTCCTTAGGGACTGAAATATAATCGGTTATAATGTGATGTCTTATCTGTTATTGTGTTTACTAGAGTTTTGTGGGCAGCCAGTCGGTGTATCGACACTCGCTTACTGTATTAGAACAATTATTAAAAACAAAATGACAAATACTTTCTATGCTAAACTTGAACTGGAACCTGTATGCGGCGTTAGCGCGACCAGTTGTTAATGGAGCACTCAGCTAAATTATCTTTGATATGATGGCGTGTCATCACCAAAGTATGTGTAAACAATTATTGCATCATATATATTACCATAACTTTTAACTGGTATAAATAAATTTTATAAACAGAAAGTAGTCTATTGAAAAACTACACACGTCTCTAGGCGAATAAGATATAGCTGGGCTTAAATTTACAATGGTACAAATCGATTATTAAAAGGGATGTTTGTTTTGAAATTAAAAAAAGAACTGTCCTATTTTTATTCCATGTTTTTTCTTAATTTATATTTCTTGTCTGTCAAAAAGCAAAAATAAAAAATAACCCATACATAAGTACGATTTTTCTATATACCATTACAATATGTTCCACATTTTTTAGATATTTTTTAAGTATTATTGAAAAAAATTAAATTAAAATAACAAGCTAGACAAACTAATAATTTTATATATCTATCGATATTTTTGTTATTGCCTAAGCATTCTATAACTATAATATTTTTCATGTTAAATGCAATGAGTCATACACATGAAACTTCGAACTATGTGGTAAGCCGCAATACTAATTAGTGTGACTATTTTTAACCTAGGAAGGAAGTATGTGTAATATTTATAATCAACATTCGATTACGAAAAACAGATAGGTTTCATCTATATGAACCTATATAAATAAATAATTTATATTTAAGTTATACCTATGTATAACTTAAATATAAGTTATTTAATTTTTTATTAATTGAAAAAAAAACACATTATTTTGGCAAAATATTTATAAAAACAAATATTATGAAAATTGCCGATAAAAGAAAAACGCGAATATTCAGGCTAAGTTTAATTTTAAAAGACATATATGTAATATGTAATGTGAGTATCGAATGTTGAATGTATGTAACCAAAAAGTTTTGTCTCTCGTTCAGTTTTTTTTTCTCGAGCGGATAAATATACTGTTGACCCTAGTGGGCTTTACAGCGACACCGGGGGGGTGAGGGAAGAGGGTGCTCAGTCCCTGCGAAATGCAAGCACTAAATGGCTGCTTAAGAAGATGCCGACAGGTGCAAGGGTGTCCCCTGCGGGACTAGGACCTCTTGCTCTTGCTCGCTTGCGAGAGTCGTGCGGGCGGGGGGCTCTAGTTCAGTCTCACGCATGTTTTTTCTACTGTTTTGCAGGGAAGGCAGAGGAGGCCTAGTGTCAAACACTCCGATCTCCGCTTCCCACCCGAATTGAAGACATTGCGTGTTGTGTACCGGAACTCAACGCCGCTGATTATCTTACTAACGATATAATTTAAACAAGTATAATAATCTACTCGTATAGGAATCGAACCCATATGCAATCGTGTTTATCGTATCGTGTTAGTTTTTTTTTTTTATTGATAACATCGTGTTAGTTTTTTTTTTATTATTGATAACGAATGGCAAACGAGCAGAAGAACCACCTGATGGTAAGTGGTTACCTTCGCCCATAGACATCTACAACACCAGAGATGTTGTAGATGCGTTGCCGACCTAGAGCATACTGATGGAAGGGGGGACAATGTAGTAGTCCGCTATCGGAACCACCACATTTTGGGGAAAGGATTGGAAAGGGGAAAATCTGGCTTACATGCCATCGAACCGGAACACATCATTAGATATTTGGCGGTTCATCTTTGACATTATAGTGGTCGCGAGCCAGACGGGGGACGAACCTCCTACCACCTAATAAATAAATAGTCAGACATAGACACGCGTTTGCACCTCACAAAAATAATTTAAATAACAACAAATATTTTTTTGAATCAGTTACTTACGTTCGTTATTTATACCGCGCTTATATATAACATTTTTTTAGTGTCACGCTTTATTCCGTATAGTCAGAGAGAAGCTATTGTCAAAGACACTATGTTCATTGCTTCCGTTCCGGATTCGTAACATTACGTCTTGAGTGGAGGAGCTCAACGCGTTTTGTGTTACCAGAGCAAATAATAATAATTTAACTTCACGCTGTATCTCGCAGAGGGAACCTGAGAACCTAGTGTTAAGACACTCCATTCTCTTACAACAATCGTTCCCTACTTTCCGCCGAATTGAGGCATTGCGAGCTGAGTGGCGGAACTTAACGCCGCGCTTTGCCTTGTTACCAAACCCAAGAAATGAAAATACTAACATTTCCTGGAGCGTGAATCGAAGCCACAACCTGTCACGCTGGCAGTCGCACGCTTGTGCCTCTGCGCCACGACGGAAATGTTAAAATTAAATATAATAAGGAAATGTAAAATTCCTTCGACTGGGAATCGAACCCACAACCAATCGCGTTTACAGACACACGTCTTCCCACTGCGCCACGATGGCCTTACATAATATTTTATTAGGCGAAATGTTAAGAGTTTTACTTTAATGCAAGGTTTAATTAGATGGAAATATTATGATTGTCACAACGTTAGTTTTCAATCAAATTATTGATAATTTATATCGGCCTTCTTTGTAAGGTCATTTAGTAAAGTATAATTAATTTTGAATTTAATAAATTATGGTAAAAGTTAAATTAAAAAAAAAAGGCTTATACGTTGCATAATAAAGCAAAGTATTACTCAATCATTTGTTTGTTTCATCTATGAAGTGAATAAAAGAATTACAATTATTTATTTATTAAGGTTGCCTTTTATGGTCCACACCTTATACGAGATAAGTTCATGTCCATAATGATGAACTTTACTGAGACGGTATTTCTATGAATTATTATTTATTTTTTAACTTCACGCTGTATCCCGCATATAGCAGGGGGAACCTGAGAACCTAGTGTAAAGACACTCCGTTCCCCACTTTCCGCCGTATTGAGGCATTGCGTGCTCATTGGCTGAACTCATCGCAGAGCTTTGTCTTGTTACCAAACCCAGGAAATAAAAATATTAAACTTTTATATTTCCTGGAGTAAAGGGAATCGAACTCACAACTTGTCGCGTTTACAGTTGCACGTTTATGCCTCTTCGCCACGACAGTCGTTATGTATCGCCAGCCGGCTAACCATCAAATCATATTTCAAATATCAAATCAGTCAATATAAATAATAAATACTTTTTAATCATTATTCTCTAACATATCCTTACTAATATTATAAATTCGAAAGTAACTGTCTGTCTGTCTGTTACGCTTTCACGCCTAAACCACTGAACCGATTTTGATGAAATTCGGTACGAAGATAGAACTGAACTTGAGAAAAGACATAGCATACTTTTTATCGCGAAACGAGTGGTGGAGGGATTGAAATAGTGGATGAAAGTTTGTATGGAAGTTCCTTATTGTCAAACATAAAATCATGAAAAATTGTTCAACTGTTTACAACATTCACACCTAAACCACTTAATCAATTTTGACAAATAGTCTAGACCTTGGGTAAGATTATAGGTTACTCCTTACGATGTCGCGTGATATAACCGAATTTCACGCGGGCGAAGCCGCGGGCGGAAAGCTAGTATTTAATATATATAATAAAAACAACAATATGTGCGTACATTTTATTATCATAGTATATTTCCAATAAGTATATCTTAATATTAATTTAATAATGATACTTCTTCTTCACTAATACTACAAATATAATATGTTAAATAATTATTATTATTTTTTTTTTTTCGTTTTCGGTTTGCCGAAACTCGACTTTACGTCGGTATACTCGTATCTATATATCCCGTCCTAAAGCCTTCAGGAAAAAGGATATTACAGATTCCCTACTCTCTGTCTCCTCCCTCTCCTTCTGCGTGTGATTTTTGCAGTTTGTGTACTTGATATATGGTTATTTGGTGAGTGTAGATTAGATGATAGGTGAAGTGTGACGGGTGATTGCTTACCAGATTTTGTATGTGTTAATTGCTGCATAACAGTCGTTGACATATGTAAACTTTCTTGTGCGTCTCTTGTGGTTTTTTGTTTACTTGGTATGTTATTCACAAACAAAATAATTATTATAGTTAATAAGTATAATAATCATCATCATCATCGGTGGCCGTACAGCCCTCGGTAGCCTAACCTCCTTCAACTTGCCCTTTATTCATTCCTCTCTATTCAGGGCCGCTCTCTTACAGTTTTGAAGCCTAAAGGTCTTGAGGTCTTTAATTTACTCCATCAAACCACTAAGCTTAGATATTAACACTGCGTTTGCCATCTGTTACTTGAAATTGTCAAACCCAGATAGCAATAGTATAATAATACTGATATAAATAATTACAAAAATAAATTCACAACAATATGTATAGGAAAATAATATAAATGCATTTTACATAATAATGAATAAATAAAATTAAATACGGGGAATGGAATGTTATGAGAGCAGGTGTCTTTTACTAGGTTCTCTGGTTCCTCTACCTACCCTGTTATGTGCGGGATACAGCGTATTGAAAATACAAGAAAAAAAATATAACTTGAAATAAAAACTAGACAAATATAGAACAAGTATGAACAAAAATATATGTAGTTCGGTTTTGGCAAGTTATGAGCAAAAAAAAAAATTAAAAGTTAAAAAAAAATTCATAACCACAACTTTCCTGTTCCTGTACCTACTTGATTAAAATTTTCAATTTTCATAAAAATTATAAATGACTTAGGTGGAAAGTCGAGAACGGAATGTGTATTAACACTGTATTCTCTGCCTTACCATGAGAATGCGTAAAAAGCTAAAAATGTTAGCAAATCTTCACATTGAAGTGAGATCAAAGTCAGGTTCGATTTTCATTCAACTACATTTAAAAGGTTTATTATAGTAGTTATTACTTTATATAATAATAGTTTATATATCAATAACAAGATGATCACAATATATATATATATATATATATATATATACTATATATATATATATATATATATATATATATATGTATAATATTAATAATATTATATTTACTTTTATAGCTGTATAGCAAGGGCTTCTTAAACTATGCGTCGCGACCCCAAATGGGTCGCTATATAAGTCTCTAAGAGATCAGGAGATTTTAATGTCAAATATTTACATATACCAATTTAGCCAATTACCAATTTGTGGGGTCATCCAAAAACTCGCAATCATAAATGGGGTCGTGAATGACAAAAGTTTAAGAAGCCTGATGTATACCATAAAATAGTGTATATTACTGTATACTTAAATAACAAAAAAAAAAAAAATAGATCTATATACAGTTGCATAATCTACATAAATAATACATAATAAAAATGAATCATTGAAATGTTTGTATGCGCATAGCTTGTGTGCAAATGGGATTAATATTTCTTTTATACGTTCAATATAAAGAAGGTTTGTATGAAGAAAAAAAATAATAGCAAATATTTTAAAATTTCAGTATTGACGGCCTAAAGCATAGCGGTAAAAAGAATTGCATATATAGGGCAAAAAACTAAAAAATATATTAATGATGGCGCAGTGGATAAGTCCGACACACACACGATGATTGTGTTCGTGAGTTCGATTCAAACATAGAGGTTTATATATAAAAAATTATATATCCCGTACTCGTAAGAAAACGCGGCGTTGAACTCTGTCATTCAAACGCAATGCCGCTAATGATTGAGTATGGAAAATGGGTGTTTTAACACTTTTTACTTTTTTTATGTTGTAACGGATGTAGCAGACGAGCAGAAGGACCACCTGATGGTAAGTAGTTACCTTCGCCCATGAACATCTACACCACCAAGAGATGTTGTAGATGCGTTGTCAGCTCCTAGAGGATACAGATGAAAGGGGAGGGGATAATGTAGTAGTCCGCTATCGTTACCTACATTGTGGGGGAAAGGATGGGTGGAAGGAAAACAGCTTAAATGCCATCGTACCGGAACACATCATAAGATATTTGGCGGTTCGTCTTTGACAGTTATAAGTAATATATATATTCATGTTACTTGACACTCTTATTGCCTAATTATTAATAAAATGGTTTACATAGTTTCTTAGCTTAGAAAGAGTCATATTAGTACAATATTTCTGGTATTCATAAAAGTAAATACTCTTTTTGAGTTCCACTTTATACAATAGTCCAGTCATTTTAATGGTTATTAAAGTTAAAAAAAAAAAAAATATTATGTATACACATTTTATGACAATGTTATAACCAGTATGTCAAAAAATTGGCTACTGATAATATGGAGACTAAAGTGTCCGAGATCAAATTTCAAGAATATTTCTATTTCTATTTCTTGTTTTTTGACGTAAAGTTTATACTCGAAAAAATCTAAAACATCAGGGAACTGCTAATACAAATAGAATATAAAATACCATAATTTGGTCAGGAAATAAAAATTATTTTTTAGTTGATAAAAATAAAAACAAAATTAAAATTCACATTTATGAAGTCTTAAAGAGTTGGGTAATCATAGAAATGTTTTCGTCTCTAAGGGATTAACACCCAATTATGATTATAAGGACGATAATCTTTATCGACTTTTAATTAAAACAAGAATATAAATCACTTACTAATATTATAAATGTGAAAGTAACTGTCTGTCTGTCTGTCTGTGCACTGTCTGTGCAACTTTCACGCTTAAAACACTGAACCGATTTTTGATGAAATTCAGTATGAAGATAGAACTAAACTTGGGAAGAAAGGACATAGGATACTTTTATCGCGAAAAAATGATAGAAGAGGTTGAAATAGAGGGATGAAAGTTTGTATGGAAGTTCCTTGTGTCAAACCAAAGTCCAAAAGTCCACATAATCAATTTTGACAAATAGTCACAGATCTTGGGAAAGACTATAGGCTGATACACCAAGTCGCGCGATATAACCGAATTCCACGCGGGCGAAACCATGGGCGGAAGCTTAGATTACAATACAATTTAAAAAAAAGACTTAAATATACAAATCTATATGTTGACGTTGAATCTTGACGTTTCCAAAAGTGATATTTTTAAATAGGTCGTACCTCAATTCTAAAAGGTTACTTAGAAAACGTATTTAAACTCACATTTTACAAGCTATGTTCATTCCGCAATAATTAATTAAACTTATTTTTAATAATTTAACATCATTAACCACTTGAGTCAATATTATCAAGTTTCCAAGTTATTATTTCATCTTCAAGATGCTTTGGCACAAGATTCTCAAATTCTTCCGTATCACAAATATTAATAACAATTATATTTACGCCCACACAAAATATTTTTAGTAGAGACCATCTTAGCACAGTCGCATAACGTCTAATTCCCTAAACCTGCAGAGGTGGTTTGTAAGTTCGATTCCACTTGGGAATTTATTATAAATTATCTATATTTATACGTGAAGGAAAAACTTTGGATTCCTTTTGTAAGTAATAGGACGAGGAGCATGAAATTACACTCATTGTATATAGAAATGGGTGCGGAATGCTAATATTTTTTAAATAATGCATAAAAGTATATTAAATTAATAAAATAAATGTTACACACACTGCATAGTTTAAAATGAATGTTTTCCCATATAAGAAAGTGCAGTGGCGACGGTGAAAATTACACAGCTAGGCTAGTCGGTGCAAATTAAGGGAAGCCGATGTGTATATAGGGAAGCCGGTATATATATTTAGGAAATCGGTAATTTTTAGGGAAGCCGGTATATTTGGAAATCGGTATAAGACGAAAGTATTACATGTTCACTATACAATTTTGGCGATGACCTTTTGTTTTTAAGATCTCTTTGTTTTCCGAGCTCCACATTTTCCTGGCGAGCTTATTTTTTTAGATTCTCATGCTTGTATTTTTAAAAAGTTACGCAAGCCGGTGGGAATCGAGTTGCATGGACGCCTCGCTACTGATAAAGAAGACATATACATTGATGAACAATGCGTTGTTAACGCGTCAACTGGAACTTCTTAGTTTTTCATTATTGCGCTTTTGGTAAAAAAAAGGCGGTGTTCAACTCCGCCGCAACTATGTAATGTTTAGAAATCGGACGGAAAGTGGCGAACAGAATTCTCACACACTAGGTTCTCTTTGACTGCCAGTATGAGAGATAAGACGTGAAGCTGTTTGTTTCGCAGCCGTAGCTATCATTATTAAGTTACATTATTGCTCACATGGCACGATCACAGCTTCTTTTTCTACATATCTGAGCGTAGGAGAGATCTAGAGTCTTTTCAAATTTAAAGAGAAGAAAAATCTTGAGAAGTGATTTCTGAAACAAAACCAATCGTTTTGCAGACACTCGTTAAGAATACAATAATCCAAGCAACACAATAGTACCTTCCTTAAATAACAAAATCGTAATTTCAAACTACTAAAATTATTAAAATTTATAACTGTAATATTAAAAAGGCAACTTCACTATATAACGACTAGACAGCTATACATCATTTTGAATATCGGCATGCTTTTGTTGGCTTCTCACTTGCACTGGCAATGATCGCCCCTCAACGTTTCCTTGGTCAGGAGGCAAGACGATTTTTAAGGTGGTTCAGGAAATCCTCCTATATGGCAGTACCTCGGACATCTCCTACATCTATGGCTACGCAAATTTGTATTAAAATATAAATAGTATCCGGGTATAAAATCAAAAGATCTTACGACATTAAGGCACTTTTTAAATATTGAAAAAGTATTTAACAAACATAAAATAAAGCGTCGTTTGTCGTATTCTTTCTTAAAAATAGAAGCAATTATTATTACAGAAATGCCAACAACAAAGGTTGTAACGAAGATGAGAAATTCGTTATTGCAGATGAATGAATGAGTAATTTCGACTGAACATGAAAGTAATAAATAGATAACCTAAAGCGAGTTAAATTTGGAATTATTAAAAATTTTGTGCAAGTTAAAAAAGGTTTCTTGGTAACGATATGTTTTTATTTGTTGATGCTATTATTTCGTCACAATTGTAATTAAACTAATTAATTCTACGTGTACTTAATACGTAATGCTTACAAAAAGTCAGTTAAGCTTTCAAAGAAAGACGCAAAGACTGCTATGTGGCATGTCTTATCAAATTTAAAAAGGAATATACATGTATAGTCAAGTAATACTTACGTGGAACTAATCTTTGTTCCACGTATCTGAAGATGTGTCTTTCCCACCCATCCTTTCCCAAAATGTGGTGGTTCGATGGCGGACTACTACATTATCACTCCTTTCCATCTCTGTATCCTCTGGGTTGGCAACGCATCTGGTACATCTCTTGTGTTATGTAGATGTTCATGGGCGAAAGGTAATGCCCTTACCATCAGGCGGTCCTTCTGCTCGTTTGCCATCAGTATCCATAAAAAAAAAAAAAAATGAGTAAAATGTGCATTGATAATCTTACTTAAAATACGTGTATTGATTTAAAAAAATATTATTATTGTATATAATTATGTTTCACTTTGTCTTGTAAGCTTGTATAATAATAACAATTAAAATATTGATATTTTAAAGAAACCTGATACATTAACAGTATATAAGGGACAGCCCTTGTGCCTTTAATTGTAACCTTATTCCTGCTAATACTTTCTTGTAATACCAAGTTGTGAAAAACAGCCCAACAATAGTGTAACCAATCATAACTTTCATCAGTATATTATATTCTCTTTAGCATTAATCTATTATCGTTATAGTTGCTTAATATTGACTTATTACAAGTTACAGTAACAAAGATTTCTGAAATTGATTTTTAAAAAGTTAATTAGGATTATTTTGATCATGTTTTAAGATTATATTTTATTGATATTTTAGAAGCCTTTTACTTTATTTACCAAACTTGAATTATTTTACATTAATTAGATGTTTGTTTTAGAAATAGGTTAATTAAATCAGAAATAAAAATTAAAAGCTTTATTTTTTTTAATAAGTATTTTTATCATTCAATATATTTTTAAATACTTATTATTACAGAAATAACATTACATTACTACAAAACTATAGAATTCAGGTCAATTTGAACTGTTCCATTTTCAACAATAAATAAATATTTGACCAGACTTGTTGTGTGTATGATATTGCAAACCATGTCCAATGTGAACAGCTTAAGTCTAACTCGTGAGCCTTGGAAGCCTTTAATGACGCTTTGTACCCTTATTTTTTGTGGTGTTCATGTCCTTCTTTTTAGCGTCATCGTGATGATGGTGATGATGTTCATCGTGTCCTGCGGATTCCTTGTGACCTTTATACTCATGGTGGTGACCTCCTTTTTCATGGTGACCTTTTTCTCCATGAACATGTTCATGATGTCCACCGTGATGATACCCTTTCTTAAAGTACAGTACCTTTTTATGTCCATGTTCTTCGTGGAATCCACCATGTTTCTCCTCATGACCAGAATCTCCTTCTTCGTCAAAGAAGTGTTATCTTTTTAAACTCATCAAGTTTATGTATTTCATGGTGCCCTTGGTGGAGTGTCCCTTATTATAATGACCTTTTTCTTCATACTTGTGTCCTTTTTCTCCTTTTTCATAACTGTGATGTTCATCATAATGTCCATCTTCGTGATGATGTTCTTCTTTTTATGACCGCCGTGATCGTCGCCATTCCCCTTTATGATGTTCTTTGTCATGATGACCTTTCTTTCCTTCTTCATGATGATGATGACCTTTGTAGCCTTTGAGCCTTTTCTCTCCATACTCAGTCATGATGATGGGCATGATGTTCACCGCCGCCTTTTGGGAATTCATGATTGTTACTTTCTTCTTTCTTCTGTTCCGGTTGCTGTCTTCTTGATCGCTTATTTTTTCTTCTCCGGTACTTGTTCATTTTTCTTCGAAGAAGCCGTCGTGCATGAGCGACGGCAATTAAAGGCTCACTAAACCTAATACTAATATTAACCTCATGCTTAAATGTTATAGAGACGGCCCAAAACGAATCCTATTGTGAGAGTAGCGACTATTACTGATAAGCGCAGTAGTTTTATATAAGGAGTTAGGTAACCGTTGTCCAAGTGGCGCGTCGCGAGACAATCTTTTAAACAGTTCATTGTCGCAGGTGCAAAACTATTTTTGATATGAAACCTAAACATTTTGTATGATCAATGTTGTTATATACCACTATGAAAAGGTATTCAAAATCTGGCAATATTTGATAAAGTATAAAATAATCACTTGGTGGAGTTGACAAAGGCTCTATCACAATCTCTATCTTTAATTGTACATTCTTGTAAAAAGTATAAAATTTAAATTGTGTACATATTTGTAGACTTACTTTATATTAAACATCAGCCCATATATAATCTCTCAATCATTGAGACAGTCAGTCAAAGCTACTGGCTGTAAAAAAAGAAAAAGAAAAGGACTTTAAATTTTCCATGTAAGTAGCTTCGGACTGTGGGGTATGTAAGAAGGCGATAATTATGTAACATAACGATTCATTTATTACTAGTGAGTTTATAGAGCATAAAAATCATAATTTAATCATAAGTTATTTACACACTAAAAGTATTAAAATATTTTTACCCATCAGCAACGCAAATATATATTATATTGACATATCGGTACATGGCACTATTTCGTTGTGGGTTATCCATTTATTTGGAAACTTTAGGTCAAATCAAAGAAATTTGCTATTTATCATTCTTATTATTATTATCTACCCTTGGCCTGAACTATATTGTCTAGTATTATTCAAGGTTTAAAATTTAGCAATATTTATTACTTATTGTCTAACAAAGACACTTAACAGTCACTAAAAATTAAAGTGAACTCAGTGAAATAATCATTTATAGGTGAGTTATCTCCGACACAATATATTAAAATTTGATATCTATATTTCCCTTTAGTATTACTAGATTAACATTTATTTATTGATTACTAGGAGATATTCTGAATAAATCTATAATAAATTATTAGTTGCTACTGTACAAATTAAATACAAGACTATTTTGCATTCAATTTACTTTTTCTTCTATGAATATATTAATACCCATTATTATCTACATAATACTATGGAATTGTTGAAAAGAGAATGGAGTGTCTTAACGCAAAGGTTCTCTGGTTCCCTCTGCCTACCCTGCACTTATGCGGGTTATAGCGTGAAGTTAAAAAAATATCTATAATGGACTATTTGCTAACCCAGAGCGAACCTGAGAACATAATGTTAGGAAGTAGCCATTTATAGGATAATTCTTTAAGTATTAATATTTACATTGCTTTAGTGTAGTAAAACAAAATTAAATATTATATTTACATCAAAATATATATTGGATATTGATTGCAAAATAATACAATATCCAAAAACATAACATATTATGTCCTTATAAACTCCCTAAAACATCACGTGGTACAGGGCTCTATTAAGCAAAACTTTGATGAAGCTAAGGGTACAGAAACAACATTTGTTTGTAACTACGTAGTTATAATTGTAAATATGTAACTTAAACAAGGCTATTGTAAGAACCTTAGATACCAAAATTCTAGTGTGTTTATGATCACTTCACATATTTGACGTGACTTTTTCTTTTTAATTGTTTTTTTTTTTTTTCATAGTTTATATTATTAAAAAAAAAGAAGAGTAAGAATTAAGGGTAAGCTATTTTAGCATTGTAATTTAAAGTCCAAGTATTAGATCAGTACTAGAGACATTGTACACGCAGGTTCAACATTAGCAGGTTGGGTTTTAGTGATATCTTTTTAATTTTAGTTACATTCCTGATATGATTAGATTAATAGCTTCATTAGCTCCCAAAGCGTGCAACGATATAAAAGTAACCCCAGATCAATGAAATAAAACGAACGCAGAGAGTAGAAAAACAGGTCATCGATGATGTCTTCACGTCTAAACGCAACGTTAATACTATGTGAAAGTACTTGTATAAATATATTTTCTAATCAGACATGGAAAAGTGTTTGCTTTTGTCAACTTACGCTTAACTGTTTTTATATAATATTATCATGATACAGTTTATTTGACCTGTAATTGATATACTTGCAGCACTATTGAATTAATATACTTACTGAATCCTCAAAATATTCTTCATCGTAGCGCAATGGGTCAGCGTTTGACTAAACGTGATTGGTTTGTGAGTTCAATTCTCGGAAGTAGAAGTAATAGTGTAGCAGATTACCATATATTTATATTATTTTCATTTCGTGGCTCTTGGCCACTTTGGCTTTGTTAAGACAAGAAAGCGCGGCGTTGAGGATTCCGCCACTCCAACACGCGATGTCTCGAATTCGGATAGAAAGTGGCGAATAGAATATCTAATGAAAATATGCGGGATAAGAAAAAAATAAAATCAATACTTAACACTTTTGTATAAAGAAATTGCTATCATATTAAGAATAACTCTTAGACATGAGTTGTTCTTTTATCTCCAGTTAGCATAGAAAATAGCAACGTTATGTGTAAGGTTCAATTGTTTCTATTTACAGAGATGAATCTTTTGAATTGTAGTTCTGAAAAGTTATTCATTATTATTTATTAGTTAAAAACTTGTCAAGGAAATATTATCACGTAAACACACAGTCATATTATGAAAATTCTGTAAAATAAAACATATATATGTTTATATTCTCCGGCCACAGTAGCCAATATCTTTTAACTTCACGCATAACAAAGTAAACAGACATAATATAGTTGTGTGGCGGAACCCACACCATTTTCTTATTAAATATTGAAAAATAATAAGTCCCTTCAGATATTTCGATTCTGGTACAACCATCGTATTCCCAGCTTCATTTGTACTGCACTCTACGCTGTCCCACTGCGCTCTGATAGTCTCTAATAGGTAGATTTATAACATCCTATAAATATCTTAATCTTATTATTTTAATATTATTTAGGTATATTTAAAAATTTATATTTATAAATTATTTTTTAAGTAATATGAATTGTCTATTAGTATCATTATATAGTGAATTAAAATTAAAGCCAAATTTGGATACATTTTTATGAAAGTAGACAAAGACACTATAATAATTGGTATACATATAGTATACATGGAAAAAATGAAAACGTTATTTATAATAATTTTATACTTGGGCCTGCTTTCACTGTAAAGGACATATCCGTTGCTGAGACAAACAGTAAACAGTTATTTAGGTATATATATAGATATACCTATGTAAAATTGAACTAAATGAAAATAAATAAATCTAATAAAATCAATAAAGTTTTGGCGTGAATAATTATATAGGTAAACAAAAAAGTTCATCACAAAATGTATTGCGTAATGTACGAACGAACAAAGGGTCAATACTTATTTACTGTTGCGCTTTTGAGTTTTATTTACATTCAAATATATATTTCCATTTTAATATAGTTTACTTTATTATTACTGTAACAAGAATAAATTTTGTGGATTATTGTAAAGTTAGAATAATTCAACGATCTTTTTCCTTATCTTCTTCTTTGTCGTCAGCCAGTCACCCAATCTCACATTGGCGTGTGACCGTAAGAGTCGGACGAGATTTATCTAGACTTTCCTCAGCTCAGTGACTGTAAGTTATTGACTTAGAAGTACCTTACCAACTTATTGAGAAACTTATCAATTACCGGTTTGAATGTTTTCTATAGAAACGGTCCAAGCATTGCAATTCTGCCAGAAACTCATTTATTGTTTACATTGTGTAGGCCGATATCCTCTGATTACTGATCTACTTTCTCAATATTTGTTGAGAAGTTTACCGATGTCGTCGGTAAGACTACTAATAAACCACAAAACGATTGATTTATGTAACTTTGTTGTGTCGAAACAAATGTGCTATGAAGTATTTGGTTTAGGTATACACCCACAGTAAAGATTTACTCTGCCACCAATATTAGTACCAGCGACAATGAAAACTAATTTGCTGTTCTTTCAAACCAACGAAGCCAAAAATCAAAACATTTTTATTATTAACAAAACATCACAGTCAATAGTAATTGTAACAAAAACTTAACAAAAGGTGAGATTAATCAAAGAATACCTAGTCAATGGCTTAACTGACTTTGTACATAACAGAAATTGGACTTATTTATGTCCCTTCTTGTAGCCCAATGCTTGTGGTCCTCGTGGCCACTGCTGGCCTCCATGATCATCGCGATGATGATGGTGCTCGTGATGACGCCCTCGTCGTGATGATCCTTATGATCATGATGGTGTCCTCCTTCTCGCGGTGACCCTTTTTTTTTTACCATGTTCATGATGGTGGTGTCTGTACTTGTGACCAACCAGCGGGCTCACCACCCTTCTTGTAGCCGTGTTCTTCATAGTGCCCACCGTGGTGTTCATGATGACCGCCTTCATGATGATGATCGTGGAAATATTTTCTTTCTTAAATTCATCATGTTTGTGCACGCAAATGATGTCGGCACGAGTAAATGACCCTTATGGTAATGTCCTTCTTCGTGGTGACCATGTCAGCTATGACCTTTTTCGCCATGGTGATATTCATGATGATGACCATCGTCGTGATGATGATGTTTCATGTCCGCATGCTCATCGTGGTGTCCTTTGTGTCCTTCATGATGATGACCCTTTACCGTGCTCATGATGATGGTGGCCCTTGTAACCTTTATTGTCCTTTTCTCCATGGTCATGATAGTGATGTTCATGGTGCTCTTTCCACTCCTTTATCCATTTTCCTCCGTGGTGACTGGCAGCCTCCTCTAAATCAAGCATCACGTTTTTCTCCCTAGGAAGCTCCCGGCAGCGGCACATGCCAGCGCCGTTAAAGCGACACAACAAAGTATTATTGTTCTCATCTTTCCACTGTACCTTTCTGAATGAAGGCAGGTGACTGATAATATTGTGTGAATGACAGATAACGTTTTATACTATCTGTTTTCTTTAGTAAATACTTAGTAACTTAAACATCAAGGTTACAATTTTGTCGTGTAAACGAGTGGATTTTGACAGAAACTGCTCTCTCCAACAAACTATTAGTAAAAACAGTTATTTCTCTTTTGGTTCAAAATATTACTTCTTTTAAACATGCAATTTTGTATCCATGATACGGTGCTTGATTAGTAGTAAGTTGTTCTCAAGTCATTAGAGAGATCTTGGTTTTGAATAATAATTATTGATTTAAAATAATTAACTAATAAATTTAGTCATAAATACAGATATTCAGATTTAATGAACTCTGAAATAAGCGACTTCCAAAAACAAAGTAATTTCTTAAGGATTATTTTTCCTAGTGCCACAGATGAACCAGGATTGCTTCAAAAATATACTTAATAGTAGATACACCAGTAATCTGTAAATATATAAGAAACGAAAAAAAATAAATTGCTTTGTATATTAAAACTTAAAAAAATAATACTATATCCTATAAATAGATAAACAAGAGCTTTCAGCAAAAAAGGGAAAGATAATCTTTATAGCAAATGTA
This sequence comes from Philaethria dido, assembly GCA_033558755.1. Classification (NCBI taxonomy): domain Eukaryota; kingdom Metazoa; phylum Arthropoda; class Insecta; order Lepidoptera; family Nymphalidae; genus Philaethria; species Philaethria dido. Next base: position 20,151 of record JAKGSA010000689.1, on the reverse strand, counting down.
AATTATTTATTTTCAATCCTGCTTGCTCAGGATAATCTAACTACACTGACACTAAGACGTTTTTCATAGATATATTGAGAGAATCTTTTTTCACTCACAGAAGATTTTTCATAAATTTCACTATATTTCTGTCCGAAATACATAACATTTGTATTTGTCTGTCTTATCTAATATTTTAAATAATAATGCTGAAATTAAAGTTTGTAATGCCATAAAAATATAAATTTAAAGTGGGAGTCAGGAGTACAATATTAACAAAACATTACAACTTATGTAAATCAAGCCAAATATAACTTTTGAGCATTAACATCCATTTATGCAGATTTAATAACTATTATGTTTTCCATTGTCATTCATATAGAGAATGTATTTGAAAATGTACATACACGCTACCTAAGATAGCGGAACTTTTTTTTTATGGATACCGGATGGCTGAAGCAGGCAGAAGGACCGCCTGATGGTAAGTGGATTGCCTTCGCCCATGAACATCTACAACACAAGAGATGTACTAGATGCGTTTGCCAACCTAGAGGACCAGATGGAAAGGGAGGATAATGTAGTAGTCGCTATCGGAACCCACCACATTTTGGGAAAGGATGGGTGGGAAAGGGGAAAACCTGGCTTACATGCCATCCGAACCGGAACACATCATAAGATATTTGGCGATTTCGTCTTTGACATGATAGTGGTCGCGAGCCAGACGGAGGACGAGCCTCTACCACCAAATATAAAATACAAACCTTACATAACAATACCTAATAAAATACAAACATGCTTGGGAAAACTTACTAGCATGGGCGTGCTTGGTATAACATATCAATATATTCCTTAGAAAGTGAAGATAATAGTGTTAATGTTATATTTTTAAGTGTTTATACCACTTAGGATTGTAAGAAATATACATATTTTTAGATCGTATAAAATATTAAATTAAAGAAAATCAGAACTCATGCCTCTTGGAAGGTGCTCTTGACGTTTGTGGCTCATAAACCCACCTCCACACTATATTTGCCACACAAAAAATAAAAATATTAAATTTATTTGTCAAAAAAATATCGTAAAACCAAGTTCATTCCACTATGTCAAAAAAATATGATATCAATAATCTTATATGAGCAAAAGCTTGAGCTCTAAGCTTCAATAAAGTTAAGCATTTGGTACTGCATAACTCATCCAGCGAAACCTACTCCGCCTACATGAGGTAACCGCAACATCGTTCACCCATTCTGCTAAGACGCCACACGTTGAGAAGCCCACCATCGTTTACCTTCTAACTAACCCTATTTAGATATCAAAATTGTTTACAATTGAGATTAAAGAAACTATCAGAACTCTCTATAAGCATCAAATATACCAAAAGATACAGGCTAGGAAAATGAACGGCGAAGTTCCCGTAAGTATTAACTGTTTTGAAACAGCAGAAAAGCAGTGTAACAATTGTATATTAAACTTCCATTAACCAGGCTGTATGCACCAAGATCAAAGTAAAGTAAAAGTCAAGTCTACCGTCAACTGTTGCTCTCGTATCCGGCGGTGCGAGGATGTGGTAAGTCAAGAAAAAAGTCACTCCAGTCCATGAAATAGCAAGAAACTTCAAATGTTGGTAAATAAATGTATGCGTAACTGCCGGGGTGCTGCCTCTGACCCCGAACTATATCTCTAACACCAAGGAACTGTGAAAAGCAAAGAAGAATAAAAGAAGCAAGAATATGACGCGGAATGAGCGTGTGTTGTAAGGGGGTAAAGTCACCGAAAGTATTAAACCCTTGTTGGTACATGAAATAAATACTCGCGTTTCCATGATGATGATTTTTAACTACTTCTCATACGTAAAAACAGTACAAGATTTCAACTTCTCTAGAACCATTTTCATTTCATGTCTAAAATGCGTTTCAAAGTCAGCAGTGACGGAATAATTTTGAAATTTAGTTAAGTAGTATCTCTTAATTAAAATTAGAAGTAAATAAAACATCATAATTTCATTTTCCTTATTTTATTCATACAATCTTCAACAAAATAATGGATTACAAACTACATACCACAATGTTCAATAACATACTAGAGACTCAAGTATTTAGTTGAAACTAAATATATTTCATTCATATATATATTTATATCATAAATCACAATACCAACTTCAAGTTGAGGAAATTATTTAAATAAGAACATACAACTAATCATTGCGCGATACACAAGTGTTACACACCACATAAGAACGTAATATACACGTGGTTCAGTCCTATATTGCCTATATATAGTAGATAATGTGCATATTTTCACACATGGATATACGTGTAGCCTAAAATCATATTATATTTTTCTATTAGAAAAAACCTTTTTGTTATCACTCATTACTTTAAAAATAACTATAACTACTATCAAGCATATTCATGTGTATTCAATGACATCCTATAATTGTTGGTATTATTGGAAAGGATTTGAATTTAAATAAAAATGTATATATATATTATATGCACACACAGTACAAACGAGTTCATATTATTTAAATTTCAATAATCTGTACTTGTAATTGAAATAAAAACAACTACACAGAACGATGTAATCACTTATGACATATGTTATGAAGTATTTGTGTTGAGTATATTGTATATATCTAAGGTTAAACAAAGCCTAAAATTTCATAGTAAAATTTTATATAATCACAAAGCTTACTACATACTAACCCTTTACATTATAGAATCCTAATTTCTGAATAAAATACTATAATTGGAAAATTACAAACACCAAACTACACATTTTGATATTACCACAAATATATAAAATAAATAAAGAATTCTGAATAAGTTATCTCAGATCACATGTATGTGCGTCCTAGGAACATGATAAGTAACAATTGTCTCATGAGAAAGTATTATTTTTATAGAAACTTTTTTAAAATCTAGAGCTTCCAGTGAAAATTATAATCCTAATTATATTTTTATTTAATTTATGATTAAGCATTTATAAATATAAAAAGTTTTTGGTGATTACTATTTTTGTATTTATAATACCTCTACCATGATGAAAAGAAAATTCATATATACCTTATTAGATCCATCAAAGAGATCGTAACTTGAAAATGTATTAAGCCTCATATGGGTTAAAATTTTGTTAAATAATATTACACCTTTTATTCAAAATTTTATTATTTATGTTCTGGGTGTGAAATGATTGAAAAATCGACTTGCATGTATAATTTTCTAAATAATAATAGTAGCTAGATTTTTTTTATTTAAAACAATACATAACAAAATAAAAACAAGAAAATCCAACACGTTCAGATATAAAAATATTTAAATAACATAAAAGTCAAATTTACATTAATATACAAATTACTAAGACAAGTGCGGCACTGAGTTCCGCCACTCCAGCAGGATGCCTCAATGCCTTCTCTGGTTCTCTCTGTCTACTATTACTATTGTTATTACAAATTAAATTTCAACTTATGAATACCTGCCTGAAAATTATGCATTTTCGATTTTCAACTCATTCACCAGCCACATATCTAATGAAAAAAACATTACACCAAGTTATATACATATTATCTTTACATTATAAAAGATCAGACAAAAATATATGTTTGATACGACAAAGGAAAGAGTATATTTTTACCAACCTGTGTATATTTCTTTATATTTAACGATTAGGGACAAAATATATATTTTTTAAATGTCTTCTTTGGAAATTTTCAAAATCGGTTTAGAAATATTTCAATATCACCAGAACAACTTAAGCGTAATGTGCACTATATATGTATATATTTTATATTATATTGCTAAAATTGTTTAAGTAATATGGTAAAATCAATATTTCATTTTGTTATGATTAGAGATTATATTAGTAGTGTTCTAATGTTTGTGAAATATACAAGTGAATTAATCTATTTAATTTTTTATCTTATTTTTATTATGATTGCTTAGTATGACCCAATTATTAAAATATAGTACACTACGCCATAAATACAAAAAACGTGCCGGAACAGCGAAGTAAAAATATTATTTTAGAATGTGTACTCAAGAATAAAAATCTGCAATTTCGTCCACTATATCAATTGAGATGAAAGCCTCGCTCGTTGGTAGCAGCCAATAATCTTTCTGAAGCACTTCTTTACACAGAATATTCCACGGAAGTTTCAAGTAGTGTACACACGTATTCACTGAAGGATAAGAACCGTCTCCTGCATCCACCTGTATGTATGAACACATGTAAAAATTTATAAACATTAGAAAATGTTTTACATGTTTAATTGCATTAATTATGAATAGAATTAAATAGCGTTTTTACGCTATTATGTGGCTACCACAACCTCTGACTGCACACGCGAGTTATCATGAGTTCGAATCCCAATCGGGAAAAGATTACGATTATAAAAGTATATTATTATAGTAGATAGACAGATAGAAAAACTTTTATTGCACCGTGAGTATACATAAAGAAAAAATCTTAAATAATACAACAAATGCACAAAAGGCGGCCTTATCACCAAAGAGTGATCTCTTCCAGGCAACCCTAACTGAAAGGATCTGCAGATAAAAGCGGGCACAATGCGGTGCAAAAAATATAACTGGATATAACTAAATAGTAATTATATATAATTTAAAATTATTTTCAATTCTCACTCTGGTAAGGCAAAGCGCGGCGCTAAGTTCCGCGCTATTTAATAGGAAGACTCTCGAATTCGGACGAAAAAGCGGCGATCTTGGTTTTATTCTGACAACCCTGTTAGCTAAGTTAAGCGTAGGAAGCTGTAATTTTTTTTTTTTTTAATAGTGGTTACACAGAGACCATTTTGCCTTTCTAACAACTGTAAGTCTCTCGGGTGCAGGTTGGCAGGAGCCGCCGGGCGGCGAGCTGCTGCAGCCGTCGCGAACTACAGGGAACGCCTTGCGCTTGCGCCACGACATCTCCACAAGCTTACTTCCACTAGGCAGGAACCCGGGACATTAAGTTTTCATAAATTTCACTATATTTCGACTGTCGAAATATATAACATTTATATTTCTTTTGTCTTATCTAATATTTTAAATAATACTGAAATTAAAAGTTTGTAATGCCAAAAAATATAAATTTAAAAAGTGGGGTCGAGTACAATATTAACAAAACATTACAACTATGCAAATCAAGTCAAATATAACTTATAGACATTAACATCACTTATGCAGATTTAATAACTATTGTTTTCCATTGTCATTCATATAGAAGAGAATGTATTTGAAAATGTACATACACGTATTGCCTATAAGATAGCGGAACTTTTTTTTTTTTTTTTTATGGATTTTCGGATGGCAAGCAGGCAGAAGGACCTGCCTGATGGTAAAGTGGTTACCTTCGCCCATGAACATCACAACACAAGAGATGTACTAGATGCGTTGCCAACCTAGGAGATACAGATGGAAAGGGAGGGATAATGTAGTAGTCGCGCCTATCGGAACCACCACATTTTGGGGAAAAGGATGGGTGGGAAAGGGGAAAATCAGCTTACATGCCATCAGACAGACACATCTCATAAGATGTTGGCAGTTCGTCTTTGACATGATAGTGGTCATGGGAAGGCCAGACAGGAGGGACGAACCTCCTACCACCCAAGCATATAAAATACCAAACCTTACATAACAATACCTATAAAACAATACCTTATAAATACAAACATGCTTGCGAGAACTTTTACTAACGTAGACGTGCTTAAGTATAACATATAAATCCTTAGAAAGTGAATAATATAGTGTTTAATGTTATATTTTTTGAAGTGTTATTTATACCACTTAGGATTGTAAATATACATATTTTAGATCTGTATAAAAATATTAAATTAAAAGAAAATCAGAACTCATGCCTCTTGGAAGGTGCTCACTTGACGTTTGTAAAAACCATAAACCCATGCCACACTATATTTGCCACAAAAATAAAAATATTAATTTATTTTGTCAAAAACACCGTAAGGTACCTAAAGTTCATTCCACTATGTCAAAGAAAGAAATATGATATCAGCAACATATGAGCAAAAGCTTGAGCTCTAAACTTCAATAAAGTTAAAAGCATTTAGTATAACTCATCAGCAGCGGAAACCTACTCTCCGCCTACGCTTCGCCGCAACATCGTTCTGCCCATTCTACTAAGACGCCACGGTGAGAAGCCGCCATCGTTGCCTTCCAACCAGAGCCTATTTAGAAAAAAAAAAACAAAATTGTTTACAATTGAGATTAAAGAAACTATCAGAACTCTAAACAAATATACCCAAAAGATACAGGCTAGGAAGCGCTGAACAGCGAAGTTCTCGAAAATATTTACTGTTTTTCAAACAGCAAGCAGTGTAAGTGTATATTAAACCTCCATTAACCAGGCCATGCACAAGATCAAAGTATTCAAGTCTACCGTCAACTATTGCTCTCGTATGTTGTGTTTGGAATGTAGTAGAAATCCAAGAAAAAAGATCCACTTCAGTCCATGAAATAGCAAACTTCAAATGTTGGTAGAAATAAACATGCGTAACTTACTGAAGTACCTCTATTTGAACTATCTCTAACGCAAGGCTGTGACAGCAAAAAGAAGAATAAAAGAAGCAAGAATGTGACTTGAGTGAAGTGACATGTAGAGTAAGTCATGAAAATGTGATGTGTGCATGAAGTCTATTATCAATTTAAGGTGATACCAGTTTTGGAGACACTCTCACTTGTGGCTGAGTACCGGTTTCATTCTCTGGGATCTATTTGTTTCCGTAGAGTGGACAGGTGGCGTGTGACAGAAATGAGCCACTGAATTTAGTTAAGTAATCTCTTAATTAAAATTAAGTAAATAAAACATATTTTCATTTTCCTTATTTTATTCATACAATCTTCAACAAAATAATGGATTACAAACTACCTTACAATATTCATTAACTATACTGGGGCTCAAGTAATTTTGGTTGAAACTAAATATATTTCATTCATATATATATTTATCATAAATCACAATACCAACTTTAAGTTGAGGAAATTATTTAAATAAGGAACATACAACTAATCATTACACGCGATACACAAGTGTTACACACCATAAGAACAATAATACACCACGATGGTTCAGTCCTATTGCCTATATATAGTAGATAGTGTGCATGTTTCACACACATGGATATACATTGGCCAGCTAAATCATAATATATTTTTCTATTAGAAAAAACCTTTTGTTTATCACTCATTGCTTTAAAAATAACTATGAACTACTATCAAGAAGCATATTCATGTGTATTCAATGACATCCTATAATTGTTGGTATTGGAAGGATTTGAATTTAAATAAAAATATATATATTATAACTAATACACACGGTACAAAACGAGTTCATATTATTTAGAATTTTAATAATCATATTACTTGTAGTGAAATAAAAACAACTACACAGAACGATGTAATCACTTATGACATATGTTATGAAGTATTATTGACAGTATATTGTATATATCTAAAGGTTAAACAAAGCCACAAATTTCTCAGTAAAATTTTATATAATCACAAAGCTTACTACATACTAACCCTTTACATTATAGAATCCCTAATTTCTGAATAAAATACTATAGTGGAAAATTACAAACATAAATACATTTGATATTACAAATATATAAAATAAATAAAAAGAATTCACAAATAAGTTATCTCCAGATCACATGTATATTGCGTCTAAGACATGATAAATAACAATTGTCATGAAGTATTTTGTAGAAACTTTTAAAATCTAAACTTCAGTAATTATAAGCTAATTATATAACATTTATGATTAAGCATTTATAAATATAAAAGTTTTTTTGGTGATTACTATTTTTGTATTTATAATACTCTACATGATGAAAATTCATATATGCCTTATTAGATCCATCAAAGAGATCGTAACTTGAAAATGTATTAAAGCCTCATATGGGTTACAATTTTGTTAAAAAATATTACCTTTTTATTCCAATTTTATTATTTATGTTCTGGGTGTGAAAATGATTGAAAAATCGACTTGCATGTATAATTTCTAAATAATAGTAGCTAGATTTTTTATTTAAAACAATAAATAACAAAATAAAAACAGAAAATCCCAACACGTTCAGATATATATTTAAACTAACATAAAGTCAGAATTTACATTAATATACAAATTACTAAGGCAAAGTGCGGCACTGAGTTCCGCCACTCAGCAGGATACCTCAATTCGACAAAGCAGGGAAGAGGAGAGCATTTAAAAAGAAGTGTCTTAACACTATGTTCTCTGATTCTCTCTGTCTACTATTACTATTGTTATTACAAATTAAATTTCAACTTATTAAATACCTGCCTGAAAATTATGCATTTTTAGAGTTTTCAACTCATTCACCCCATACATATCTAATGAAAGGAAAAAGCACGTTACACACACAAGTTGTATACATAATATCTTTACATTATAAAGATCAGACAAAAATATATGTTTTGATACGACAAAGGAAAATTATATTTCTTCAAATTTAACGATTAGGGACTAAAATATATATTTTTTAAATGTCTTCTTTGAAATTTTCAATTCGGTTTAAGAAATGTTTCAATATCTACCAAGAACAACTTAAAGCGTAATGTGCACTATATATGTATATATTTTATATTATATTGCTAAGAATTGTTTAAGTAATGGTAAAATCAATATTTCATTAAGTTATGATTAAGTTATATTAGTAGTGTTCTAATGTTGTGAAATATGCAAGTGAATTAATCTATTTAATTTTTTATCTTATTTTTATTATGATTGCTTAGTATGACAATTATTAAAATATATAGTACACTTACGCCATAAATACAAAAAAAACGTGCGGAACAGCGCAGTAAAAATGTTATTTTAGAATGTGTATTCCAAGAATAAAAATCTGTAATTTCGTCCCTATATCAATTGAGATGAAAGCCTCGCTCGTTGGTAGCAGCCAATAATCTTTCACGAAGCACTTCTTTACACGAATATTCCGGAAGTTTCAAGTAGTGTACGCACGTATTCACTGAAGGATAAGAACCGTCTCCTGCATCCACCTGTATGTACAAACACATGTAAAAATTTATAAACATTGAAAATGTTTTACATGTTTGAATTGCATTAATAATGAATGATTTTTTTTATAATAGCGTTTTTACGCTGTGGCACACACAACCTCCGACTGCACACGCGAGTTATCATGAGTTCGAATCCCAATCGGGAAAAAGATTACGTATATAAAAATTATATTATTATAGTAATTATATAATTTAAAATGATTTTCAATTCTCCGCTCTGGTAAGGCATAGCGCGGCGCTAAGTTCCGCTATTTAATAGGAAGACTCTCGAATTCGGACGAAAAGCGGCGATCTTGGTTTATTCTGACAACCCTGTTAGGAGGGATAAAGCGTGAAGCTGTAATTTTTTTATTTTTTTAATAATAGTTACGAGACCATTTTACCTTTCTAACAACTGTAAGTCTCGGGTGCAGGTTGGCGAGGCCGCCGGGCGGCAGGCTGCTGCAGCCCGTCGCGAACTGCAGGAACGCCTTGCGCTCGCGCCACGACATCTCCACAAGCACTTCCACTAGGCGCAGGAACCCGGGACTGTTAAAAGTAGCGTTAATAACTTAAACCTATTTTTATTAAATACGCATTCTTACACACCAGTGCCAACTGCAATTTTGTTCATTTAATATATCGTCAATTATACTTCTTTGAATAGTAATTTTTATCTCCCAAAAGAATCAGCCTGTAATATGATATAACAATATTTAATAATTAGGAAAACAAGATTCTGTACTACAAAAACTACTACAAAACCCTGTCGAGTAAATCTTGTTGTAATATACGCAACCAACAACTGCGTCATCTGAAACTGAGATCGAAGTCTTCTATCAATGTTTTGAAGATACATCTAAAAGCCTTCCTGCGAGAAATATAACAATAGTTATAGGTGATCTAAATGCTAAAGTTGGATCGACAGCTAAAGAAGCACACCTTAGAGATCTAGTGGAAAGTATGGTCTGGGAGAAGCGTAATGAGAGAGGCGAGATGTGGCTCCAATGTTGCACTGAAAATTCTCTCACTATCATGAACACCTGCTTAAAGAACCATCCATGAAGACTATACACGTGGGTAATGCCCGGAAAACGATCCAGAAACCAAATCGACTATATAGCGATTGCGAAGCGATAGAGATCCCGCATTAGCAACACTAAATGCCGTCGATTGCGGAAGCGACCATAAACTTCTTGTCGCAAAAATTAGTGTAAAATTAAAACGCTGTAATAGATTTGTGGCAATGCGTCAAAGACGTCCTACCCTGCGAGAGTTACTGTTCTTCAGAAATAAACTACAGAAAAAGACATCTGAACTCAAGTTAGATCCAAGTGGAGATATAGACAACACTAAGACTGGACAACAGTCAAGAACGTAATTATTTCAACAAGGAAAGAGGCACAACGCAAAGAGTTGGACGCCCAACGAAAAGCATGGATCTCAGAGGACACATGGAATTATTACTCAAAGGTAGAGCTAACACCTCGGAATACAGAACTCTGTCAGCTAAAGTAAGCAAGACGTAAGAGCCTACCTGTCGCGCGTATACCCGAGCTTGGGCTCGGTGTACTGCAGCAGGTGGTCGCGCGTCCAGGCGGGCCCGCGCTCGCCGCACAGCAGCAGGCGCAGCTCGGCGGGCGAGAAGGCGCGCAGGCGGCGCGGCGGGAACACGGCCGCGAACCCGCGCCGGAACGCGACCGTCTGCCGCGCCACGCCCGACGACACCATCCAGCGGGCGCTGCGCTCCGCGTACGAGCGCGCGTTCCTAGCGTTCACCTGTACCGCATGTTTATTATCAATCTTTACGCCATCTTCTAAATGAATGCCATGTGAAGGTAGTAAGGATCGATTCACACTGGGAGGAATGTTCATGTTTACTTAATGCTCGTTTAATTCGTCTAGAGAGATACTAACGTACAGAATTCGGTTCCGCCACCAAAACCCAATTTTTCTTAAATGAACGGCAAGATTAAGAACAGGGTATTTGATATAGCTTAAAAATCTTTATTTACTTGCAGAAGCAGATAAGCTATTATATATTTGTGTGCTTACGTATAACGGTTGCTGTAGGCCGATATTTCGTATTCTGAATATTTATCTTAATATTACGGATAACGCATAGTTACCATACCTCAATATGTTCGCCGGCGTCGCACAATGGATGCACGGCGAGCTCGGGGAGGGTGTTGGAGGCCACGTGAGTCATGGTAAGGGTGAGCTGCTCAAACGTGGCGCCGTCCACGGTCAGTTGCGCAATACGCTGCTCGCGCTCCTCCTCCGACAGAGACATATCGCGCTGCAAAGCTTCATATTCCTCTGCTGCAGCTAGGACACTCGACAAAAACCTTAGAAGAAAGTAAATATAAGACACAACATTATAATTATAAAATATTCTAATAAAATTCGTTGATCTAGTAATCTTCATAACGCTACTGAAGATTGGTCACCATGATACATTTTCTGAATATTTTTATTTGCCTTTAGATCAACAAACAGAATTCAATACTAAACATGCCAATCGAAGCCTACATTTTTTAATGTATTTCACATAGATTTTCACTTGTACATTTTCAAGCATTATAAATTTAAATAATAATACTGCCCCTTGGATCTGACATCCTTTTTGAAATATCATACAAATAACATACCTGTGCCTTATAGGATCAATTTCCTCCAAATCCTGATTGACCAGTTCATCCCCACACATTATACGCAAGAATGGATCCGACAAAGGTAGATCAACTAGTCGTCCATCTTGAAGAACCTAGACAGAGAGAACCAAAAAAAATATATAAAAAATATTATTATAATACAATATTTTATATATGTACATTAAATTTCGTCAATAATTCATACCTTAGCTAAAAATACTCCTAAGAACCAGAAATATTTGCAAACTTTATCACAGATAGGAGAGTCTTGTGGTAGTGGTGCAGGGAATAGTCCACCAGCACGCATTACGTAGTAGCCCGGTGGTTTTTCTACAAAATATAAATGATAATATATTTTTAAAATAAAATTATACATATATTCACATATATTAAATATTTTTTTATTTAATGTAACATGTATCTGTTACTATAGTGTCTATAGAGTGTAAAAATTGTATAAAATTAGTTCACGCTGTGCTATATAGTACACTTGTAAATAATAAAAGATGTACGTTCCTTATAGAATCCAACAACAAATAATCTCAAAATATATAAGCTAAATCTACCGGATTTAGGGATGCTGCTACATAGAGGTAGTCGGTATATATGGAGGACGGTATAGGATGTTAAGTTTTTCGACAATCTTACCCTCAAACTTTGCTGACTACCTTTTTTTTAGCTCTCATAGTTTTGTTGAGCTTGTTTTTTTGTAAACTTTTCATTTTTTTTCAGTCTCGTTTTGGTATCCGCCACTAATTAATAGTAATTTACTGGAATAATGTTTAATATATAAGTAGTGACCGTCGGGCAGCGTGAGCGGCAGCGGCGCGAGGTCGTCGTGCGCGGCGGCGTCGCTGAGCCACATGGCGAGGTCGGCGCGCTGCAGCTCGGCCGCCACCAGCGCGTAGAACTCCAGCGTGGGGCCGAGCCCCGTGCCCTCCTCGCCCGCGAACTCCACTTCTAGCACCGACTTGCGATTCGCGTGCACTCGCATCACCTACGACACCAAAACGTGTGCTTTTGTTCATTGCTTATTAAATAACAAAGATAAAAATGTTTTTCTTTTATTTACCTACAACACATTAGCAACACATAATGTGTTGCTATATTGGAATATAAAATAAATAAAGCACAAACAAACTTGACAAGAGGGCCATCGTGGTGCAATTGGAAGATTTATGATTTCGCAGGAAATGATTGTGGGCATGACTCCTGCTCGAAGTTATGTTGATATTTAATTTCCTTTTACTTATCTCATCTAGTAAATTATCTCTAATAAATGAATACAATGTTTTATCACTGTTATCCATGCAACATAAAAGTATAACTATAAATATTAACAAGAAGTTGTAACAGTTATAAAAAGTTCTATATATTGATTTATTTAATAACGATTTCAGTAAATTTGTTGATTTGTTGAAAAAAAATTGTTGATTGCATTTATTTTTATGTATACAAGTGTATTTTTAAGTATAAACAAACAAGTCTATATATAAGTATATGTATATTCATGTGTTTATGAATTTAAAATTTTATTTGAATATTATTTAGCTCACAAATCGTTTTAAAAAGTGAAAACTTTATCGGCGATGTTTTTGTTGTTTAATTTTAAGGTTTATTTTTGTATATAAAAAGCTGTATGTTTTCCTATAGTAAATAAATGAATTAAACAAAAGGAAACATTTCTGTCTTTCCTAGTTTTGTCGTAAGTAGTCTGGCCTAATCCATTAGATTATATGTACAATTACATTTCGTAAACGTTTCAAGTAACAAATAATCATAGATATTCACCTGCATAGCGGATCGTAACAGATTTGGATGGCGGGGTATTCGCACTCGTTCATGCCTTAAACGTCCCATACGGAATTCCGTTGCCTCCAATTCGGCCCTCCTTGGTGAAACAGTATTGCCAGTTCTAATAACAAATAATAGTATAAATTTGTAATAAAATTCAACTAGTTAGCTTAAATTTTTAAATTAATTATAATACAAATATATAAGAAGACGAAGATATTTATCTATTGGTATATAAATTGCAAGCAAAGATTTTTATTTATAAAGAAAATATTATTACTGATTACATAAGGCTACTTACTTACTAAAAATGTTTGAAACTTTTACAAATAAAATATTAATTAATGTGTGTTCCTTATTATTTTAGAATATACTATACATGTTTTTGATTTACCTCTGTCTATCAAGTGCGCGGTCACGTTGCGCTTGTAACCACACAATAGTGCGTGAGGTTCCAAAAGCTGTGCACGCAAAGAACATCTGCCTCGTCTCTAATGGGAACAGGAACGGACACCAGTCGTTCAGTTGCTGACACCTAAAAAGAACATTTATTTATTAAGAGAGAAACAATAAATATTTAATATATTAGTGAATAATTGTGATAATAAACAAGATAATATTAAAAATTAAAAAAAGAAAAAAGTCAATGAAAAATGTATTTACGTATATTTATTATACTTTGGGGTCATAGTGTTCTAATAATCACTCATCCCACAATCATGTGTAAAATACAAAAAATAGTACAGCAACTAAAATTTAATAATACCAAAGTGTCATATCCCAAACAGAAAATACAATTACAAGGTGAACTTTCAAGTTTAAAGTGATTTAGTATATTAATATAATAAGATATTTATATTTACACCACGTTTAATTTTTTTATATATCTTCTAACCTAAAGTTTATCTGAAAGAAATCGGTAATCAGAGACAGGGCCGTCTTCTATGCCTTACTTATTGTATTTCTTTTGTAATATATTTGTTACCAGTGCGGAGTGGCGGCGGCGGCGAGGGTGAGGGGGTCCTGCAGCTGGTGGTGCAGCTTGTTGGTGAGCTTGGTGGAGAGGAAGGCGCTGGCGGGCAGGCCGGGCGCGGCGGCGCGCAGACGGCGCAGCGCGCGCACGCAGCTGCTCACCATCGCGCCCGTCGCACCGTCCGCGCCCCACACGCCGCCCTCTGTTTACATTTTATGCGTTATATTACATTACGCAGACCAATATTTAAATCAAATACAATACGATACAAAAAATCTACTCACCGGGGTCGCCTGGCTCGTCGTCTTCACTGTCACTAGAAGATGCGAAGACATCCGTACCTTCAATTTCTTTATAAGTTAAACTGTAAGAAATATATTTTAAAATATAATTTACATCTCATATTCAAAGGTCGTTTCGTATTACAAATAATTACTATGATACATTTTTTCCTTTAAGAGCAATATTTGCAATGAATGTATTAAATTAAAGTACACTTACGTATATGTCATATCCCTATGAGTATCGTGTGTAGGTAATCGAGCATTAAGCGCCAGCACTGCCCTATAGATAGTCCAAGATGGTCGCTCCAGAGGGAAAGAAACGCCTCCTGCACTTAACACTAGACGCAGTGCCGGCAGTTTAGTTGTAGGTGGAGGAGTATTTCCATTTGCTTCTGGAACAGATCCACTAGCGGTCGCTTCCATAGTGTCTTCCACGTCAGAGTCGTCGTTCAGTGGTATAACGAGATCTAGCGACAAAATAAACATTATATTCACTTAAAATTATGCACTGGCTTTTTCTCTTATTTTTTTAGTTTCACGGTGTATCCCGCATATAGCAGAGCAAGCAGAGGGAACCTAAGAACCTAGAACTCTAGGTTCTCCGTTCCCCACTTTCCACCGAATTGAGGCATTACGTGCTGAGTGGCGGAACTCAACGCCGCGTTTTGCCTTGTTACCAAACCCAGAAAATGAAAACACTAAACTAATACTTCAAAATAAACATTTTCAAAACTTTTTTTCATTCATGATACACGCATGAATACGAGTTCTATAGTTTTCTTGATTTCGCTTTGAAATAGTTGAAAAAAATATCACGACGAAAAGGATCACTTTGATTTGAATTGTTAAAAAATACTAATAAATGAGGCTTATTATATAAACTTATTATATTATATAAACTCATCGATTACAAATCATTTTTGGTTTTGGACCAGCCTTAGATGCAAAATTAGCTTTCCATTGAAATTTATGCAACAGCTGATATTTTTTTTTTTTTTTTTTTTATTGATAACGGACGGCAAACGAGCAGAAGGACCACCTGATGGTAAGTGGTTACCTTCGCCCATAGACATCTACAACACCAGAGATGTTGTAGATGCGTTGCCAACCTAGGGGATACTGATGGAAGGGGGGACAATGTTGTAGTCCACTATCAGAACCACCACATTTTGGGGAAAGGATGGGTGGGAAAGGGGAAAATCATTATTTTTCAACAATTAGAGGTCTTAATGAAATGTCTATTTTGCATAATTCAATGCAACATTAATACGATTAGACATTATATTTATAATTTAAATATAATTACACCAAAATGGTTACACTGATCGAGTGCTTTTTGCGCAATTGTGCAAACGTCTTCGCATACACGGCACAGCATCACCTCCAATAATTTATAAAGTCGGGCTATAATAGTGTATAATTATAATTTGGAAAAATATGACAATAATTAGGTGGTCAGTATGTGTACTGACCAACAGTCTGATTGAGGTTGGTCCGTCCGGGGCGCGGGTCGAAGGCGGGTATGAGTGCGGAGAACTGTCGTTTGAGCACAAAGTCGTCCTCCCAGGGCTTGCGCGAGCGCGCGCCTCCGCCGCAGCCGGCGCCGCGCACCGCCTCCAACGCCTCCTCCTCCATGAGCGACAGGAGGTTACGCGATACCTGACAAACAATTTCCTTTATTTCACTTATGTATACTTTTAGGTATGGCTATTTTGTATTTGGGTGGGTGATTGTATCTATTTAAATTATTTTTATTTCCTCGGTCTGGTGTCTTACTAAATTTTAAACGTGGCGTTAGATTCCATTACTTAACATGCTTACTCTACAAAAAGTGAAAGCTCTACAAAAGATTATCTCCGACTAACCAGATATAAGATAAAAACCAAATAAAGATATACTAAATATATATCATTTTTAGACAAATTTATAAAAATATAACTACGCACCACCTCCTGATAGGGTTCATTCTCCTTATCACTGTCTAAAGCATCATCGCCCTCATCATCATCTTCTAATTCTGTAAGGAGTGCTGGAGCTCGACATGACTCAAGGAAATCTTCTAATGACACCTGATAAAAAAATAATTGAATTATTTATACTTATTAATTTTATTATTCGTCTGGTACTGGTACGTATGTTTTAAAAGTAATAAAAACTTAAAACTTAATATTTCAAACACTAAATCAAAAATAGGTACAAAAACATAATATTAATATTTTGTTATTTACCTGTTCACTTTCACTGGTAGTAGAAGACAAGGACAAAGTCAGAGCGTTTTGAGCGTTCGGCGCCAGCGAGGGATAACTTTGCGCAGCTGATAACAATCCACCGGGGAAATTACTGGACAGCGCCAAACGCACCAAACTAAATAGAAATAAAACTTTATTTATTAACATCATTATATATTCTTCATTGTATGGGAAGACAATAAAAATGAAAGGACACTACAAAATTTAATTATCAAAGGTATCGGCGAAGGAAAGCGATTTTGTCATAACTCTAAAATTACTTTTTCTTAATGAGCTCTTTGATTTTTGCGATTATTATTACACGTATTAAATGAAACTATTTTAACCGGATTAATCGCATATTCTATATATTTACCAAAAAAAATCTATGTTAAAATAGTTTCTTTTTTCTTTGTACTTTTTTTCTTTGTATGAAAAAAATCTATATTGCCCAGTCTATAACCTAACTAAAAGAATATTCAAGAAAAAAAAATTCGATGTCGATATTTTCAAGAACTAATTGTTGTTCTGTCTTGTTTTCTCATTTAGGTCTCAACTCATATGATCAGAGTTATGATTTTTTCAAATTATTTTTAAGCTCTAGTAAAAACCTCTTATTTTGAGATAAGGTAAAACTTTTTTCCTGCTTTGTTATACATACATACACAAAAAAATTATATATTCTTTTAAAAACAGGTTGTTTATAAAATATTCGTTTACATAAGTATTGATGGTATAGGTAGACATTCTTATAGTTAACATACAATAATCTCTACCGCATATCGCATATCCAATACTATTAAAACTATTTAAAATTTTTGTCAAATTACAAGGAAAAATATTAAATATTAGTAGTACTTTGTCTAAAGTAATGGAATATGTAATATATATTGCAAAACAAATAATGCTTGTACCTTGGGAATAATCCTGTAGAATGATTGGATCTGGCGACACGCTGGGTGGCGGCTCCTCGTCCCACTCCTGCTCCCCGTCCTACACCCAATGACTCCAAAAGCCTAGCTGCCCCCTGGAAAAGTTTTAAACATTTCATATTTTAATAATGAAATTATTTTATTATATGAATACTTTATACTATACTTTTATTATATGAATTACAAATCTATTTCATAAACAATTTTAGAAATAAATAATAATAATATAAGTATATAATATTGTAATGAAATTTTTGAAAATAATTAAAATTAGTGTTATTCTTTTGAATACGTATTTTACTAACTTGTTGTGTGAGATCAGGTTCACTTGCGCTCATAGCTCCACCTGAGGATTGCGCGTCCTTTTTGTGCTCGCCGAATTGTTCACCAGCCTCGTTCTCCTCACACTGTTGACAAAACATTTTTTTTTCTCTGAATACACATATTCGATTTATCTATAATTAACTATTCAAGACAATGATACAATTCAAAATGCACAATACTAAAGTATATTGTAATAGATACATGACATTCCTGAAGACGATACACATAGCAAAAGTCAAATCACCGCATCATGAAAAAGTATCATACATAGGTTTACATTTTCTTTGGAGCATATATCATATAACTTATAAGTCCACAAAGTTGTAATCATCGCATTTTAAGTATTAAAATAAAAAAATTAAATATACTACATTTGTAATTTCAGACATGATCATACAAAACATGGCTAGTGCAACTATTACTATAAGCTTTAATGAATAGTATGGCGAGGGATGCAAAGCGTCGCGACCGGCGCAGCGTGCTGTAAATATAATGTACCTGTATATGCAGCCTGTTTGCGTTATTGCGCAGCGTGTGCAGCAGCGAGGCGGGCAGCAGCTCGCTGGAGAGCAGCGCGTTGGCGCTGTTTCTCATGGCGTCGCTCGGCCAGCAGCGTACCGACTTCTCCTTGCACACACGACACACTATTGACGCCACTATACGTGGACTACGCGTGCTCAGTTAGTCCGCAACCGTTACGTGTTCGATACAATGCCAGCGAATGACAAACTGACACACCGTACATATATAGTGACGTCAAACAATAACACAAACAAAACTAGCACATTACAAGCTAGGGAATATATCTGTTTACAAATCTCATCACATTTATTTACATGAATCAGAGATTATTGACAAAAACAATAAGAAATTCTCATCTTACTTGTTGAGAAGCCGAGTCGGGAAGTGGCTCTTTGGCGGGATAAGGTTTCGTTATGTCTGTTATACTTGTAGGTCCCATTTCCATGTTAGTGAAAGAGGTGTTGCCCAAGTCTGTCATGCAGTTGTTGCCTTCTGCGCCCAATGTAAGTGATTCCACTATAGTTGCTAGATCTAGAATTCAGTTTATAATGTAAATTGGAACATATGAGAAAATATATAATTAATACAAAGTCTCAAAGAGTTAACATTAATATTACCAGTATTAATGTGATGCGTAGAAGTATTGATAGCCGACAAATCAGTAGCATGTGTACGAGGCCTCGCCATATTTCCGCCCACTTCTTCCGATATATTGTCAGCTGAGGATGCTTGCTCTGTCGACGCAACTGACATCTGTAAAAATTAACATTCATGTATAGAGTACCCTCGACATTCACCATCTTCGATAATATATATTATTAAATAGTTCCATATACTAAAATTTTTGCCATACTATACCTGTTGGTCTGCAGTGGCATCAGGCAAACTGGGCGTGGAGTGACTTTTACGAGAAGAGCGTGCACCTTCCCCGGTGCCACCCGCACTCGCTCCACCGGAACTCGCGCCGCCACTCACCACTTTCAAATCAAATTTGCCCTCTGCGCCCATACGATAAGAATTTCTTCCGCCGTGGTCCCACCTGAAAACACACACATACACTAAACTATCGCTGTACACTTACTGTACAATTTATTCGTATTTTATTTTACACACTAAAAAAAACGTAACGTTTAAAACGAAAAAATAAAAGAAATATTTAAGGGAATAAAACTAATAAGGTACCTAACGTCCACCCATCCATTGTGCAGATCGGAGGTGACGGTGCCCATGGCGGGGTGCGCGCCGTCCTGGTCGCGCCACTTCCAGTCGGGGCCGCGCATGACGCGCGCGCCGGCGCCGAGCCCGCGCGCGCCCCGCGACCAGCGCCGCGCGCGCGCGCCCGACCCGCTGTGGGGCGACCGGGACGGCCCGCCCCCCGCCCGCGGCCCCCCCACCTCCGCCGTGCACACCCGAACGACAATGGGAG
>JAKGSA010000688.1:976623-1005715 GCA_033558755.1 Philaethria dido | reverse complement strand
AAGAAGGCGATAATAGCGCAGTACTTAAATTAATAAATTACAAAAAAAAAAAGTACAAAAGCCACAAAAGTATCTGTGTACATGGCGATTGTGCTGCCAAATCTTCTATACTCCTCGGAAACATGGTGTTTGTACCGACACCACATACGCACGTTAGACAGGTTCCACCTCAAATGTCTACGAAACATTATGAACATCAAATGGTCCGATCACGTGCGTAATACCGAAGTACTGCGACGAGCCAACGTAGGTGGCATTGAGTTCTACATCATGCGTCGGCAGCTTCGGTGGTGTGGGCACGTTGCACGGATGTCCAAGGAGAGAGTGGCGAAACACATCTTCTTTTCAGAACTGCAGGAGGGCAAGCGGAAACAAGGCGGCCAACTCCTCCGGTATAGGGATGTTCTGAAGAGACACATGAAAAGGTGTAATATTGAGCCCTCAAATTGGGAGGAATTGGCAGCACAACGAAATGAGTGGCGCGGGTTTGTCAAGAGGTGGACGCGCGAGTTCGAGGAGCATCGCAAAGCTGACCTTGACGCAAAACGCGACGCGCTTAAGGCCCGACAACCTGCTGCCATTCATTATAATTATGTCAATGGGGAATTAACGTGCGCTCTATGTGCACGTCAATTCACCTATAAGATTGGCTACATTAGCCATCTTCGAGCGCATCAGCGCCGATACCAATAGGGAGCCGAAGCGGTCGCCATGGCCGAAATCGGTCGGACTAATCATCATCATCATCAATAAATTAAATGTCTAATCTATAAGTATTTTTATATATATTAAGTAAAAAAAGTACTTAAATCTCATAACAGGCTTTTATATCATATAATAATGTTTTATGTTAATAGTAAGTTTTAAATTAATTGTTTAAGAATAAAATATTAATATATCTAAATAAAAATATTATTTATAAGTTTTTTAATTTATTTTATTTCACGCTTTATGCCTTATACCAAGACAGAACGAGATAATCTAGTGTCAATAGATATGATTGTCCTAATCTTTTTTTTTATGGATAACGGATGGCAAACGAGCAGAAGTACCATCTGATGGTAAGTCGCCCATTGACATCTACAACACCAGATATGTTATAGATGCGTTGCCGACTTAGAGGTTACAGATGGAAGGGAGGGGCTATGTAGTAGTCCGTTATCGGAACCACCACGTTTTGGGAAAAGGGTAGGTGGGAAAGAGGAAAATTTGGCTTACATGGCATCAAACCGGAACACATCATTAGATATTTTACGGTTCGTCTTTGACATGATAGTTGTCGTGAGCCAGACGGAGGACGAACCTCCTACCACCTAACTACTGGGAGACCCGCCTCTTACGGGACGCTACCCAGCGTCGGAGAAGAATTGTATTCGTTATTTGTTTTTCTATGTATTGCTAAATACTTAATAATATATTACCAAACGTGACTAAAACAAAATTATCTTTATTATTTCTTGTCGAATTGAAAACATTACCAATGTTCTTTATCTGAGGTATCTTTCAATTTTTTTATTTTTACGCATTGAGTTAGATCTATGGCGAAAGTAAAAGTGCGCTTTTATCAATAAAATCACTACTATTATATTCTTCTTAACCGACATCACGTAATGCAGGCAGTGACCCTATAACCTATTATCTAAGAATAATTTTATCATTTATTACTTCAGTGTAGCTCGTGCGTGTGAATTTACATACATACATGCATAGCTTCGCGTTTGAGTTCCGCCACAAAAATGGTAACGGAGTGTCTTGACACTAGGTTCCCTCTGCCTACCCTACTATTTGCGGGATACAGCGTGAAACTATGTATATATATATATATGTATATGTATGTACTACAAAAGAAGTTTTAAAGCTAAGCTTCAAAGTTTCAAAGACAAGACATTTATACCAAAGCAAAAGAAAAATAACTGATTTACTGAAAGAGAAAGAATACGCATAATCTAAGGATGAACATTATAAAGGAATTTGATATACATAATTATTTAAAGAGTCTTGAAAAAGAACGTTTTTTTATATGTCGTATGTTAAATTATAAAATATATAAATTGAATATAAATAACTTTTAGTTGTCTTACAATATTATTTCCAATAAATAAAATAAGCCAAGTCTAATTTATCAATCAGTCCGACCACACTTGTCTATGAAGTCCACGTTCGGTAGATTCGCAAACAAACATACGTTAGGGCATAATGTTATCAATTTCCTACTATGTATTCAATTTGTTGCATTAAGTGGAAGACTTGAGATATTATTATATATTTTATTAAGCGCTTATCAATTAACAAGCAATTTACGGATGGTGTAAAATTATAATTCTTTGCCAGTAGCAGTAGTTTACCATCATTATCATCATTACCATCAATAAAAGTAACTTATACCTAGATTCTCTAAACACGGCTAAATCGTAAAAATTGACCACCGTTGCTATAATTTTTTTTTCAGCTTCATGCTGTATCCCGCATATAGCAGGGTAGGCAGAGGAAGCCTAGCGTTAAGACACTCCGTTCCCCATTTTCCGCCGAAATAAGGCATTGCGTGCTGAGTGGCGGAACTCAACGCCGCGCTTTGCCCTGTTACCAAATCCAGGAAATGAAAAATTCCATTTCCTGGAGTGGGAATCGAACCCACAACCTGTCGTGCTTACAGTCGCACGCTTGTGCCTCTGCGCCACGACAGGCGTTTAAGTTTTGTAAACAAAAAATATTTTGACATCATACAAAAATCACAAATCAAATTATGATTTTTTGTTTTCTGTTAATTTTTATACTACACACGTCCCTAACTTTTGGTCGAAAGAGTTATGTCTTCTTCATTCTTACTATAAGATTCTCGCTTATTCCTGTCTTTCTAAGTATCTCTTCGTTGCGGATTCGGTCAGACAAACTGACTCCGCATATTCTCCGAAGAGATCGCATCTCTACAGCCTTCATCTTTACTTCGTACTTCTTTTGACACACCCACGCTACACTGCCGTATAACAGCGTCGGTACCAGCACTTCATTGTGTACAGCCATACGTGCGGGATTTTAATTTTTCTGATTTTATATAATTAAAGCGAGAATGTTTTTTTTGCATATATCGCGTACATTTTGTCATTCGGATGATATTTTTTGAAAATCTGACGTTACGCACACACACGATAGTCACAAGTCGACTGGTGTATATATATTTTTTTTAAATATGTAAAAATTGCGAAATTCAAAAATCTTTTAGTAAGTATACAGTATGTTTAATATTAATTTATATTATATACGAGTACACATGACTTGCTCTTAATTACAATGAACTTTATCATTTGTCACACAAAGAAATTACTACATATCTGCCTTTAGTTGAATAGCATCAGGAGCAAAAGTACCTACCGCTTTAGACTCGTGCAATATGGTGTTCATATATTTGATTCTATTAATTTATTTGCAATATGCGTCTTCTCAGAGAAGTTTTACACTTGTTTTGGACACAACACGATCTATGAGATTTGAAATAGATAATTTGAGGTTGAGGTTAGGACCTGTTCTAAATGAAATTAAGTCCAATAACTTGGCCAATTATATTTTGATACCATTCGGTTATGAAGGTAAGTCACAAGTTCTTGATGTAACATAGTTGGAAGCTATTTATTCAATTACATTAAAATAAATTACGGTTTAAGCAAATTATTAAATTAAAATTGTTAAATTAGATGTAAAGATAACTTTTGCCACATATACTTGTCATATAGTTACATATTATAGATGGATATAATTACTTACATAAGGTCTTGATATCTAATTGTACTTTATTAGTTAGCTAGCTTATTAAAGCCAGTTTATACGATGAACAAGTTTTAGTCAAATTTGGGTAGACAATTAAACGTATCATCGATAACAGAAATTAGCATATTCGAACAAACAAAGAGACACAAAAATTGTTTAAATCATTGATTCATATTATATTATTATTTTTATCGTCCTAAAATATTTTACGGTGAATGTTGAGTTTACAGTCTCTCTGTTCTCTATCTTAAAAAAATATTATTTAATAAATAATTTATGGTAGTGATGTAGACAATTGCCCTACAACGATGACAAAATAACATATTAGTAAATTAGTCTAGTTTAAGGGTGAGCATTTTCTAACAAAGCTCCTATCCAAATTTAGATTTTACTTCAAATACAATTTTTGAATTTGTTGGGGAGTCACACTACATAATAGTATTCAAAACATTGTGTGTCACAGCTATTTATAGAAAAAAATATTTCCTGAGAATCCACGTTCTAATATTTTCATATAAAATGCTCTTACTGGCATTCCAATACGTATGCCACGGCTACGTATGCAACATACTTTGGCACCATGCCCCCCAGGAAAAAGTGGCACTAACAAACTGGCACTTATAATGCGCAACGCTGCGTTAACGCACACTCATTTTGATAATAAAGTTTTATCAATTGAACGTGCGGTTCAATCGTGTAACTACCCATGATGATTTAGCATAAAACACTGAATAAGAAATATAAGATTTGACAGATGTCACCAAAACAAAATGGCTGCCACGGGGCGCCAAAATCTACCCGCGCCAATTGAAAAACCCTTTATATAAATGACATGGCACGCAACACGTTAAAATTGTATTCATATTATAAACATTATATTAAAAAAGCAAGATATCTGAAACAATATGGTTATTGCTAAGGGCGTAAATTGATCACCCTTGGTTTAGATAAAGTCTATTTTTTACTATACACATTAATTTTGACTTTTAGATGTAGGTCTACCATCAATATCAAATACCACAGATGGCATAATGGACATAATAAGATTTATGGAAGCTAGTGGAGGTGGGGAATGTCGTGAAAATTCCTTGGGGGCTATAGAAAAGGCTCTTGTAGTTAGTTTGCCCAAGTCGTATATCTACGTATTTACCGATGCGGAAGCTAACCAACACGCACAATTGGATTCAATTAAAAGATTGTGCCACGAACAAAAAAGTCAGGTATAATTTATATATTTATTCAATATAAAACTGGAAACTAGCTTAGAAATGAAGTAACAAATCAGTTCAAAGTTTAATTATTAAAATATTGTTTTTCTATTTATAACTTATTGTTTTGCTATAAAAAAACGAAAAGTATGGAACGGAGTGTCTTAACACTAGCTTCCCTCTGCCTACCCTGCTATATGTGGGATACAGCGTGAAGCTATGTATATATGTATGTATGCATGTTGTTTTACTATTATAAGTCATATTTTTAAAAATCATAGATCAGTTGTGATAAGACAAAGTGCGATTTATTTTTGTTTGTACAGAAAGTGTTAATAACCTTTTACTATTTCTTAAAAAATAATTATAAATAATTCCTATATTATAAAAAAACCTGGTCTTGATAACTTAAGGTGGTTGGTAGAAATACTGTGCCTTTCCAATTACGTTCGAAAATATCTTATAATTTGTATATGAAACAAGGATTATCTCATAATCTTAGATTTTCGCGATTTTTACAAAATTTAAGTGAAACTATTTCAACCGGATTAATCGCGTATAGGTATATGTAATTTCGACGTTTCGAACACTTTACAGTACTCCGTGGTCATAGATAAACTATCTATTAATCCAGTTAAAATAGTTTTATTAAACAAATGATTTTTAACCTCATATATAATAAAAAATAACGATCTACCAAACACACTAAAAGACCAAATTACTCAAAATAACATAAAAATAAAATACAAAATAAAAGACTACTTATTGTCAAAATATTGAGAAAATAAATAACACAAAATATATAGAAATCTTAATACAAAAAATGATTAAGCATGAATACAATGTACGTATGACTTATACTACCTCACAGTCTCATTTGTTGTTAAATAAATTTATTATTTGTAACCACCGTTACATTGGAATGTGCAATGGTCATCCATTTTGGGGTTAAGACCATTAGTATTAAATCAAGCTCATTTATTTCCACATCTTGCAATATTTACATAATAAATGTATGTTAGTATTTTTATGTTTGTTGTTTTCTTAATCTAAGGTTAGTTAGTTTGTGCAAGATATAGAGCCTTTCAGGTAAAAGCCTCCCCCACCTTTAGCCATTTATTCCTGTCTCGGGCACCCTCCATCCAGTCCTTTCCGGCTACGCTGGCAATATCGTCAGCCCATCTCTTAAGACCATAAAGAAGAAAATTGTAGAATTTTACGTATTTATAAATAAATATAAAGATTTTTATTTTTCAGGTGGTAATATTTCAAAGTGGTAGTTGTACAACCATAAACTCTGTTCGACCAAATGAAGAAGATAACGTTTATTATGAAGTAACTAGCAGTTGTGGTGGATCGACTTTTCATTTAAGTATGGGTAGTTTTCGTGATGTAAGTTTTAATATTGGAACACTTGTTTCGCTTATTATGCTTGTTCTCGAAGAACTAAATGTGTAAGAATATTATTAACAATAGTTTGAATGGAGTGTACAGGCAGGATGTTAAAAATGTCAGTTAGACACCTAACTATATTATTGTCATAATAATAAAATTATAATTTTATATTTAATAAGAATTTAATAGAAATTGAGGTACAAAAGACATAGCGTGCGACTGTAGCGTGAGACGTTGTGGGTTCGATTCCCACTCCAGCAATGAAAATATTAATAACGAGGCGTTGAGTTTTGCCATTCAGCACATTCGGCGATTGAGGAACGGAAATGTTAAAAGAGAACGGGGTGTCCTAACACTAGGTTCTCTGATTTCCTCAGCCTACCCTGCTATCCGGGATACAGCGTGAAGCTAAAAAAAATAAAAACAACTGTACGCTATACAGTTTCTTGCCGGCTTCTCAGCAGCCTTGTGAATTGATGGTAGGCTTATATTCATTCAGTGATTGGAAAATCAAACGTCTATTAGAATAAAGAACATGAATTTACGATATGTAATATATTTAAATAGAATATAATATATATTATGTTATTATTTAGAATTTTATCTAAAAAGTTTTATTTAGCTTCTTTTGTTCATATTTTTACCACTTTAGAGGTTACCTTATTATTGTTTGCATGATATTTTCTTTTCAATAATCGACAAGTTATTTACATCAGGCTTTGGGGTATATAAAGGAAATCACTAAAATAGACTGGACCGACGTGAATACACATAGTGAGTTTACTAACAACAAGCAAATTACGGTGAGTAAAAACTGATGCCTAAAAAGTAAACGATTTTAAATACAATAATTTGGTTTCGTAACAAATTTTTCTTTTTTTCAGCTAACTATCACTACTTACACAAAAGAAATTATCGTATCAATATCTGCGATGAATGCAACATTACAAATAACAAATATTTATGGAAATAGTATGAGTGTACAGAAAATTGTTGAGTCTAGAAGAATGCTTGTAAGTTTTTTTTTTAACTTTACGCTGTATCCCGCATACAGCAGGGTAGGCAGAGGGAACCTGAGAACCTAGTGTTAAGACACTCCGTTCTCTTACAACAATTGTGTTTTTCACAAAAAAAATCGTCATATATTTCTCTCATATGTGAACCAAAAAAAAATTTAAAAAAACATTAAATTCATTTTTTTTTCGTCCTAGAAAGGGAAAGGGTACTTGTTGTATGTAATAAAAATTTTGTAATGAAAAGTTCACTAGACTCACTTATTTATAAGTACCCTAAAAAAATGGCTCCTAAGGGAGAATGGGGGATTCTTTTAAACCTTAAACCAGTAATTTACATAACTTTATATAAAAACACTTTTTCCTTTTTGCATTAAGAAGATATTTTTGATCCTGAAAAAAAAGAGGAAGTTTTAAATTCGACTGTATTTTTTAATGTATTAATTACCGCATAACTTTTTCTGGGTGAACTAATTGTGACAATTATTTTTTTATTATGGTATCTATATCTATATCAGTACTTCTGAAGTGGTCCTTTTTGAATTTAGTTAACATCTGAATTGTAGTTTTCGAGTTATTTGAAATAATTTAACTTTTTATATTTCTTATCTTAAATATGTGATTAATGCTTTAAAATATTAAAAATAAATTCATATCTATCACAATAATTATGTTTTTACACTGTTCAGGTCGTTCGCATACCAAACACAGAAACAGGTGAGTATACGACTGAAATAAATTGTTTTGGACGAGCACTAGTAACATTTTACAAAAGAAATGAGGTGGACTTTCAGTATGGATTCTCTCCAATAGAACCGACGAGCTTTAAAGAAACTTCATTAAAACCAATCCCTGGTAAGTGATCATTGATATGTCTATTTTTTTTTTAGCTTCACGCTGTATCCCGCACACAAGCGTGCGACTGTAAACGCGACAGGTTGTGGGTTTGATTCCTACTCCAGGAAACGTAAAAAGTTTAGTATTTTCATTTCCTGGGTTTGGTAACAAGGCAAAGCACGGCGTTATGTTCCGCCACTCAGCACGCAATGCCTCAATTCGGCGGAATTGGCGAACCGAGTATCTTAACACTAGGGTCTTAGGTTCCCTCTGCCTATATACGGGATACAGCGTGAAGCTAAAAAAAATTGTATTTGGACTAAATTATAAAACAGTTTTCAACATTTTCATGTACTTATATACCATGTTTTATCACATAATAATATATATTTTAGGTATTAAAAGCTATATGTTAATATCTCTTCCGGATGCTGCGTTACTAGAATTGATATCAGTGAACTTCCAAGAAAATAACTCAGCAGAAGCAACAAAATTAGAGTTTTACAATTTAGAAGGGAATAAAGGTTTATATGTAGCAAAAATATTTATAGAACTGGAATCGTCTTTTAAGGTGACGGTGAGTACAATGAAAACATAATAAATTGTTGTGGTAGTGAAAAGTTACTGCCTTCATTATTTCAATATAGCCATCTGTATGCAATTCCAAATTTTAGTCATAATAAACGTCTGGCGTGGCGCAGAGGTACAAGCGTGCGACTGTAAATGCGACAGGTTGTGGGTTCGATTCTCACTCTAGAAAATGGAGTTTTTCGTTTCCTGGATTTAGTAACAAGGCAATGCAACGCAATGCCTCAATTCTGCAGAAAGTGGGCAACGGAGTGTCTTAACAATAGGTTCTCTCTGCCTACCCTGCTATAAGCGGGATACAGCGTGAAGCTATGTATGTATGTATTTATAATAAAAATTCGTAAATCAAAGATAATGAATTGGATTTTGACAACTGTTAATCTTGCAAATTGATTTTAGTTTCTGTGGCATGGATTTTACGTAATTTTGAAGTATATGAAGCTTATCATGAAAATATGTTGCACAAAAGGTAGACAAATTGGCCAAAAAACTTTGGTAGTAAACTACAAGGAGCTTCTGAAGATCATAGCCTATATTTAATTACATATAATATTATATGCGAATTGATATCCAAGCACAAAGTAAATACTTGTGTCTATCGCACAAATATCTGTTCTAGATGGGTATATCTGCATATAGGTGCAAAGAGTATAACTTTTTGCTTGTAGATTTTATTTACTTTTTTTTCACGCTATATCCTGCACATAGTAGGGTAGGCAGAGGGAACCAAAGAACCTAGTGTTAAGACACTCCGTTTTCTTTAACGTTTCCGTTTCCCACTTTCCGCCGAATTGAGGCATTTCGTATTGAGTGGCGGAACTTAACGCCGCATTTTGTCTTAATACCAGAGCGAGGAAATAAAAGTACGAAATAATATTTAATATTTTCATTTCGGAATCGAACCCACAACCTGTCGCGTATATAATCACAAGGTCTTCTTGTAGAAATTTCTAATTGATAACAAGATTTATTCTTTCTGATTTATTATTATTGTACCTTTAGATAACATGTCGTGACAAAGTAAGTTATGAAGAGATAACTGGAAAAACAGATCTATTGGAACCTCAAAAAATAGGTATACATTCATTTTTCTTATTTACACTAGTAATTTACAAAGGCAGAACCAGAAAAGTCATATAATTCTAAGAAGTTGGATCCAAAAACATGGATATTGCATAGTTTTACTATTTACTAAGCAGGACAAGAACATGTTCTCAACTTGACGCTCAAAATTATTATTGTTTTCAGTTGTCCAAGAATTAACATAACTTTAAATAATATATCTAAATCTCTAATTATAATTTCCTACAGTAACTTCTCCTAAATGGTCAAAACCGCAAGCAAATATAATTGAAGAAGAACCACCTTTAGTCGACTTTGGCACGAGCTACAGAACTGCTTGCAAAGTGAACGGTTTTCCGAAACCTGAGATCTGGTGGGAAGATGATACTGGAACTACGCTACCATCTGAAGTATGTATATGTGTTACATGGTGGATATAAAGAAAATGCCACGTTTTTCGTTAAGTAGCCATTCAAATTTATATTTCACTATTTAATATTGCTATTTATTTTCAACGACTTTATTAGTATCTTGTTTGTTTTCAAACGTAAGTAAATTCTAGTAGTTGAAACTTAGCGTCATCCTTGTTAACTATGCTGTCCATACTACACGCGATGGTTGTAGGTTCCCATTCAGGTAGATTTCCATTCAGGGTAATGTTTATACTTAAAAAATATTTTTTCTCCTGTCTGATTAGACAAAATGACGGCAAGGTTTCACTTCCATTTGACAGTAAATTTGAACCTATATCATTTATAATTTTTTCATAACAATCCAATTATAATTATGTATAATTAATACATATAATACAAATAATGACGGATTATACTAATATCTATGTATCGTCTTTCACTCGTCCTCCAATTCTGTTGTTCTTTACTTTTCGCTGATTTGTAAGTAGTGTCCCGTTGACGCTTTAACTATCACTCTATATAAACATGAATATTAAACCATGGTAGTATGTGTAATATTTATTTTATTAATTTAATATATTTTTTAAGCTTTATTTTAAAAATTTATTATTATTCTGCACTCTTTCGTTATATAATTTATAAGTGTGCCAAGTTTCATGCTCCTCTGTCTGCGTAATTTTCGTAAAAAGGGGTGCAAAATTTTTGCTTCAAATATTAATATGTAGATTTCATGTGATTCCAGAGTGCTCTGCTCGAAATACCTTTTACTTATATAAGCTACGTGTCTATAACAAATGCAACTCGCAATGGTACAATATTTTGTAAATGTAAAAATGCCGAAGGAGAAGGTGCCTTTTCCATCGATTTGTATGTTAATCGTACTTTCACTTTTGAGGTTATACAGTTTCCAACAGGTAAAAATTACATGATTATTTGAGAGTACTGCTATACTTAATTATATTATAGACGTGATCTGGTAATTAATTTGCTGTGAAGAAGAT
The DNA here is from genome assembly GCA_033558755.1 of Philaethria dido. Taxonomy (NCBI): domain Eukaryota; kingdom Metazoa; phylum Arthropoda; class Insecta; order Lepidoptera; family Nymphalidae; genus Philaethria; species Philaethria dido. Next base: position 994,436 of record JAKGSA010000688.1, on the reverse strand, counting down.
TATGCAAGAATAGATTAAATATTATTATATGCTTATGTCGTGAGAATCCCCTATGGATATCAGTCTCATTTTAACATTTATTAAGAAAAAAAAAGTTTTTAGTTTTTTTCTATAATGCTCATCTAGAAAAGAAAGCAATGGAAAACCTAGTGTCAAGGCACTCGGTTCTCCGTTTTCCATCTGAATTCGAGACATTGCCAAATCTTGATTGAATTGCCAAAGTAGAGTGGTGGAATTCAATATCATGCTTCTTACCAAAGTTATAAAGTAAACTAAATTTAAATACAGTCATTCTCCCCAGTAAGGACTGAACTACAATCAAAGTTTACAGTCGGACCCAGTCCCACTGCGCCATGAGGGCCTATATTATAACAAACAAAATATATATTTTGTCTATCTTATTACAATCTTTGCGCAGTTTGATGTTGGGTGATGAGGTGATGAGTTGGTTCAAGAGTATTACATTAAAATAAATTTTAACAACTTAGTAGTGAATGTGATCGTTATTAAAAGAAAAATCAAAACTGATTTCATAACTACATTGTACTTATTGTCCGATTGACTTTGGACCTGAAAAATATTTTCAATCACTTCGAATCTCTGCAAAGTTTAGTTTGAAACTTCTCTATCTATTAGGAAATAATAATAAAAAGTATATTAATATTGACTTTTTAGATATCACAATCGAATATGGCGATGACGGTGAATTACACTGTGAAGCCAATGCCTATCCGGATGCAGAAATTAAATGGTACCATAACGATACGTTGATTGAAGACGCGGAAAATGTTCAGTTACTACCAGATGAACATATATTAAAGATTACCAATATGAATATCGAACACACTGGGGAGTACAAGTGCATTATGTCTAATGCTGTAGAAAGTAAAACTTACTCCGCTAACGTGTATATAAGTGGCTTAGGTACGAATAAATGAATAAATTATGTCCAAGCTCTTATTGCATTTTGCAGTCATACTACGTCTGTTTGATTGTTTAAGTAAATAGAAATTCCTAGAGTCGAAATTGAAACCATAATTATTGCATTTGCTCTCACCACATGCTTGGCGTCAATGAATCATATAAATATTGTTTTAATGAATTTATATCTATCATATGTTAGAAGTTAAGAAACAAAAACATTTCTTTTCAGAGCCACCTGAAATAGAGGTACCAAAATCGGAAGTCGTTTTAAAACCAGGTGATTGGACTGAGCAGACGTGCACGTATGTAAATTTTAAAATACGCAATGTGATTAGTGAGATATTGGAAACTGTATAAATTAATATACCTGCATATGTATTCAAATTTATAAATGTGGCTATATCTTTTATAAAACCGAGTGTATCTAAAGTGAAATCACTGAAACAAATCATTGAAGTTTTAAATAAAGCATTGTACACTCTTCATTATAAATAAGAAAATAAATAAGAAAAAATTATATGCCAAATGTAATTACAGGGTCTTGAAAGGTATACCAATACCGGAAGTAACATGGAAATACAAATCTGGAGATGGAGACTTCGACAGCCTCCCAGATGGCGTATATGTTGAAGGGAAATCATTGAAAATACAATCCGCTGATACTAACCATGGAGGATTTTATGTTTGTGAAGCAGTTAACTTACTAGGAATAGATGATAGAGAAGTAGCAGTGAAAGTACAATGTGAGATATAAAGCATTCTCAATTTCTTTTTTATGTTTTTGAACAGAAAGTATGACATTCGACGCTGTCGTAGTGGACCTTAGGAGTTCTTGGCAGATACAATGTATATGGTCTCATTTATCTAGACTACATCTATCTTAAAGGTTGAAATTAAAATATTTTCATTAGTCATATTGTTTTGTGGGATTGGATCTTTACGGGCATTATATATGAAATGAGCAGAAACTGAACAATGAACTAATTTATTACTAGGTTTCCTTGGTCCATCCTGAACAATGCGAGAGATACAAGACAAAATAATCAAAGTTTTATTCCAATATGTAAAAAACTAACGTTAAATATTTACCGTTTTAAAATAAAAGTTTGAATTATTATCATTATTACAGATGCACCAAAGATCAAAAATAGCGATGAAGATAAAATTGTTAGTGTCGGTGATCTAGTTGAGTTGCCATGTGACGTAGACGCTGTGCCTAAAGCAGAAGTTTATTGGGATATGTATCAAGACGACGTCATTATTGGTTTTAATGACCGCCACCGTACTGACGACAAGCATACTCATAGGTATAGTCGTAATGTTTTAAATAATTTTAATTACATAAGACTTTGTAAAATATTTACATATAAAATGTTTTCGCTATCCCACTATATTAAAATGATTTTATATTTATATAGGTCAATTTAGTCAATTCTGTGAGAACTCTCGACAAATTAAACTATGTGTTGCTCTGTAAAACAAAGTTTTATTTATTTTTTATAACTTTTACACTAGGAAAATACAACTAAATTCGAACTACTAAAGAAAGGAATTCAATGGTATTTCCTTACATTTATATATTAATAATGAGTGTAAATGAAAATTTTTGATTGAGGTTTATGATAATTTTATTATTTTGTTAAAATGTTAATATTTATTGTTCTTAAATTATTGTGTTTGTGCATGAATAGGAATTAATTTATTCTGGAAATATAGAATTTATTATTATTATTGTTAAATCATGTCATTAGGTCCGTAATGGTTCATATAGCCCTTAAGTTATCTGTAACAAATAATATAAATTAAAGGCAATATGCCTAAAATGCGTAAAGAAAATAACATAGAAATGTCTTTGTACTAATTCGTATTATTCATGTAATTCATTTCGTTAATTTCCTTTCGTGTCGCACCTGTCATGGCGCAGAGGCACAAGCGTGCGACTGTAAACGCGACAGGTTGTGGGTTCAATTCCCACTCCAGGAAATGTAAAATTTAGTATTTTCATTTCTTGGGTTTGGTAACAAGGCAAAGAGCGGCGTTAAGTTCCGCCACTCAACACGCAATGCCTCAATTCGGCGGAAATTGGGAAACGAAATTGTTGAAAGGGAATGGAGTACCTTAGCACTAGATTCTCTGGTTTCCTCTGCCTACCCTGCTATATGCGGGATACAGCGTGAAGTTAAGAAATTTCCTTTATGCCATATTCAATAGACATAATAACATATGATATTGAGCTCTTAGCCTAAAGTATAGCTTTTAAAGGTTCATTGCTGGCGTCAACGATGCAGGGATGTATCATTGCATAGCTCAAAACGACATGGGTCATGCGACACGAACAGTTAAATTAAATGTTTTAGGTGAGTTAATATTATTGTTTGTGTTGTTTTCATTTGTGTGTGTGGTATAATACTAATACTTATATATTTATTTATAATTCTTTATTACACCATTAAAATTAAAACGTACCAAAGGCGGGCTTAACGCTTACTTGCATTCTCAACCAACCAACCTTCTTTATATAGGAAATAAATATAAGTACGTAAAAGCCAATTTAAAATGATCATATCATATAATACATAAACATACATATATACACATATATATAAAAAAAATAGATAAATAAATACATACAAATACAGGTTTTTTTTTGTTTTTGTCTAAAACCTATACAAACACGGTCATTGTTATGTTGAATCTCCCTCCATATTCTAAATATTTTGACCGAGCTTATAATTATATAAAGAGCGGCGTTGAGTTCCATTATTTACTACTATCGATGCCTACATTGGGACTAGAATGCAAAGCGGAGTGATCTGTCACTACGTTCTCTGTGGTTCTTTTTAGCTTCACACTGTATCCCGCATATAGCAGGGTAGGCAGAGGGAACCTGAGAACCTAGTGTTAAGACACTCCGTTCTCCTTTAACAATTCCCTTCCCCACTTTCCGCCGGATTGAGGCATTGTGTGTTGAGTGGCGGAACTCAACGCCGCGCTTTGCCTTGTTACCAGACCCAGGAAATGAAACTACACATTATTTAAAATTTCAATTCCAGGAAATCGAACCCACAACCTGTCTGTGTTTCTGTGTTTCTGAAAAAAATGTTTACTTATGTTCTTTGTAATAAAAATATTTATATGTTTTAGTACCTGTATACATAGAACCTTTGGAATGGGAAACGTTGACAGTTAAAGCAGGTATGACTATAGTGTTGCCATGCAACATAAGATATGGCAATCCTGTTCCCTCCACGAGATGGCAGTACACTTCACCTCACTTTAAATCTACTGTACTCATGCGGTAAGTATCTAACTTATCAGTGCAGAGCGTCAGTATTAAGAAAATAATACATAAAGTCACAGGGGTCGTAGTGACCCCAAAAAGAAATTAAAGCAGGGGTGTAAGAAGGAATCAAACAGTAATTTTACTATAAAGTCTAATGAAGTTCTTTATTATTCTTTACATTTTGAGTCTTTTTTTTATTTAAAGTGAATTTGACCCCATGCGACTAATTAAGGATTAATTAATATATATAATTAATATATAAACGTCATCTCAGAACTGTGTCTAATATTGAAGTTATTGTTGTTTATCAAGTTCACCCAAAACAAAATGCCTGTAAAATAGACAAAAAGTAAAGCGTGGAGTGATTAATCACTAAGTTCTCTTTGGCTTTCTCATTTAAAGTGAGTAATTAAGAGTTTAACATAAAAATAATAAGCCGATTTCAAGGAAAATACATTAAAACATATAATTATTATAAATAACTCATAAACTAACGCCTTTCTATATTAACTATTTTACTACTTCTTCTATATTAACACTTGTCGTGGCGCAGAGGCACAAGCGTGCGACCGTAAACGCGACAGGTTTTGGGTTCGATTTCCACTCCAGGAATGGATTTTTTTATTTCCTGGGTTTGGTAATAAGGCAAAGCGCGGCGTAGAGTTCCGCCACTCAGCACGCAATGCCTCAAATTCGGCGAAAGATGCGAAACGGAGTGTCTTACACTAGGTTCTCTCTGCCTACCCCGCTATATGCGGGATACAGCGTGAAGCTAAAAAAAAATATTTACTGATATACCTATATATTTTTTGTAGGCAGAGGGAACCTAAGAACCTAGTGTTAAGACACTCCGTTCTCTTTTAATATTTCCGTTCCCCAATGACACACACATGTTTAATATTGATCCTTCATTTTCTTTTCTAGTGGTTCGGGCAGATTGGATTTAGTTTTACAAAATGTAACGCGGTTTCAAAATGGTACATACGAGTGTGTTGCAAGAAATAGTATCAGTATAGACTCAGTTTCAGTAGTTCTTAAAGTAATATAGAGTTATAAGTTAGAAAATAACTTTTTTTTATGATAAAACGTTTCCATGTATAAATTTAAGTGGTAGTTAGCAAATTATGTTCATAAATTAACTTTTAAATAAAAGATTTATTATGAAAAAACATATATATAATTATAGATAGGTAATAATTTGAAATTTTATTTAAATTTAAAGTTTCAATACAATAATTTAATATCTCTCTTTTTCATAGTACATTTTCTGTTCAATAAATGAAATTCTAATTTGTAAGTAATGGTTTTATTTTTTCAAAAAATCTTAACATATAAGTTATTAAGTTAAAATCTAAGATTTCAAAGAAACTTCAAAGATATATGTTACAAATACTAATATTCTGTATTACGCATAAACATTACAAAGTGTAGGTACAATAACGCAAGAGTGATCTCTTCCAGGCAACTTTTGCATAATGAAGATGTATTTTATAATAATATATATTTCGTCGTAACAAACGTGCCACACCAACTGGTAGGACAGGACAGGACAGGACATACGCCTCCCCCAATGATTTCCACGACGATTGGTCTGATTGGTCTTGCGCCTCCAGCATCCAGCGGCTTCCCGGCGGCGGCCCGGTCTGTGGTCCCCTTTCGAGAACCTTTCCGCCCCAACGGCCATCGGTTCTCTTCGCTATATGTCCTGTCCACTACCATGTCCATGCAATATCGGTTAATATATATATTTAGATGTTTCTTTAGAAGAACAACAATCACATCTAATTTAATAATAACAATAAATAAATATGTAAATTTAATTAAGGAACAAAATAATCACTTGTAAACTTTAATATTACAAAAATCAATCCTGAAAAGCTACTTACAGAATAACGGCTTCACATCTACTCACTGTATTACTAAAAAAATGTTTCTTGAGCGATATTACGCTAACAAATGAGCGCGTGATCACCCCTTTTATTTCTTTGCTTTAGGGTTTTCCTTGCTATATTTATTAAATAAAAAAAAAATAACAAAAAAAGAAATGGAGCGTCAGTTAAAAAATATAAGTTCGGTAACATACATAAAAAATTCAGTCGAATTCCTCCTTTTTTTAAACTCATTAATAAAACACCAAATAAATTCGTAAAATGAACACACAAAACAATGAATAAATATTTAGTTATGTACACATAACTAAATATTTATATTCAAATGTATCACGGATCAACGGTGGCCCATATATTTGGCATTTCAATACCTAGATATATAGCTATTTTTAGTGATTCAATAGATAGATCCTTTAATAAACTTGCTCTTAACTATCGCATTGTTAAAAAAAAAACTATTAACCATCTTTAAAAACTGCTGGTATTCATGTAGAATAACATCTAAAAATTTTGTGTGGCTAGGTGGACGACAACATGTTAAAAAATATATTTGAGTCAAGGAACAGCCAAAAGTTTTGGAATGAAGTTCCTTGTCGGGCGTTGCGAAAGGGGGCTAAATGGAAAAAATTAAGCCCAAAAGTTGTAACGACACTTTGCTATTTTGTAAGCCGTGCAGCATGCGCGTATTATTTTTGTTGAGTATTGTAACACTCAAGGTTTTTTGTACATAGTAAATAAAAAAAAAACTTTGTTCCATCCGGATGTCCCTTGACACCTCTTATTTTTTTGATTCTAATTACAATTGATTACACTCTAAAAGAGATTTGCTCACATCGATCATAATACAAAAGTATTCATAGATATATATTAAATACATAAGTACATATGTAAACAAATATATTATATTCATGATACTGATGAAGTACAAGACGTTAATTTACAAATATACTGGAAACTACTTCTTCGTTTTAATAATTTTTTAGTTTATTTTGATGATAAACAAAGTTGAAAGTAATATACATATTTAAATTTTGAGTTATACATAATACATATTATTATATATTAAGTTATAACCCCTGTTGTCGCGCAGACACAAGCGTGCGACTGCAAACGCGACAGGTTGTGTGTTCTATTCCCACTCCAGGAAATGGACTTTTTCATTTCCTGGGTTTGGTAACAAGACAAAGCGCGGCGTTGAGTTCCGCCACTCAGCACACAATGTCTCAATTCGTAGGAAAGTGGGGAACGCAGTGTCTTAACACTAGGTTCCCTCTACTCCCCTGCTATATGCGGGATACAGTATAGCCTATAAGGCTTGTATTGTAATTTTTATTATTTGAAAAATTTGATACTTTTTGTCTATGGTTTTTAAATATTTGTCATTCGTTATCTATATTTTTGACTGTCAATTAATTTATGTCAAGCATCATCTAATCTAATGTCATTGTCAAATCAATGAATCAGTTCAGCCTTTTCTAATGTTTATTTTGTCAAGCAAGACTACCATTTCATTTCAAATTTTGTATTAGAAAATGTGCTTTTAAACATGTCTTGCCTAAAAATCCCACCTTACATCTTACAGGAGCTCCCAGATATTACTGAAACCGTAAACTATCCTATAAAAAACATACAACGCATAAAGGTTAGTAGAAATTAGGCTTTGGCACCTGTTCAAATATTATTTCTTGTAACAATTATGTTTTAAAGACGTATAATATATGATAACTTGTGTCAATACTTATTATTTTGATATAAAATTATTATAATGTCTTTAAATGTGTACTAAATAATTGCACAATGTTATCTTTTTTATTTCTTATTTAAAAGTTATATTTTAAATTTACAATATTTATTATTAATTATTTATATTTAGTATTAAAATTTTTAATAGAATTTATCTGTACTCCCAATCAATTCTAAAATAATTTAAAATCAACGAATGCAGTAAAAGTGTATTTATGTTAATTTGAAATGGATACATATATTTGCTGTTCTGAATTTAATGGTTCAAAAAATTTCTGTATGGGCCTCTTTTTAGTGGTAATCAGAAGTTAAATTATACATCTTTTTTTCATCATAATGCACTTTTTTCTGCAGAGTAAACAGAGAGAAACAAGTGTTAAGACACAAACCTCTTTACTTCCTGTCCATTATTATGACATTGAATATTTGCCTCCATGTTAGAATCAAATCTATAACCTAATAAGATGATGGTCACTTTTCATATAAATTATACTTCATATATAATTATTTAAGTTCATATAAATAATAATTTAAGATCTGCAATATAAAAACAAAAATTAATGTTTGATTTTTCAGTATACATGTTTTGATGTATCACGCACATTAATAGCATTTGGAGCGACTAGTGGAGGTATTTATGTATTTAACAGATGGCCATGTGAATTTGTTCAGCTTATTCCGAGTAAAGTAAGTTCATATTATTATTATAAGCAGCTTTACACTTTATCCCGCACAACTGGCAAGCTAGAGAGAACCTAGTGTCAAGACACTCTGTTCTCTGCTTTCTAACATAATTCAAGGCATTGCATGTTAAGTGGCACTGTGTGTTTGGTCTCGCAAAAGCTTAATGTGTGTGTGTGAATCAGTGGGAATCAAACCTGTAACCTATTGTGTTTATAGTTAAATGCTGTCCTAATGGCCTTTTGGTCTTGAGATTTTAGTAATAGTTAAGTATAGTTATTTTTTTTTAAATTACAATTAAAAAATAATATTTGTTTAAAATTCTTATTAACATCAACAGTATGTACCTATTATTTTAAAAATATATATTTAACCCAATTCTTTGCAATTGATTTGCTTGAAAAGTTAAAGTTCAATTCCAAAAACCGATATGATTAAGTTCCAATACATTTCATTCTTCTTCTTACATTCCTACGTCCCTAAAGTGGGATAGAAAATGTCCTCAGTGTCTCTATATTGCAATCAATCTAGAACATTGTTTTAATTTCCCTCTCATGTCTTACAAAACCTCTTCGCCTCCTATAAAACAAAGTGTCATCACATTTTTTTTGGACTGCCACTTTTATATTTTCTTTCATTTCATAATAATATATATATTTAGGTATTTCTTCAAGATTTCATTCTTGACCTGATTCATCTGGCTTAAAATTTTCGACACTTTTAGCATAATAAAACGTATTACGTAAAAGAGGGTACCACTTTGAAAGTAGATGAGATAGGAATCTCAAATATATGTTTTGTGGAGCACCTTCCATACGAACACTTTTTTATTAATCCGAAAGTGTCAAAAATTTTGGGCCATATGAATCAGAAAAGGTCAATATTTTGAAGAATCACCCATTTATAACAATATTTTCATAGCATAATACTTGACGTCTAGGTTAACCGGGATACTAAATAAATACGTACATAGCTTCACGCTGTATCCCGCATATAGCAGGGTAGGCAGAGGGAACCTAGTGTTAAGACACTCCGTTCCCCACTTTCCGCCGAATTGAGGCATTGCGTGCTGAGTGGCGGAACTCAACGCTGCGCTTGGCCTTACTAAATAATTAAAGTAATATGTTAATTAAAATATAGAAAATACTTTTTTAAATTTAAAAAACGATTATATTTTTTTCCACAGCTTATCTGACAAAAAAGGCAAATAGCTTTCCTATAATTGTTTCTTATAATATTCTAAAATGATACTTATATACACTGTCATCATTCTTGGTTAGAGATATACATATAGATTTACGATGATCCTTTGAAATAAATTTTTGATTTTTTTTTTATTTCATTTATATGATAGTGTCTCCCTAAAATAAAAATGGTTTGGGGTTATATTAACGTAAATAGGAGGAATGGTTCTATTCAAATAAATTGCATTTTCCAACTCCTCTAAGATAAAATGCGACGTCCAGTTCCGACACACAACAAGCAATGCCTCTAAAATAGAACGATGAGAACAGTGTCATAACACTTAGTCTCTGCCTACCCTGTTATATACAAAAGCAGTTTCACGCTTTATCCCGCATAGGAGGGTAGATAAAGAAAACCAGTGTCAACTCCGTTCGTCCTTTCCGCCCGAATTCGAGGCATTGCGTATCACGTGGTGGAACTTAACGCCGCGCTTTATGTAAAAAACCATAAATTATTAATATTTCAGGATGGTCCCATAACACGTCTGGCAATATCAACAGATGAAAAGCACATAGGTTTTGCAAACGGCAAAGGTATTGTTACAGTAATTGAATGCGAACAAACACTTAGTGGTAACTTCTCGACTACTTCATCCAAGGAGCATCAAGGCAACGAAGTGACAGCAATGGTTTGGACGGCCAATATGCTGATAACTGGTGACGATGTAGGCAAAGTTTCGATTTTACAACTGCAAAATTTCATTGTGAGTATGTTTTTTAAAAGTAATTTTTAAGAAGTCACGGCAAACGGCATGATGTTCTGATGCCATCATATCCCCTCTGCACTATTGCTGAATACATTTGTTTATTTGTGTTCGTATATACTACGCGATTCGTGGCTTCTCTATACAAGATATATACTATATTCTTTCTCTTTAACGAAATTCTACTTTCTATTTCTGTTCTTATAATAATTTAAATGATTCAATGAATTCGACTAGAAAATGGAGGACAATAGGGCAAGCATGAAAACTTGCGACAAAGTATTCGTATCGTTATCGAAAGCTTTATGTACGGGAAAACTTTAGTTACTCTTACGTACGGTAGGGGCGCTTTTCAATTCCCATACAAATACTTTCCATAATGATACAACTTTGTCAGAAGCTTTCGTGCTTGTCCTACAAAGTGTCTTGACACTAATAAGAATTACTCTACCTTGCTACGTGGAAAAAACGTAAAATAAAAAATAAGATCCGGTGGTTTTGCAAACTTTAGCTATATTTAATTAATTCTAGTGTCAATCTATGCAGGAAGAAAAATTTGCAATTTAAATTTGACTCAATTCCCAGTTTATAATTTGGAATAAATATTTAGTTTCAATGATGATGCAATTATGCATAGTGCATAAATATTAATAACAATTTGTAATGAAACTACGAAATTGCTCGTTTTAGTACCCCCCTATAGATCTTAAATAAACCGCCTACGCCACTTTGCCTAAGTTTCTTTTATATTCAGGTACAACAAACTAATATTAAAATATTATGTATTTCCAGGCGAAAAGAATGTTTCAGAGTTCCTCACAAACTATAATGAGCTTAGACTCTCGAGTTTGCCAACTCGACACTAAAGACTGTATGCTCCTTGTATCAACTTTGACGAGATGCTACATATGTAATACGACGCAAGAACAATACAGACAAATCGGACAAAAGCTAAGAGACGGCGAATTTGGAGCCTGCTTTGCTTATATCGAAAAACCACTTACAAATGGTTCAGTAGAAAACACTCAACGTGATTTTACTGAAGTTAAAAAATATAATATTGTCGATGACGACGCCAGGTTCACAGTGGGGGAAGAGTTTGCGAATACTGTCATATTTTGTGCCAGACCGTCGTCTAGGTTGTGGGAGGCGAGCGTGGATGGTATGGTTAGAAGAACTCATCAATTCAAACACGTATTAGCTAATCATCCCATGAAGTTAATTACTAGAGAAACGTATGACACGGAAAAAATCAATTTCAACGATTCCAAAAACGATGACGGCCAGTCTGTTAATTTTTCAAAAATATTCACTCTAAACGATGCTATATTTTCGTATAGCAGAAACTCATTATTTTTTCTAAATGTTCAAAATGTTGACAATACCATGTGGTTTGACGAATACAACGATATAGTGGAATGCAAAGTATTTAATGATATGATATACCTTAGATTAGCTAATAGCTCTCTAATTAGTTTAAGGTTTACAAAAATAGACAAATTTCTAGTTAAATGTTATGCTGATGGTAAATACAGATTGTGTGCTGAAATGTGTGCCTTGTTCAGAGATTACCTCCTATCTGATAGTTCGTCTTCGAAATTACATATGTTAGTCGGTTTAAAGGATAAATTAGATAATGGTGTGCTAAAGAATTTGGAAGGTCTCATGGAAAAATTTGAAAAACAAAAAGTAAGTGATGCGACACAAATTAAATCAGGAATTTATGTGTTAGATAATACGTATACACAGACGATGTTAAATGATAATAGTACAAAAATGAGACAAAATGATGAAAATATTTTCGGTCAACCCGATGCCTTACAGACCCTCAAAGGTCTTAGTGTGACTGTTTCTGATAAGTTTAGTACCAGTAAAAAAATGCTAAGAGAGAAATGGGGGGATTTCGAAGAAAAAATGAAACATCTGAGCATTGATAAGCAAGACGCACCCCCAATTAAGTCAGAAAATGATAAATATCCGAAATGGATACCGAGAGACGATTACGACACAGGCACTGTTAGTGTCACAAATAATGATATAGTTTATAAAAACTCTAGTCAAGACCAAAACGAATTTGTACAAGTTGACAATAGTGGTGTGGAAAAGGATAAAGTGTGCAAAATGTTGTATCAGCAAGCTAGATTAAGTCTTGTAAATAAAGAATCCGAAATAAATTTAAACTCGATTATCGATGATTTTGCGATAGATATCCATGAAGTATACGATCTAATGTTAGCTGTAGAAAATTACTGCAAATCGATTGACTCGATTGAAGAATCGAAATTCGTTCCGAATAACATATTTCTAACGTACTTAAGCAACGCTCAAAATAGATCAGAATTAATAGAATGCATAATAAAAGATGAAATTTTATATAAATATTTCGTCGATTCGTGCATAGCGGTGAATTTAAAAACTCAAAAATACTCAAGTATAGGTTGTGAATGCGGTTTTCCCTTGCCATATATAAGAACAAGTCAAATGCCCATGTTTTCGGAACTCATAGATAGTTTCATAGAACAACAATGGACGAGTCAGACTAAAGAGCAATGTTACGAAATGTGCAAAAAAATGCCATATTTGTGGCGAAAGATATTATATTTGAGACGAAATGAGGACTTGATAAACGTTTTAAGGGTACTCCTGCAAATGTTAGACGAAACTCTTTTACATTCGTTTCTACCACAATTTACATTAGATACTTGGGATAGAGCGATACAGTTATATGCGACTTTATATGCTAATATATGTTTAAATTGCAATAAAAAATTCGAGCACATATCAGTAAAAGACATGTTAAGTTGGGACCAATTGGGGTCGATGGTAATAAAATCGGTTGGTGGGAAAAACGCCATAAAAGTCATGGAAAAACATGCGAACCTCATAGAAATGGGAGCGCTCACTATGAAGTTTTATCACACCTGCCTATTAGTGTATATGTTTGAGAAATTTGACAGTACGGTTGTCATTCCATTAGTCGATGCTATATACAGTGCATATGATTTCGAAGAAGCAAGGACTGAGGTGAGATTTTTTAAACTGCGCCTCTTGAATACCATCTTATTATTCCCAATAGGCCACTTTACAAAAATCCTTACCTAACTTCACGCTTTGTCCTTAGCGGGGTAGTCAGAGAGACCGAAGCGCCAAACGCCTACGGTCCCTGCGTACCTCTTTCGCCTCGTCCACAGTCATTAACCTCTTCATGCATGCCCTCCGGGGGTACCTCATGCTTTTTACGTAACCTTCCTCCTTTACAATATTTAGACTTTACAGTATTCCAACATTTTAATAGTATTATAATATAGTCAGAGAGTAACCTAGTGTCAAGATACTACATTTATCGCAAAGCACAGCGTTGAGTTCCGCCACTCAACACGCAATGCCTCAATTCGGCAGAACGTGGGGAACGGAGTGTCTTATCACTAGGTTCTCAGGTTCCCTCTACCTACCCTGCTATATGCGGGATACAGAGTGAAGCTAAAAAAAAATACAAGACAAAAATGTATAGAACTCAAAACCGCGCTTTGTCGGCGTGAATTGCTATATTACTGGCAAAATATTTCTTAACAAACAGAAATGGTCACCTAAGATACTTTAGTGTTATTTATTAAAAATAATAATTAAATATTTGTACTATATATTTCTTTTATAATATTTATAGATACAAAAGCTTTTATTAAGCTCATCGGATGGAAACCTAAGAAATACCGCGCTACCACTAACAGTCGCCGGTACTTCCCCGTACTGGGGTCTAAAGAAATTATACGAAAAAAATACGCCCATACAAAAAGGTAACAATATATTAAATGATATTCTAATAGCAATGACGATGAATGATTTAATGGATTGCAGTCTTTGTGGGTTGCCATTACAAAATGAAGTGTTAATACAAGATGGCGGACTATGGGTTTTTAAATGTGGCCACACTTTTCATGGAGCATGTCTAAATTTGAATAAAATTAAATTGTGCCCGTCTTGTTGTATGCAATGAATGTTTTTTTATATGAGGAATATTAAAAAATATAATTATTGATCAAAAAAAAGTAAATTTGTATGTTAGATAACTTGTTATTTTTTTAGGAAACAAATTATGTTTTATGATTATTTTGTTTGTGGTTTTAATGTATTGTTGTAACATCTTAGTGAATCTGAAATGGCCAATGACATCTTTAAATTATTAAGCAAAGATATTAAAAAGTTAAAATAATTCTAATTTTTTTTTAAATTTTTTTGTATATACATATGTGTATGTCTTTGATGTTTAATTTTCACAGTACAGTAGATTATTTATTAACCAGACTTATTATTTAATGTATGTTAAATGAAATTATTCTAAAGGTACATATATTTTTTTTCGTTTTCCACTTTTCGCTCATTATTAGAAACTAGCATTGATAAGTGGCGGAACTAAACGCCGCGTTTTGTCTTATCATACTAACGGAAATGAAAATAATAATTGTTCTCAATTCGATCCAAAAAGAAACAATACGTAAACAATCATTTTTTTTCCAACTGAGTTATAATTGTGACTTTTTATATACCTCCTTAAGCTCTGTAAATTTTATAATGGAAATCAGTTTATAATGAAAAATGAAATTATTCTCATACGTACCAAGCGAGTTGTTTGTATCCATCCGCTAACCGATTTAAAAATATATCGGCAAAAAGTAGAATAGAGTCTAAACACTATGTTCTCTCTGCCAATATAACTACTTTAAGAAAATATATATAATTTATTTAAAACTTACCATTAAATACGTTTAAATTTAAGAATGAATTGAAACTGGAAAACGATGTAATTCACTATATTTTTTTTTTTAATTTTTGATATTATACTTCTTTTGGCGCGTTAGGGAAAATTGATGGAAGTATTTTTTTACGTCACGAAAAACCGACTCCACGAAATTAGCTAGTCAACATTTTGGTGGTTTTTAAATTATGTACAAATATTTTTTTTAGATATGCGTTATTTAGATATGCCTTTCTTTCAATGCATTAAATACCTTTTTTTCTTTTATTAATGTAGTTTTCTCTACAAACATATGATAACGCGAAGGATGATGATGAAATTAAATATATATATATATATTGTTACGCCAAAGAGGTATAACTTCTTTTTTTTACGTAAAATTGGCAGCTTACAATCTAGTCTTATGAATAAAATATTTGAATCATTTGAACTTAATCGTGTTTCGGTTATAAATAACGTAACTGAAAATATAACATTGCATTGTAATAAATTTAAATTGATTATTGAATGACATATGTTTTTTTTTTATTTTAAATCGTTTACTTGTCTTTTGTTAAAGAAATGTATGTAAATTTAGTATTTGAAAACGTTTTATATTATTATGTTTTATTTATTAAAATATTATAAAATGGTAAGCGGCTAATTGTAACCATGATTTGTAAAATGTGACGTGAAATCAACCTTCATAATTTTTTTTTTTCTTTGGCATAAAAACGGCCAGTATTGCCATCTCTAAGTAACGAGTATTTAATAATTATTATTTGGGAAAAACAATCTTCCTTTCTTCAATCTTATTCATGGATTTTACATATTGTTTTTTTTTTACTAAAATTAAAGCGTAGGTACACACGATGAAAATAGAGAACGAAGTGTTCCGACACTAGGTTGTCTCTACTTTCTTTGCTAAATACAGAGAAGTATACCTCTATGGAAGAGAGATTGAACTAGGAAACATGTTTTTAGTTTTATAGCTAGAATTTTTTTCCCTAATTTGTTTTCGCCATACGTACTTATATTAATGTATGCAATTAATTGTGCAATATATATATACATATATTTTATTTGTTTGTTTTTGTAGTACAAATATTGATTTAACTTTTTTGTGACATTTAATATAGATATAGTGAAATCACGTCAATCATTAATTTTAAAAAAAGTTAACCGATTTCAAAAAAAGCGGTTCTCAATTCAATTTTGTTTTTCGTGTATTACCGTATAACTTTTTACTTGGTGAACGTTTTAAATGATTCTTTTTACTCGTATCTAGTGCTTCTGATGTGGTCTTGTTTACATTTAGTTAAAATTTAATGTGTAGTTTTTGAGTTATTCGTAATATTTTTCCCTTTTTGCATTTTATTTGAAATCGGTTTTCTTTTTTGTTAAATTTTAATTATATTTAAATTAAGACTTCATTCTGTTTCATATTATAGTAATAACATCGAAAATTATTTTGAAAATTTGGTAATATTAGAAAACCACAGGACCTATCGCGTTGCAGAGAGAGGAGTTTAGAGAGTGCCTGGGATTTACGACCCAAGTGTAGGTTTAGGAGGCCCCTTTAAATTGCGCATTAACGTTCACATACACCCTTCGCGCTCCTCTCTCTACCTTATAATCATTTATTTAATCGTTTTTTTTTTATTAAACTTGCAATATAATTGTAGCGGCGTTGAGTTCCGCCATTTATTACGCGATGTCTCGAATTCTTTATGACTACCCTGCTTTGTGGAAAAAGCATGAAGATGTCAAAAAATACTTTTTTTCACACAAGTATACGTAATATATTTTTTTTTATAATTTATTAACTGCCATCAGTCGACAACAACTATTATCAGTTAGGTTGGATTTCTACTGTTTTTCCGGTTGTAGAGGCCATTGCCTCAACTTAACCATCGGTTTGAAGCCTCAAACAATGTGCTTCCGTTTTAGGCGCGCCCTAGTTAAGCTTTTAAGTGGTTTAGAAGCCAAGAGATTAGGATGGCTTGCTAGGCGTTGAACATATCGAGTCGTGTGCGTTTTTTAATGTCCTCATTTGGTTCTCCTTGGTCTTGGTCCTTGGTCCTCGGTTGGCATGTTGAGGTACTCATGTACGAGTATTTCGTTGTTACGGGCAAGTATACGTAATATAGTATTTAAATTATTTTAATTTATTACATACACATACATAGCTTCACGCTCTTTCCCGCATATAGCAGGGTAGGCAGAGGGAACCTAGTGTCAAGACACTCCGTTCCCCACGATTTTTATTTAATGATTATTGTTATTAAGATGCATATGAAATGATTGTTAATGTGTATTGTATTTTGAAGTGCCATCGTTTTCTATATTATCGATAATTATTATTTCATGAATTGTAGTTAATTTATTGTTTGTAGAACAATATATATATATATATATATATATATATATATATATATATATATATATATATATATATATAAAATGGCCTATAATGTATAATAATGTTATTATAACGATATAAGCCGTGAATATGTTAATAAATCAAAAATGCGTACTTTTCAGGGCATGAACTTTTAATTTCAAAAATTGTTAATTTAATTTAGAGGCCTGTCTTGGAGCAGAGGCACAAGC
>JAKGSA010000688.1:931191-966621 GCA_033558755.1 Philaethria dido | reverse complement strand
TCTTTATTTCAGTTGGTTAAAAAAATAAAACAAGCACATTTTTTTTATAATTACTTTTTATTAAACTTTTGGGTTTTGGCACAATTTTTGAATAATGTGTCCTGTAGGTATTAAAACCTATGTCTATCTACGTATTTGTGTACAGCGGAAACAACGAAATAATATCAATCGATGAAAAATAATTTAGTTAAATCAATAAAAAATATAACAACATAATAATTTTCAATAAGTATGATATTTAAAGAATATAGAATAAGTATAGTGAACATGACATAAAATAAATGACAGATCTATTACAAAAGTTGCATAGATAATAAATATAAAGAAGAAAATCGACCGAGATCTATGCGACTCGCATATTAGGTATCGATCTTTATATAAACACAACTAACGTTCACATCAATATATCGCGTATTTACAATGGAAATCAACATAAGAATAAATAATTTAACGTCACTGTCTAAACCCTTACACATTTACTAAGAAGTACACGCTACATATTCGATTAAGTCACGTACACAATAATTTATTTATACGCTTATTCGTCTACAGCTATTCACGTCGAGTACATTATATTACTGGCATACAATATAAGAGCGAGGACACGCCGTTAAAAAAAAACCTTTAGAATCAGAATACCAAATGTTAAGTAAGTACAAGGCATGTCCTCGCCGTCAGTTCAAAGAGAAACAAGAAAATACAATTAGAAAAATAAATAACAAAAAAATGGCAATTAACGACATCGCTCCCACCAACCTGTTTAATACTACACTATACAACGCTAACTACTATTACGTAGATACTTGTAAACTACCACTTACTTCTACATCTACGAATAAATTGCACGATTTGATAAAGCGAATATTTGATTTTATTAAGTACCCACAGTCCGGTGGGTCTACGAAATAGGTACAATATTTCTATTATTAAAGAAAATTGACAATCTCCAAATTGACCACCATCTTGTGTTCAACACTGGCTGGCACAGATTACAAATGACTTACACTTACATAGATTATACAGAACTTGTGACATTATGTGTTTACTCACTAATACAATATAAAGTACGGATTTTGCTAATGAGTATTATATTCTGTTAAATATTATGCTTCACGACAGTTTTGTGTTCAAAACACTTAAATTTTCAAGCATTCCGCTTCAAATTTTTGGTTTGATACATTAAGTCCCTTACGCCTAAGCTACAAAAAGATTACCTAAGATTTACACATGGCCACACAAAATTAAACTCCAGATTCTAATTCTTAAATAACATTTTAACCTAATTCTAATTTAAATCTTACTACAGATAGCTAGCAACATCGAATACGTGCGTATATCTACAGAGGTTTGCAAATATTTACAATTGAAAGATGAAATATAACAATATAACTTATTATGTACACTTTTCTAAAATTCTATCAGTAGATACGTTTTGGCACTCTGCATGCCGTCTACATATCGTGAACCGAAAATGATTACAAGATCTTAATTCACTAATGGAATAATCTCAATTAATAATATATTATGAACGAGAGATCCGAGCGACACTGGCATTTACAATCGTTATAGTCTTAGAAGATAACAAACAAACTCCTATCTGAAAGTAACTTTACCACTAGAAAGACTGCTGCGTTTAGTGGGGATTTATTTTGACTTAATATTTTATTAGGTACATTCATTGGCAATATAAGATAGTAACAAATGTTTTTTAAACAATCTCTTATAAGTAGGCACTGTGGAAGCTTCACATGCTTCGCGTGTCAACTAGCTACAGTATCTCTAATTCAGATAGATAATTAATACTTATAAAGTCATAAAATAAAAACTATTTCCATGATATAAAGCAAATATGTATTTAACGAAAATATGTTTTCAGTAATTTAATTGCTTCAATCTTTCTAGTGTTAACAAAATCGTACACACGTACTCATTTAATTTTATTACACAAATTGCATAAAACGTAAATCTATTCAGATAACAATTAGTTTTTGTGACAAGTTACGAGATTCCTCATTTCATCCATTACAATTTCTATAGTAAGAGGTTTATATAAACGTCTCATTATTAGGGTATTACTATAGAAATACGTTGGTTGAAGTTACCAGGGGTGGTGTGTGGGAGGCAGGGGGAGGGGCGCGGCGTGGGGGTACGGCCAGCCGCGCGCCGTACCTCAATCCTCCTCCCGAGGCGACAGTGGGGGAGAGAAACCGGGGTTCATATAGTTGCCACCATTCGGGGGCGGCGAAGAGTTCGAAGGTCCCGGGCTGGAGAGAGATGGAAGGAAGTTGAGTTCACTCCCCCCGTCCCTACACCACAGCTGCCGCATCTCTTGTCTGCGCGTGCGCATGAGATTTTTGTACTCCGATATCCGCATCTTCTTGCCGTCTACTATGCATGTTCGCTTCGGTCTTGGTCGGTACCTGAAAACAATAAAATTCCTATTTTTAATATATGCAATTAACAAGATGTTTATTGTAAATTTCGAATCGAATAAAAGTCAAATATTGGAAATTGAACAAGTATGTAAAAAAAGCTAGCGTTACTAAAGGCCTGACAGAGGACCTACAGGCGAAACTACAGGCTATAGAAAGCTGAAATTGGGCATGTAGGCTCTAGAGCGAGTGTAAGAAAGCATTAAAATAAGATTTCTCGTAACCCCTACTGAAACGGGTAAAACACGAGATTTCATAGTCCACGCAACCGAAGTCGCGGGACACAGCTAACATATTAAAAGAATTAACTAACCTGTAATCGGGGTGCTTTTCCATGTGCAATTTAGAGAGTCTCGACTGTTCCTCGTAGTAAGGTTGTTTTTCAGCATTGGACATAGCCTTCCATCTCGCACCGAGTATTTTGGATATATTTGAGTTATGCATATCAGGGCATGCTTTGAGAATTTTGCGACGTTCGTCCTTGGCCCAAACCATGAAAGCGTTCATTGGTCTCTTAATGTGAGGTTTGCCGGTTTCGTCGCGTTTTGGCTGACGAATCAATTTTGCTTTTTCTGATTCTTCTGGAGGCGACTGGTTCCAAGATGATGCTGGAATTAAGAAATGTTTTTGTTAATATTACTCTTGTTTCAGTAAAAAATGTGCTGTTCTCCTTAATAATAAAATAAAGTTACATAATTATTATTAGGAGCAAATCTTTCGCATTAATATAAAAGATTTTCAATTAATAAGTACCTACGTATATAAAAAGTGACAGAAAAACAAACAGTGACAAACATAAAAAACTACAACTGTTTAACATAATCTAATGAGCCTGAGAATTAGGACATACAATTTCGATAGTCAATTTAAACGTCAAATCTACATACAAATAGTATAAATTTTCTTACATAGTAAGGAAAAGCGTCTTAACTACAAACTCATCATAAAGTACGTCATGTTTAATTTAAATTTTATTTCTTAAATAATATCGTCTATTTTGGCTGTAACCATTGTGTGATAGTGTCGTTTTAGGGTCACGTTTCTCATAGTCTTTATTCATATGAGCATAAGACCATATGTTAGCATTTATAAAGTATTCAATCGGAAGCCCCGCTAAGCTAGCCCATAAATTATCACGAACAGTGAATGCCGGCTGTAAAACAATCGTTAAACAAAGATTAAGAATGGATCTATTCTGAACTGGCTGGCTCTTTGCTTGAGATATGGAATGTGGTTCATACATTTTAAAATTTAGGGAGGATTATATTGTCATATATATTACTTGTATATATTTATCTTCTCGCACTATAAGTACCTATATATGTATAATTATATAAAGAATAAAAAATAGTTACAACAAGCCAACGATATTTTGTACAGCAAGTGTCCGTACAATTAATAAGCCACAGTACGGAAACATCGACCTCTCAAAGACGATGCATTCCTTGAATTAATTTGACACGCTCTTAGATAATTTATAACATCCTACATAGGTCGATACTAGTCCAGATGTATCTGCTGGTATGTGCGAACGAATAAGATTTGTAAAAGCCATCATGTTGCGTTCGCTTGATTAACTCTCTTATTTGACATTAGTATGTACTGTAATACAGCGTTTGATGATTATTTGTGTTAAATGTTAAATTGTATCTTCTATATCTTTTTTTCAGAAAATATCTTTTCATATAAAAACTATGTAAAAAAATGAGACTAACGTCTAAGTATCTAAGATCAGTTAAAAATTTTTTTATTTTTTTCTTTTTCGACTGTATAGTATGCTGTTGGCCCTATTGGCCTCGACAGCGTCATCGAGTTTTGTGAGGGCCGAGCTTGAAGAGCTCTGACCCTGGCTTGGCCTCCTCGGGAGGAGGACCATCAACTTAGAACTGCAGTGTCACAGGGGCGCCTCCTGTGGGGCCGAACCTCGGCTTAACTTAATATTATTTTTTTCTCAATATAAACTTTCATGAAATCATAAACTTTTAAAGTTTTACTATTTAAAATGTATTTCATTATGTTTTTATATTCGTGCATTGTGCTTGCATTTCTAGAAATATTCATTCATTAAGAACAGATTCATTTCCCTGTAAATGATATTTGAGAGACCTTTTAAAAATCTTTTATCTATTACCTATTGTTAAAAAATATCATAATTTTTTTGTTAATTTATTTACGTCTATAAGGCGTGGTATACCATTTTTATCTTTTGACATTAATATATTATGGTAAAACAACTTTGCTGGCAAGTACACGTAAGGCGGACAGCGGAAGCGTCGAGCGCCATCTATTCCATATTTCTTGCAATTCTCTTGTTTTAAAGGAAACCAAATGACACCAGTTTTGTAACCATCTAGGTTTGGGAACGAGCCAACTATTTAAAGTGTGCACTATTAAATTTATTCGCATCATAATTTATATGAAATAATATACAAAAAGTTTTTAGAGTGCATTTGAGTTACAATAAATAGAGATGAAGTCTATTTAGCTCTGTTTGTTCTTTGATTGTTCTAAATGTATGTATGAATGTAAAGTAAGATTAATAATTATTACTTAATGGATCATTTTTGTATCGGTTTTCTGAGGGTAGTTTGAAAATTGAAGGAATTCCTGAAGGAAGAAATGATCCTCTACATTTATTCTTTTAAGGCCTGATAACATTAAAGTTATTGTTATTATTAATTAAATAGTGCCGTATGTCCATGTCACTCATCATGCACTCAACATAGTGAGATGCAAGAATTAAAAAAAATCAAATTATTTTTTGAAGTACCATAAGTAACATATTCTATATTTTTCTATACAAAGAAAATATATGCAGTATTTTTATTGCATCAATAATTGTTTATTTAAAATTGGACATTGTAAGCGACCGTCTTACACTTACCTTACTTTAAAAACACTGTTTTTCACGAGAAAAAAAATACTATTAAAGTTATATTTTCTTTTAAATTAAAAAAAATATATATTGATCATTTAGATGAGTGTAAATTGCAAAAGTTATTCACCGCCGTCCGTTCCTCAGCACATGTAACCGGGCACTAACTATTTGACCTATATAATGTTTCCCGTGTTATAACAATTTTACAGTGTAACTGAATTAATTATATATAGCAATTAAAGTCCAACATGAAAATGTTTGGCGGCGACACGGAACATTTCTTAGTTTTCACATTTCGTGGCGAAAGCGTCGATTTATCTAAAATCCTTGTTTATTTTAGTTCGTTGCGTAATGCGGATTTTGTGTTATTAATATTGATTCAATGAATAAGTTGACAACTAGCTCTTGGTTTGTGTCGTCTTGTGAAATATGTGGAGCTTAATGTATTTTCTTGT
Source organism: Philaethria dido (assembly GCA_033558755.1). Classification (NCBI taxonomy): domain Eukaryota; kingdom Metazoa; phylum Arthropoda; class Insecta; order Lepidoptera; family Nymphalidae; genus Philaethria; species Philaethria dido. The sequence continues at coordinate 960,856 of JAKGSA010000688.1, read as the reverse complement.
CTAAGGAAACAAGCTTTGATGTTATTTTGAAAAAAATACTATTATCCTGTACATATCTACCAATAAATATATATTTTAGCTTCACGCTGTATCCCGCAAATAGCAGGGTAGACAGAGGGAACCTGGGAACCTGAGAACCTAGTGTTAAGACACTCTGTTCCCCAGTTCCCGAATTGAGGCATTGCATGCTGAGTGGTGGAACTCAACGCCTCGCTTTGCCTTGTTAACAAACCCGGGAAACAACAATACTAAACTTTTACATTTCCCGGAGTGGAAATCGAACCCACAACCTGCCGCGTTTACAGCCGCACGCTTGTGCCTCAGCGCCACGACAGGCATAATAAAAAAAATTATTATATAAATATTAAATGTATATTTATATTTTTGTGTTTCTATATAAAAATTCCGGATTTCAACCCGATACTATGTCATAATGTCTGCACCCATCTGTATGGCTAATAAATGATTTGATAAGACAGCCGTCTCAATATTTTTGGATCTTTTGCGCGTGTGTGACGTTTACCCGCGTCATAATACTTATTCATAGGGCAAAAAAATGATGGAAGTGATATGTAGAATTAAAAATATATTGGGCGACGTCTAAAGACATTTTTAACAGATTTTAACCTTGGTTTTGATAGAAATATTTTTTTTTGTTATTATGAAGGAATACTTGTAATTGTTTGATAATAAAATATATTATATTATATAAAATATGTAATTACCATGTAATGTATAGACTATATTCTACAGTACCTAATATGATTTATTAATTTTCTTCTAAATCTTACTCTTACTCATCCGACAAATATTTCTACAGATAATTGTTGCTTATGTAAAAATTTGTTTACAACTAATCAAAAAATATCCTACTTATTTTGGTCTACGTTTTATTTATTATTTAAAGGAAAAAAAAAACATTTTTTATCATCCATATTTAAAAAATTACACAAATATACTTATTTATTTAATTCCACATATATTAATTAATATAACACAAAGTAATTTTCAATAAATTCTCTTTACCCAAAATAACCATACTAATATTTCTAATTCAATAAGCGATACCACTTTCATTTCTTTTTAATCTGTCCTTATAATCTGAATCCACATGTGTATTTATTATAGCGTCTGAGCTTGAAACTGTGTCACTGTGATTACAGCTCTGTGCAAAAAAACATTTAATGGTGTTTGTGAAGGTTAACCCTATTATAATTTATATAAACGATTTAAGAATTTAAACTCCTGTCGTGGCGCAGAGGCACAAGCGCGCGACTGTAAACGCGACAGGTTGTGGGTTCGATTCCCACTCCAGGAAATGTAAAATTTAGTATTTTCATTTCTTGGGTTTGGTAACAAGGCAAAGCGCGGCGTTGAGTTCCGCCACTCAACACGCAATGCCTCAATCGGCGGAAAGTGGGGAAGGGATTTGTTAAAAGAGAATGGAGTGTCTTAACACTAGGTTCTCTAGTTCCCTCTGCCTACCTTGCTTTGCTTGCTTTTACTATATGCGGGATACAGCGTGAAGTTAAAAAAAAATAAGTTATGTTTTTTTTATTTTTAACCGATTTCAAAAAAGAAAGAGGAATTAAATTAATTTTTATTATTGGGTAAATCAATTTTAATGATTTTTTTATTTGATAGCTAGTGCTTCTAATTTAGTTCTATTTTAAATTAGTTAATATCTGTTGAGTAGTTTTTGAGTTATTCGTAATACTGATAATAATGCATTTTATTTAAAATTAGTTTTCTTTTTTGTTAAAATCTTAAGTAAAATATATTCATTATTGTTTGGACAGGCATTTAATTCCGTCACCCAAATTTTGAAGTTACAATATTTATTTTTTACTATTTAAATACAAAATTCTTCCTATTTTGACTTACGTATATTTTCACTAGTCACCCGGGGAAAATTGTATAAGTCTACACTAATTCCTTTCTATTATTATAATTAAATATGTTCTGCACCGCTACACTGAGTTTTTTTTTTTACTTCTAAATAGTATTAGCCGTTCACGTGGAGATTGACAATATTATAGATAGAACCTAACTGAATGTTTTAATTTTATTTCTTGCAAGGCAAGTCCTCTAGTAAAACATACGCCAACCTATCTATATCTCTGCACATTATTTTCTTTTCCATGGTAGGGGTTGCCTGGAAGAGATCACCTGTGGTGATAAGGCCGCCTTTACACCAAAATTTTACTTACTTCTTTTGTTTTTATTTTTGTTTTTGTTATAATTGTTGTTGGTGTAATAAAGAATAAAATAAATAAATAAAAATAGGTATATAAATTAAACTTACTATTACACGCCGTATTATAATCGTCGTCTTTCTTCATATAAGGGCTATTTTCTTCCATAGGCGGGTAAGGCATGAACCGTGGTAGCATTACTTGTTGGGCGGGGGAGGGGGAACGTTGCTTGCTTAAGTTCAAAGGTGCGTCTGGGTCCTGTGGTGGTGAAGAACGGGCACTGGCAGTAAGTTGAGCTAACTGTGCTGTAGCTGGCCAAGGTGCTGAGGGAACAACCTGGAAAATAAAATAAATACGTTAAGTCTAACTTAATATGGCAAAGCGCGGGGTTGAGTTCCGCCACTCGGCACGCAATTAGGCGGAAAGAGGGAAATGGTTATTTTGAAAAGGAAACGGAATGTTTTAACGCTAAGTTCTCTGGTTCCCGGCTACCCTGCTATGTGTAGGATACAGCGTAAAGCTATAAAAAAGTTCATCTATAATACCTTTTTTAAACCTTAGAAAGATAAAAGCATTGGTTGCTGCTAGTATATTTAAGTTGGACGAAGCGGAGAACGGAGGACATGGATCACTAGGTTATCTCTCTCTCTAAGACATTCCACTATGAAATGATGTGCAGATATTTCTACCATATTTCTTTTAAATATAAAAAAAAATACGTTAAACAAATTAGTTTATACTTAATATGATATTTGTTCGTCATTTAACTTTGTAACGGAATTGTCAATGCGTGTTTAATTGAAACGGCTCCAAAATTCGCCAACTCCTGACCTAGATGTTTATGATAAATGGGATGCCAAAAATTATGATGGTTCATTAAAATTTGAAAATAACAAGTGATAAAATACAAGGAATGTACACCATGTAGGAGATTACCTGTCTTATGATTGAATGACGCATTAAAAAGTAGATACTGAACTAGATACCATCTGTTTCTTTTCGGTTAGAATTTTTTAGAGCTTTACGCTTTTCTCAGTAACCAGAGACAACCTAGTGTCAAGACACTACGTTATTACTAAATATGAAACACAAAGTTAAGTTTCGGAACTTAAGAAATTCTCTTTGGAAAATTTGTATATTTATGGCTTATAATACAGAGCCTACCTAGTCTTTTTAGACGAAATCAAATCTTAGCGTCTAACATAAAATATATTTAAATTCATAAACACATAAAAAATCTGTGTTAACTTTACGCCTTATAACGAAGTATAAACCGTACAGACCACACCTTGTCTCATCTCATGTTGTAACAAGTTCTATTGCCGCGGGAATTATCACAGTTAATTTCATCTGTATTATGAGAAATATTCAAAAACTGGTTGACGAATGATGTACAACCATCTAAAACATCTAATTATAATTTTACATAAGCAGCACCGGTTTTTGTAATTAGTTTTGGAGCAACTTTCGTTTTATAGGACATTATAGCCAAAATGATATGTACCTACTGATCTTGTGAAATAATTAAATAATATATCAATGTTTGCAGATAATATTTATTTTTAACCGAATTCAAAAAAAGGTGGTTTTAAATAAATATATATATTTTTTATGATAGTTGGTGCTTATGATATGATATGTGGTTCCATTGAAACTTAGTTAAAATCAACAGTGTTTTTAGTTAACGAAGCCGATTTAAATTTTTTGTTAAAATTTAAATTACAGTCTAAATGTAATCGATTCTTATGATATGTTATAGAATTTATAATTTTTTAAAAGTAAATTCGTCAATATTATAGGTATTTGATTATTCATTAAGAATGAATGAAAAATGGTCATTGCAGCGTTTACATGTAGTAGAGACGTACATATGTTATATATATATTAAGATATGTACAAACATCACAGTTGTGGATTTAACTCAATTACAAAACATTTTTTAAATATTTCAATGCTCTGCAACACTCAACATAGAATTATTTATTTCGGATCGAAAAGCAGAGAAAATAGTGACTTATTTCTATGCAAAGAATAAGAAGAAATTTTAATTTAGATAAATAATGCGTCAATTATATGCAGAACAGGATATTGACCAATACACGCTAGCATCAACATCAAAAACTAATTAATTAGTTCCCGCTTGCCAAATCGATTTATCTGTCATAATTTTTGTTCCGACTTCTTTTCTTGTGATGTAAATGTTAGTGTGTTGTAGAGATTAGCTCAAATAAATATTAGTTTTAATAATAATATATTGTGACCGGATATACGGAATGGGGAAACAAAGTGTCAAATGATCATAAATAATTTTGTTAGTAACACGAAAATGGAATGATAAAAAGTGTGTTTTATAATTCTTTAATGTTTTGAAGCTTAGTTGGGGCGCTTCTATTTATAATACGCAGCGTTGAGTTCCGCCACTATACATAATTACGCAATGTCTCGAATTTGAACAGAGCGTCTTGACACTTCTCTCTGACTATCTTATTGAACAAAGGCATGAAAGTGAAAAAATTGATACTATCTTAATTTATATAGTTACATAATAAACTTACATTAGCTTGTGGAGGTGGTTGTGGTCGCATTTGTTCCAGTAGCGGCAGTAACGCCAGGGGGGGTCCTGGGTATAGAGAGTGACCACGTCTGACCATTTCTTGCCTTCTGAGGTGTTCTTGTTGAAGTCTCTGCAGCTCAAGTTCTGCTGATACTGTATTTATATTCTGTAAGAGAAAATAAATATTAGTATAATTAAAAAAAACATAATTTATTAAAGTAGCTACCCAATTGTAGCTATAAATCTAATATATGTAATTTAATAATGTAACTATAAATCTAATATGGCTATTATAAAGTTAACAGTTATTGTCAAACAAATAAAAAGCTATTATCAAATTTATTATAAAAAAGTCAGTCATGAAAATAATTTTAACGCCAAGAAATGAACAACATTCATCTGTTAACAAATAGCAGTGCTTGTACAACGCTTAAATGGGAGATCTTTCTTCGCCAAATTTATCCATCACGATATATTACACGCTTAAGCGCCAGACATGACAAAGAGAGCTAAGTTGTGTGCACAAATCAGGAGGGGGACAAAACACTAAATCTTTGCAAGTTTGCAATAAAGCGGAGGCAAAAAGAAAACTTCGATTAATTGCCCAAGTCGTGAGGAATAACACAATATACATTTTATCAGCTCTTCATTAAGACAGTATTGAATTGTTAATGGTTGTACGCCGCACGATATTGTAAAGTGATGAAACAGAAATCGCCTGATGACTCGTACTTCCTGATGAAAAATTTCAGTGTAAATTATAAAAAGGAACCAGAGACTACAAAAGACTCGCGGACGCTTAAAAGTTGCTGTCACAAAGTGTATTAAGTGATATATGGCCGAGAGATTAAAGGATAAACGCGCTAATGGGAAACAGAAGTGAGTACTGAAATAAGCGTGACATGATCGTGAAATAAAAAACGTTATAATAGATATCCAATGCCGATGTGCGAAGGCCGGAGCGCCACTGGTAGGTAATCGACCAAGTTTTTCCATCCAGCAGACAAATTGCCGTCATAACCGAACGGATTAAACTTTTTATTAAAAACAACAAACCGAGCATAATGTATGGCTGTAATCGGCAAGGGACAGATGTTCCCGAATAACGTACGCGATTTATCTAATGTAAAAAGACTTTTATTTAATAGCTCCGCGGAGATGTCCTAGCAATTGGTGCTTATATTTTATAGCGGACCGTCGTTTTGGCATTTCGACCGCGTTTTGATAGTATTATTAATGTAATAGATGATATAAAAATTCGATTTTTGATGGAGACGACCAGCTGCGGTGTAACAATTTATTGTAGTCGGAGCACAGGTGAGCTCTGTCGTAAAAGAAACATGTAAATGAATGTTTATATCAAGAGGATGTAGTTGTGTGTTACAGCTAGTGGGTCAATGGTTGATTTGCCAATAGAATATGCTGGGCGTGACCTGGCATTACGTGCTGAGCGTACGCGCTGATGTCCGATCAATAAAGATGGCCGACTCTATAATTAACCTGAGTAAACACACACCATCTGTCACTGCGTCCTTGGCTCTTAGTGCATTTTGTATCATAATGTCACCGCTTAAAAGATTATGTCCTTAAAGTGGTATTTCAAGATTAATTCTTCAAGTTCTTGTTACTTATTATAAAGGTTTCGTGAAAGCAATGTCCTATTTTTTTCAGTTGAAAGAAAGCTTAGGCTTAAGCTTAGATCAAAAACTTTTACTTAACACATTAGAAACTCATAGTACAAATTGACAAAGAGATCAGAGATGACGACCGGACATGCCATGACATAATTTATAAAGCCGGCGCCCATATCAAAATAGTAATTTTCTACTGTTTGAAAACACTAAAAACGAATTTAGTCCTAAAGATCATTGAGTTTAGGTCGAAACGCTAGCAGAGAGAATTGATTTGGGGAAAATATATCGAAAACTGTATAATGAAACGGACGTCACATTGACGTAATAGATGCAAGATCTTGGGTGAAATCATAATATTTACTGTCCACTAGTTGACATGTCCTCATTCCTAGATATATTATTCTAGGCTTCCATTTAGATTTGCGTGGCCGGACTATTTGTGACGAATGGTTCCAAGAGTTATAAATTGAAATTGTTAGAACTTTGTATAACGAATTAAAAATCCATTTGTGTAGAATTAATGTTTTGGTTATTCTGGTGTTACCCTTTGTTAGTAGAAAACGCGTTGAGGTGTTGATAATTTGAATAAAAGAGGCTAAAAGGATAACAGTTGCTGATCGAGCGGGGCTGCACTAAGCGCAATAAAGGCGGCACTGTCATACGATGACAATCAAAATGAATCGCTAATGCACCGGCCAAGCTACGAGATAAATGGAGTTGCTTTCTTATTATATTTATAATCTCGAGTACCTATTTAAAATTATATTTAGATCATTTCATTCACTAGTCTCAAAATATATGTTAAATATGTTATGTTATATTAATATAGGTAACTACTTAGAGGCCTATCGTGGCGCAGAGGCACAATCCTGCAACTGTAAGCGTGACAGGTTGTGGGTTCGATTCCTACTCTGGGAAATGTCAAAATTTAGTATTTTTCATTTGCTGAGTTTGGTTACAAGGCAAAGCGTGGCGTTAAGTTCCTTCACTCAGCACGCAATGCCTCTAATCGGCGAAAAGTGGGGAACGGAGTGTCTTAACACTAGGTTCTCAGGTTTCCTCTGACTACCCTGTCATATGCGGAATACGGCGTGAAGTTAAAAAAAAGGTAACTACCGTTTTTTAAGCAATTAATTTACATTTCATATATGTAGGTATGTAGGTGAAAGTATAAATATGGAATAGGATACAAAAGAGTTGTACTCATATTAACAATGTTACAATTGATAAGATAGAAAATTGGTAGCGGCTCCACAGCTTTTGATCAAGATTCTAAAATGCATTTTAATATCGAGAACAGATTGCACAATAATGCTTTGAATTAATTATTACATTCGCCAAGTTGCAGCATGACTTGTTTTTATCTCGCCGATGGATGGGGAGATTAGTTCTGATATCCGTACATAAATGTTTTGTAGGTACCATTATAAATACTTACTAATACAATGAAATGTATGAATTTTTGAATGAATCGGTATATTTAAAAATCAAATATATAAACGTTAATCTATATGTAGGTGATCATACTTTAGGGCGTTAGATCATCATATATACTGTAAGTTTTTTAAGTAATATATTCAATTTTTTAATATTTGCTAAGATAACGTATGGATAATTCACTCCATTCTCTACTTTCCTTTACCCCTCTTCTATAATCTATTAAAAAAGATTTTCCTCAATTCTACTGAGTATTAAATTACTTAAATCAATCAATATGCAATTTTAAATAAATATAAACACAGTCGTCACTCTTTGGGTAAAACGAAAGTGAAATTTGGATCTCTGAATCACTCTACATGAAAACTAAATATTTCAAAATCAAAACCAAATGAAACTATAACATACGGTTTGACATCCGCCAATTAATCTGTCATACAAATCTTGCAACTTGTCCGCAAACAAGTCGGCAACACGCCACGGGAGTTCGTATAAAGCGAATGATTCGCGATTTTTAGTCCGATGTTATCTCATGATTATGCGTTCTGCTGCATTGTAAGGACTCCCCACGTAAGGGCTTTAATATTATATTTGTCAGCGATAGAATTAAGCGTGTACAATGTTCTTGTTTGTTGTGTTTTTGATGTGTTTGGATAGATAAGATTTTGTATGGACAGGTAATCTTGGTAAAATAATTTGGATGTGGCTCTTCTTTATGTAAGATGGAAAACGTCATGTTATGTGCTATTTTTATGTTTGAATATATTTGTGGAAATATGTTTTACAGTTCTTATCATTATAAGTTAGGTTAGCGATATTGATGTTAGGGTCACGAATTTAAAAAATGATAATTTTACTTCGTTTTTTTTGAAGTATACCTCATAGTTTACGTCGTTAGCAGTAACTTAATTTTTTTTTATCAAATTTTGCCATTGATTGCGATTCAATGATCCATGATCATGGTTTTCAGTTATTAAGCAAATAAATTACGCATATTAATGATTTAGCTGATCGCAATAATATAATTATTAACTTTTTATTATATTAACAAGTAAAAACTCTATCTACAAAAAGTAGCAAAAACCAAGCAACCCTATAAACAAATATCGAATTTATCATAAAACTCCATTTCTATAGATCAATGAACATTACTCTTTAGTCTTTGAAGTATTTTTGCTATACAAAAGTCATTGGCACGTGTCGACTGCCGCACGCCGCACGTCGTGTGGCAAAATCACCGCTAATTTAAAATAACCACACTCGGTAGGGGGTTTCCCGGTTTTGAATGTCAATAGACCTTAGAACAGAATGTTTTGGAAATTCCATGTAATAATATAAAAATAGGAAAAAAGTGTAGCATATTTATTTTTTTCTTTTATGTGATCAGTATATTCGATCGATAGGTATATTAAAATATACCAATCGATCGAATAAACTGATCACAACAGTTGTGGAAGCGAATCTTAATCGGATATGGCTCGCTCCGGTCTGTTTCAAAGGTATCATTGCCACTAATAAAGAATTGTTAACCATATTGAATAAAAACATTAAAAAATCCCGCTGAGTTTCTTGCGCCGGTTCTTCTCAGGTCTGAGGCGTTAAATTTAGTGAACTGGTAGTAAATTATTTGACGTTCAAAAAATGAAGCATGTAACTTCTTATTTTGAATAAAATTATTTGACTTTGACTTTGATAGATATAAATACTTTAATAGATACTTATGAGAAGCGCCGCATTTTGTTTGGTAACACAAAACGCGGCGTTGAGTTCCGCCAATTAACACGCAATGTCTTGAATTCGGGCGGAAAACGGCGAACGGTGTGCCTTAACACTTATTTTTCTCTGATTATCTTCCTATGGGAAAGCGTGAAGCTGCTTATAAGAAAATATCGTGACATATCATAAGGTTAGATTAAGATCACTAATTTATTTATATAAATTTATAAAAGTAATTTCATTTTAATATGACCTGTATATCATTTATATTTTCTTAATAATAATTGTTCCCTATACCAAGAACAAAAATAGATTTTTTTATTTATATACATGATGACACTTCTATGATTTTCCCTTCCGTGTAAAACAACCCCTACTGTCTTGTTTTTGAGTGTTCAAATTTGATTGTTTGCACTTTTAAATTAACAAGGACGCCCTAATAAGACACTACTTGACATACAGATAGACAACAGGTATTAGATGTATATAGAAATACACTTAGGAGACTAGAGTACAAGAATACATGTAATTTTAATAAAAAAATATTATTTATAATTTATAACGCCTGTCGTGGCGCAGAGGCATAAGCGTGCGACTGTAAGCGTGACAGGTTGTGGGTTCTATTCCCACTCCAGGAAATGTAAAATTTAGTATTTTCATTTCATGGGTTTGGTAACAAGGCAAAGCGCGGCGTTGAGTACCGTTACACAGCACGCAATGCCTCAATTCGGCGGAAAGTGGGGAACGGAATTGTTGAAAGAGAATGGAGTGTCTTAACACTAGGTTCTCTGGTTCCCTCTGCCTACCCTGCTATATGCGGGTTACAGCGTGAAGTTAAAAAAAAAAAAAGTACTCGTACAATAATATTAAGTATTTTAATATCTCTGATATAGCGAAATAGCAATTTATTCTTATAATAATCTATACTTATAAGGGTTCTTTATTCCTTTATCTCATCATACTAATTATAATTTTTAATACAAATAAGACTGATCATTGGTTTTTACTTCTAACTAAATATATGTTGGATCCGAGTTCCTTTTACATTTTTACGCGTTTTCACGCAAAGAAGAATAGGCAGAGAAAGCCTAGTTTTAAGATATTCTGCACTTCATTTTTCACAAATCAAGACATTGCGTGTTGTGTAACGGAACTCAACGCCGCGAAATATACAATATCATTTCCCTGAATGAGGATTGAACCCAAAAACTATCATCTTCACAGTCAGATACTCCCAATATACCAATAGAGCCTCATCAAAACGAAGTCATTCACAAATTTATAGTATTCTAGTGTCCCCGTAAATGCGTTAATAACGCATTGCGTAGTGACGTACCTATATGTCACTTTATATAAACATAGATGTCAAATCATGGTAGTGTGTGTAACATTTATTTTATTAATTTAACGCCTGTCGTGGCGCAGAGGCACTAGCGTGCGACTGTAAACGCGACAGGTTGTGGGTTCGATTCCCACTCCAGGAAATGGATTTTTTCATTTTCTGGGTTTGGTAACAAGGCAAAGCGCGGCGTTGAGTACCGCTACACAGCACGCAATGCCTCAATTCGGCGGATAGTGGAGAACGGAGTGTCTTAATACTAAGTACCTTCTGTCTACCCTGCTATATGCGGGTTACAGCGTGAAGTTAAAAAAAAATACTGTACTTTTTATGCATTATTTAAAAAAATATTGGCATTCTGCACTCCTTCTCTATATAAACTATAAGTGTGCCAAGTTTCATGCCCCTGCGTCCGCGTGATTTTCGTAAATCAGCAGCAGCAGGATCCAATGTTTATGCTTCACGTATTTACGTATATATAGATATATTCTTTATATAATAATGCAACAAGAACAATATTCAATAAGTATACATATTTTTAATAGTACCGACTTCGTTCTATGAACAGATAAAGGCACACACATCCTACACAGCGATTATTTCTTAGTAGATGTTACAACTTCCTTTGTCTGTAAGCTTTACTGTGTAATAAATTAACAATTAAGACGTTGCCACATCACAGAACTTAGACACTGTCTTGTTATAATTGGTTATAACAAAACAGTTTTATATGAGATATTTGACAGTTTGTCAATATAGATATTGTTTGTATTGTTAAATTTGTCGATTGTTATCAGTTATACTCATTGATAGAGTGTATACATATTTTCGCCTCAGCAATGTATGTAGACAAAATGCGATGTTTAGTTACGTTTCTTATAATACTGCCTCTAATTGCAAAAACAAGCAGAAAGTTTAATTTATTTTATTATTAATGAACATTAACTTATCAAAAATTAGCCAACTTTACAATTAAAAAAAAAATAAAATAAAAAAGCGACAAATACCTACACACATAATCCAACAACTCGTCCAAAATAAATATAAATAAGCCTATTAGTTGTAAAAACAACGTAGCAGAGCGTATCAGGTTGAATAAATAAAGAGACTATAGACAAAGGCAACCCCGAAGCTAAGGGACGCTACCGGCTCCGGGAACCCCCACTACAAGACGGGGATCCCCCCGTCCGGGGATGGTTTTTACCAGTCCGGATGCTCAACCCACTTCAACATTTCTTTTATTCCTTGCGTACTCTTATGTTTATTTTTGTTTTCCGTTAGACAGCGGAAATAATATCGTTGGTACTGTGGACATGCCTGCGTGGAGAGCCTTTTTGTTTGCTAGTTCCATTACATAATGTATTTATGAATGGGATTTTTTCTCAAGTATTAAAAAATATTATTTTTTGTAAGATTGTTTTTGTTGAACAGTATTATGTACGAATTTTTCACAGAATGTTATTCTATATATATCTTCTGTTATTGTCATTTAGTAAGAAAATGAATTGAAAGATACACAATTGAAATTACTGTAGGAATCTGAAATTCGGCATGTAAGTTCCTTGGGGAGTGACTAGAGTGCTAAGAGTGGACTTCTGGAAATGTTTAATGTAACACAAGTTGTAGGTATATAGAAAACTATGATTATGTAGGTATAGTTTTTTTTATAAACTATTATTCAAAATAAATAATAATAAAAATTTTTGGTGTCTCTAAGTATATGATTGAAAAAAAATACTGCGTCAACGTATGGCCAAAATAAACACATTTAAGCTGCAAAGCCACTTTTTTCCATTTTCCATCTATATAGACATATTATATATCACATGCGGAACACAACGCCGATTATCAAATCGTACCGGTGAAACGAAAATAATTTTAAAACATTAAACTGGAAATAATAAACACACAAATCAAAATCCACAATATTCTTTCTATTTTCAAGATGTTCTGTGGGCGATGGAGTCAGCGTAAGAGTCATTATGCGTCTGCATTCAATCTTACAATTTATCTCGTTTTTAAAACAAACCGACCTCGCTATAATAGAATCGTGGATCAAGAATACACTTGTTTTTAATTATAAACAAGCATGCAGAAATATGTACGGAAATACTTCAAATTTGAGGAAAACTAATTAGTTTCACGTATTATGTAGGATAGGGTGAGTAGTGACATAACACTCAGATTTCCACTTTTGAGCTCTTTCAAAAGCTTTGTTTTATTAAGTTTTATTTAACAAGGCAAAGCGCGGCGTTGAGTTCCGCTAGCACGCAATGCTTTCATTTGGTGGAAGTGGGAAACGATAATGTTACAAGAGAACGGAGTATCTTAACACTAGATTCTCTGGTTCCCTCTACCCTGCTATCCGCGGAATAGCGGCAAGGTAAAAAGAGTTTTTTTGTTTACTACAGACACGTGGTCCATAATTCTTGCTATGCCTGATATGTTTACGTGTTTTAAAAATGTTGCATTGACATTACTTAAGACTATTAGTAGATATTTGAGTATTTCAGAGGCACGTTAGCTGTAACATTTTAATATCGACAGAGTGTTTCCGTTCTTTTGTCTCTCGTCCATATTAAGGCTCATTTTTTTAGTAATAGTTTTCTCGATCGCCCTATAATTAGTAACTTTTTCAGAATTATAACATTTTTCTTCTATCACATACTTAACTAGAGCTTTTACGATATAATTATCTATAGTTAAGTAATTCCTACAAGAGTCCATGATATTTTATTTGCTTTAGTAACTGATTTAAAAAAAACGGAGAGGTCATCGATGCAACTGTATTTTTTTGTGTTGCTGCAAAATTGATATTTTGTTGATTCTTTCTTTATATGGTAGTTAATGCTTCTGATTTGGTCCCATTTAAATGTATTTAAGATCTGAAAAATAGTTTTTGAGTTATCCGTAACTAATGTTACTTTTTAACGCACTATATTTAAAAACGCTTTTCTTTCTTTGGTTAAAATATTACTTATTTATCAATTATATTGACCCTCATTAAAGGACCCAAACTATACAATTTATTAGAATTACAAAAGAATTGAATCGACAATTTACAGTTACCGAAGTCGAAAGCTCGAAATTATATTTAAAACAGCATGTCATATGACGCATGTAAATTTTTGTGGAACGTATACGACTATGTTATATGTTTTATAAAGTAAATATAAAAAAATCACTCTTTGATCTATAATTTATTCATCTAATTAGTTAGAACGAACGCAAGAAATGTAACAGTCTATGGAAAACAATTAGCAACTAGCCAGTCATAATAAATTCACATTATTTACGGTTTTATGTCAAATTATATTTTTAATGTTTACATGAAAATAACTATTACTGTCATTTTAACCGAGTTTTTAAGTTTTATAGTTTATGGTAAGTTTGTTTTAATAGTCTAAATATTTAATGCTATCCTTTTCTTTTAAGAGTATTTAGTTAGAGATAGCATAACGGATATCTGTCGAATATAATCGAAGTTATAAGAGAACGGAGTGTCTTAACACTAGGTTCTCAGGTTCCCTCTGCCTACCACATATATGTGGGATACAGCGTGAAGTAAAAAAAAAAGTTAACTTAAATGGAGAACGGACATGTTAAGAGATCGGAGTATTTTCGGTTCTCAGATTCACTATGCCTACCCTGCCAAATGCGGGATACAGCGTGAAGATGCAAAAAGATGATAACTTAAAGATACAATATAGTAGTAAAATTTTAAATATAATTATATGGTCAGTGGCGTATCTTTGTTACTCAATACACAATATCTCTATTTCGGGTGAAAAGTGTAGAAATGAATATTTTGACAATATTTATTTTATGACCATTAATATATTTTTTTATGAACGCCTGTCGTGGTGCAGAGGCACAAGCGTGCGACTGTAAACACAACAGGTTGTGGGTTCGATTTCCACTCCAGGAATGGAATGGAATTTTTCATTTCGTGGTTTTGGTAATAAAGCAAAGCACAGCGTTGAGTTCCGCCACTCGACACGCAATGCCTCAATTCGGCGGAAAGTGGGGAACGGATGTTTTAAAAAGAGAATGGAGTGTCTTAACACTATGTTCTCTGCTTCACATTACGTGTTGAGTGGTAAAACTCAACGCCGCGCTTTGCATTGTTACCAGAGCGAAGAAATGAAAATACTAAATGTTATTTTATATATCCACTTCTTGGATCACTCCCGGATTCCCAGGCCGGTGCCCCACTCCAGGATTTCGATTCCCAAATCAAACCCACAACCTGTCGCGTTAATGTGTGCCACGACAGGAAATATAATAACCGATGAAAGCATTATACTTAGTTGTTATTTCATATTTTATTACCACCCTCTTTGAACATGAAACTAAGACTTTTCCGCTTTGTCCGTCAATGGAGCTTCGACAAAAGTGCGAAACCACAGTAAGAGAAAAGATTAATAAAGCTTAGCGCACACTGACGCAACACCTGCCCTTTGTCGCTAATGGACGACTTAATCTCTTGGGAAATGGACGCAACAAGGGAAAGAATAGTGTGGTCATAATTCTTAACCATGTTTGTAAATGTAGGTTTTACTTACTTACTTCACTTCACGCTTTACCCTAGCGGGGTAGTCAGAGAGTACGGAGCGCCAAACGCTACGGTCCCTGCATACCTCTTTCGCCTCGTTCACAGGCATTAACCTCTTCATGCATGCCCTCCGGGGGATCCTCGTGCTTTTTACGTGACGTTCCTCCAGTATCATTGATACTGTGTTCTCGAAGGTCAGCCGAGGTGTCCCCTTTTTCATTCAATTATAAATGAAGAACTTAGAGTGTTAGATAAGACAAATGAATCTGAGGACAATACTCGTATAAGGCTTTGCACTTTCAATAATTTAAATTTACTGCTCCTAATACCGCTTATGATGGATAAGATCTTAATACCTATATTGAACTCTTTCTGATTGTTTAAAGGATTTTAAAAGTAATTAATTATCTAGACCTATACTAATATCTGCATGAGGAGAAATTTTTTATCCCTTTTTACAAAAATTATGCGGACGGAGAAAGGTATGAAATTTGGCACAAATAATAATTTTGCATGGAAATGGAATACATAAGTTAAATATTTTCAATAACAATACATTAAAACCTTAAATTAGTAAAAAAAATATCATAGTAACTACAATGTGTCTGCCATATGTTTTGTTTGAAGTGACATACCTATACGTTGCTAACTTCACGCATACGATGTGTTCTCATATCATCTCTTCTCTAATCATAAATACATAACCAATTTCTTAGTTTGCGTATTTCCTATACCCTAAGGTTGCCTGGAAGAAATCGCTATTTTAGCGATAAAGTCGCCGTACAATAAAGAGTTTTATTATTTAACATTATTACATAAAAGAAATAAAGATTACTATTACATATTACATATAAGGAAAGCGCATAACTAAATAGAAAAACCATATTTCAACTTAACGAAAATCCTAAAAAGAAACACAAAAGGATTTCCTCAGATGCATCGTTACATCTTAGGCTCGTTAGGGCATCTAACTCGCTTTTTAACCGAATAACTCGCTTGTTACTCTCATCCGGTCGGTTAAGCTGAGCCTCTCCAATTACAGTTCAAACTGTCTGGAACGCAACTTTTTAATTTTTATCATCTTTTCTCTGAAATTCTTGAAGTTGAAGTTGAGTTTTCAACTAAGTCTACTTGATATTCTACTTTAAGGATGGGTTTTTAAATTTTTAGGCTTTAAAAAGTTGGGTCGTTGACTATATTTTGTTAAAATATTAGCTGAAACTGAATCAAAATCATCATCATAATAAATCTACGTGGCAAAATATTTAGGAATATTTTGTAAAAGAAAGTAGTCGAACGTGCAATTATATATATTTTTAGCACACTGTATCTCGCATATAGTTTGGTAGGCAGAGGGAACCAGAGAACTTAGTGTTAAGACACTCCTTTCTCTTTGAACATTTCAGTTCCCCACTTTCCGCCATTTTTCAGGCATTGCGTAGCGGAACTCAACGTCGTGTTCTGCCTTGTTATCAGAACGAGGAAATTAATGAATGAATTTATATAGGTATAAGTACTTATAAATTAGTACTAGGTTATTTTATATTACATGTAACATAAAAAAATAATAAAAGCAAAAGCGTCACTTGTCAATCAACAAGGAAATCTCGTTCTATTAACTTTGTTTACGAATATCGGAGTTCAGTTTGCAGACTGATACATGTCAATACATTGAAAGCCTGTCTTCGACCTCAGTAAAAGACTTCGGACAAATCGACGCCATTTATAATAACGGATTTTAAAAGAAAAAAAAACGAAAATATTTTTTTTAATTCAAATCATATTGACCGATATTTGCGCATCTAGCTTATATGATGTTATGACTAATATAGCAGAATTAGTATTCAGCTACCAATACAATAGTTGTCAGTTTAATTTCTATACAGAGAATATTTTCAAACTTTCTTAATTCATAATATGTATCGCGAGAAACTAGAATAATGAGACACCACGTCTCCCTATTTACGTTTCAAGATCCAAGAAATAGGTTATAACAATATCTAAAATGAGTTATAATATCGTCAATTATAATTTAAAGCCAACAAACACCAGCCAGTTAGATAATAATACTGTTAATCATTGATCTATAAAAAGCAATCTCAATCGGCAGGTACGATAGCACGTGCATCTATTTACAAAGATATTAACCTTTCACGCAACAATGCGGTTAAAAGTAAATATTTATTTCCATACAATTCCAATCCGATTGAGACCACCTTTCAGATAGGCTATCCGTTAAAAAACGCAGTACCCGGTACTTGGTTAATGTAAACAAATTTTGTGATGAACAGACAAGCATTACAATAAATGTACGGGCGTCGAGCACTTAATAAAATAACAAACAGTGATCGCTGTTCAGTGTTAGTGCGGATCTAAATACTTTTCTATCTAAACATTCGCATTGTCTAGTCAACAAATGTAGCGGCAGTGGAAACACTGGTGAAACTCAACAGAACTGTTTACTTATATTTGTTTTACGTAATACGAGTATTCCATTATATTCATTTGAAATCTTAAAATAGAACAAAAAATCATTTTATTTATGTATGCTTTATAATATTCATTAAGTTCATAATAAATAATAAATGCAATATATCTTATAATTCACAAGCAAAAGTACAATTCAAATAAAGATATTTGAAAAAGAGTAGCAAAATTGTGACATAAAATGTTGAGTGTCGCACGTACGAGTATAGCGGCGAATAATCATTAAATACAAAAAATATTGCTCAAAGCGAATGAATGAAACGCCGCAAATGCATTCTCACTTAACCAATACACGTCTTTAATCTGTTTAAGTAGGGATAAACAATATCACAAATTCACAGCTTCACACAACTACCGTCCCCAAATTTAAAAGGCAAGTCCAATAAAAATCGAGATTTGTTTCTCTCATGCCTCCAAACGATATTGGAGTGTCACTTAAAGAAATAACCCCTTTCTTCCGTCCGCACGGATTTTAATAACATCTTCGCTTTCTTTATTCGTTCTTTTGAAATCTCTTTAAAGTTGAAGCAAGTTTATTACTAGTCAGATCAGGAATTCCAATCTTACATCCTGGCTTGGCTCGTTTGATGTAACCGTGGCTGTGTGCTGTGGGGTTGGCGACTCTACTGGTTAGTTCTTTAGGTCGCATTTCAATTATATCACCTGAGATATCCACCTTTTCAAGCCGCGACCGCCGCGTAACTGAATTTGCACCGCAATGGCAGACCCATTGTGGATCATTAATACCGGATTCTATGGAACTCGATTGAAAAGTTACAATGTTATTTTCCAGATATACGCTTTGAAGATTAACAGTTAATTTTAGATTATAATAACCAAATATTGTGCGTTGAAATAACATTTGCATAAAGCGGTAATGGAAATTCGTTATCGAGGATTTTGCAAAAGCTTATTACTTTTGTTTTGTTTGTTATTTATTTGGTTGTTTGTTTGTAATAGAATAATTTGAATAGGTGTGAAGTAGGGAAGTCGAGCGATCGACAAATGTCACAAATGTTTTCCTTTTAAAAATGATTTAAGCTTTTTAGGTTAAGGTTGAAGATTAATTTATTAACAGACTCAAAGTCTATATTTATAGATTTTTCTTATCACAATGGGTATAATATTGAAATAATCACATTTATAATTCAACATTTTACCATATAACAAAACGTTAAAGCCAAGTAGGTCACACAGGCATAATAGACACCGTGATATATCTCGAGTTCTGTTCATAAAGTTGCCTATTTGAATGGATCAGTAAAGCATGTCATAGCAGAGGCAATGCTTTATGTCATTGTGTTTGCTTCTCCAGCCGTACTGTGGAGACAGATTCAGGATCAATAGCTGATGTACAAACTTTACCTGTTTTGGTTAATTTGTGTTTTCTATGAGTTCGCGAGTTCTTGTATTAGTTACTGTTGGTTTAATTATTTGGTATTTTGAATATTATATTATATATTAATATTGCTTTTTCTTTTTGTATTTTCTTATTATTTTTATCGTATATGGTTGTTTTGATAGTCCCACTTATATTGCATAATAAATAAAGCCATTAAACATGGATTCAGGAAATAGTTTCGTAATATAAGTATATTTTGAATCGACATATTGAAAATAGACTTTATCAAGTGCTAAATAAATCGATTCTACATTTTAAGATTACGTCCTTGGTGGTGGAACCTAATACAACACTGAATATGACAGGTTATTCGTCTATGACATACATAGACGATAGTTATAATTATAGTGAAAATATTATCTTAGTGTTAACCTTAGTAACTTCAGGCTTTAGGCTTTTTTAAGCACAGAGGACCTAATATCACTTCTTTCCCTTGAATTCGAAATATTATGCGTCGAAGGGCGCAATTCAACACCGCACTATGTCTTACTAGAACGCAGAAATGGAAATAATTTAAATATAGTCATTACTTCAATGGTAATTACATTAAAACTTCTAAAGTATAAAAAAATTAAAAAGAAACAACATAGATAATAAAGAAACAAACACGCCATTTGTACGTTAACATCAAAAGAAAATGTCAATACATTGATCTTCTATAATAACGGCCTCGAAAAATATACCAAATTAATTTTCCCCGATTCATTCCTTCACAAAAGAAGGCTATCTCTTTGATAGACTTCAATTATAATTTATGCAAGTGGACAGCGAATAGTCGAGGGTTCTTTTAATCTTTAAGTAAATTTTCTTTATACAAATAAGTTACTTGTGTGCTTCTTTAAAGATATATGTACATATGTATTTATTGTATTTTTAAGTTGATTTAAATGGGTTTTGGATATTTCTATTTTTTAACTTCACGTTGTATCCCGCATATAGCAGGGTAGACAGAGAAAATCAGAGAACCTAGTGTTAAGACACTTCGTTCTCTTTTAACATTTCGTTAAATATTTCGATATATTTAATATTAGCTAGAAATATTTAATTTTATTTTACGTCACTCCGTTCTCCATTTATCAACAATTTTAAAAGGAACTCAATACCATAATATACTAACCAAACCAAAAAAAAAATTGGGGGGTATTTATGGTATATCAATATGCAAATAGGATTTAAGCCAGACACCTTCCAAGATAGCATCAAAAGCTATATCCAAACATTAAAAGTAAGCCATAGAATATTGAATTTCACAAAAATTTTTAATAAAAGTGTCAATAAATAAGTAATTCTTATAACACCTACCCTTTAATGAACAAAGTATTTCTTTACGATTGGTTAAAAGAAAACAAAATATTAACATGGCAACCTAATTTGCAAAGCTTTTTATCAGTGAAATCAGTTCTGCATGTTTTCACCGAGCTTTGATTCAAGGACCGATTATGTACTGAATGGTACTAACTCAGGTATTTTATGATGGTCTCTCTTCTATAACGATTTCTATATAAATGATAAAAAAAATATGAAGATTGTCAGAATTCTTAATATTTACAAAAAAATATAGTATTAAATATGGCATGGAAATATTTATTTGGCTTATTTGTTATATTAAAATATTTCAAATATTATTCAATTTTATAGAATGAATTGTGATAAGCTAATTTAAGATGATTTTTATTTTTCACAAATAAATAAATAAGAATGACAATGACAATGACAATGACCAATGATGCACAATAATGTTTTGATAATTTAGAATTTAAGTCCAAAAATTACTATTAAAAAAACCTAGTAGGGCAGCCTTAGGCTGTAAACGCCATGTTAAATGTGATTTGATCAGCACCCAATGTTTCAATTTCGGATTAAAACCGGAAAACTGAGTGTCTTAACACTATATTCTCTCTGCCTGTTATGTGGCAAAATGGGTACAACCATAAAAAAAAAATAAGTAAAATTATTTAGACGCCAGTGTATACACGCCCTTACATATTTAACAGAATGACATCACAGGCCTAAGTTCTCGTCTCTAAATTCAAAACAAGCAGAGAAATGTAAACAGACAATCAGTAACGATTTTAAAGATGAAATTGGAATCTACCAACAAGGGTAAAGAGGAGAGGTATGCGGGGAGTGGGGGAGAGTGGGGGGTAATTTGACAAACGCTTTGAACCGACTTTTGAGCCGATTTGTATTTGAATTCGAAATTAATAAATAGAATACGTATTTATATGTGTATTTTGTTTAAGAAGCCTTCAGAATCAGAATTTCTTGGAGGAGTAAAAGATTTGGGATGGAAGCAGTGAATGGGAAGGTTAAATGAATTTTGTTATATAAACAGTGAGTTCAATTTTGCTCATATATTAAGCTACTGAACAACGCTAGCAGTTGTAATATTGAATGGTCCACAGTTTTTGTGAGTTCGAATGCCATAAAGCTTTTTTTTGTCAATTTGGATATAGTGCAGAGAAATTTTAGCCATTTAGCATACTTTTTCTAAATTGGCAAAAGTTGGGAATAGGATTACTTGCCATGTTACTAACGTTTGTCTAGATATCTTACTTAAAACGGTAGGTTAAAAAATGAAGGAAATAAAACAATTGAATTGTAAATATTGCTTAATGTTTTTCCATCACAGAAATACTTTTTAAATTATCTCTGTCCCTACAGGTAATTACATACCTACTTTTTAACTAATTTTAAAATTTACTTTAAAAATGAGTCCATCCCCTCTTTCCCTTAGCCCTTAGCTATGAGAATAAGGTTTTAAATAGCTTGTTAATTTCATTTCCCAAGGGTAGGTATAGGTAGGTAGGTAAATGAAAAGAATCGGTCGCAAACAACGCCCCCGCTTTGAGACTCGAATGTAATCTGTTTTGTTAATTTCGAGTTTGTCGGCGTTTTTCATCCCGGAACACTTGTTTATTTATCCCGGGGATGATTTAAATCTTGTCTTTTTGAAATGGATTATTTTACATCTATTGAAGCATCTGTTGCTTTTGGTTTCGTGTGGTATGGGGTTTGGCAAGTGTGTGACTTTGACTAAAGATTAAAAAGCTAATAATAATTTTCAAAATCTTCGATTATCTCGCATTTGTTGCTCTTGAAGGAAGTACATATGCAAGATAACTACATGCTTCACTTTTCACGTTGAAATATTATTATTTTTTCTTATATATACATAGGTATTTCATATTATTATAACTACTACTATTACTGATTCTCTATCAGTGCTATCATTGTCTCTACTCCATTATATAATAAATACATAACATCTTAAAATAAACCACTGAAGTGTAAAACCAATTCATCTAACGTAGATTAAACATTATGATTCGTCAGTATTAAGTCATTATCAGGGGGTCGGCATATTTGAATGAGCGCAAATTGTCAAAGAGAATTCAAACAAAGATGTTGCCATTTGCCCCTGTGTAATGAAATCGGCTAATATGCTTGATGGCACCCCTCATTTAAATCTCTTATTAATAGACACGTTTTTATATAGTTTTCTAGATAAAGATCAGTTTTTGGGGTTTTAACAAAATGTATAGATGAGCTTTTTGATATTGTTGGTTAAGCTTCATAGATTTTATCCTGGAATATATAATCTACTAGATTCAAATAAAAGGCAAATAAACTACATTGTGGACAACTGCCACGCAATTCTCGTAACATTACTAATGAATACGAAAGTTTGGTTGAATGGGTGTCTTTGATGCAAAAACTTCTGAACGGATCTCGAAAAAAACTTTACCACTTCACCTGATGATTATGTTATGATTTTCATATTAATAAAAAAATCACCAATCACAATCAAAACACCTATAACTATAGGTGCATTTAAATTCTTACAATATACTTTGTCACTCAGACTTCCTATGAATAGTAAATAAGTAACAAACGCAGACTACAACTGAATACTACGCAATTTCATTCATTCACAAATCCAAAAAGCCGCCATTCTTTAATAATAATGTAATTTTAAAATAATTATTCAATAATTGATTGGTAATTAAAAAATAATGTATAAGAACAAATATCAATTACCAAAAAGAAAATTTACATTTCTTTCCTTGTAACACTCAACTTGACATAATTAAGGGGAGATAAAATTTTAATCAACAAATAGGTATTTATAAAAAAAACATTTAAAAATATTTTATTACTGGCATAAAATAATATAATAATTGTAAAATTGAACATGACTTTTACGTAAATTATGTTAGTATTGAGTCTGTAGGTCACACGTTAATGTATATATATTCTTTATTGCACTTAAAAAAAAAAAAATACATTAGAAAAGAAAAATACAATAAGTTAAAATTTTATTGTTTTTATAAGATTTTTTATTAATTTTGACACTTTATTAAAAGTTTTATGGTTGTTTTAATTTTTTGTATACACTAATTTTGGAAAGACAGATGTAGTTGGTTATTTTATTGTTTCATATACATTTAGTGAGCCAAGTGACCCTTTTTCCTCTTTTTCCTATTTAAAGACAGATTAAAAAAGGAAATGTTTACTAAAAATGTTACGTTCCTCATTTCGGCAGCAAGTCTTGATAGAACGGAGTATCTTAACACTATGTTCTCAGGTTGTCTTTGTTTGTCTCTGTATACCCTGTTAGATGAGGGATCAACCGTAAAGCTAAAAAAGTGCAAATAGGTTTAGATGAGCACCACACAATCAAGCGAACAAAGCAAACATGACCCTTCCACACCAACCTGCATCAACACCAAATATCAAAAATTACCTACCCACAGTTAAACAAAAATCAATCATCAATCCCAATTAATTCGCGATCAGTGTTCCCCGTGAGAAAAATCAAACAAAACATCGGACCGCACTATTGGGCACAGCACAAAGGGTGGTTGCCCCATGCATTTTAAAACCCCAAAAAAATGTTATCCCCACACCATTGACGCAAGATCCATCATTAGTGACGTAGTTTCCGCCACGTCATCCAAGCACGATTAGTCTACTCTTATCTCCGATTTTTTTGACGTCACACGTTTACAATATAGGAACATTTTTACTGCTAATGTGAAGAAACTGATAAGTGATAAGCCTGAAAGAGACTGCTAGGTTGATATTTTTTTCGTCCTAATTAAACATGATTATGAATTTCTTTTTAGTTGCTTTTAAGGTCAAGTGTTGTATCTAAAAGTTTGTATCGGAGCTTTGAAATATGTACTGGCATACATTTTTTTCGGGATTTTAATTTTTTAAATATTACTATTATTATAATATTACTAAGCTGTATATTTACAGTTTAATTAGACAAAATTTGTCTTTGGATCCTCTAATGACATGAAAGTGGATAAACGAGCAACTTATGACTATGTTCTCGCATGAATCATGAAACTAAAAATAGAAGTTTTAGAGAATTCCTAAATATATATATATATATATATATATATATATATATATATATAGTACACATAGCGATCAGAAAATAATGACATTTAACACATGTTCAATCTGCAACGTTTACACAAGTAAACATAACTAAGTACATTGTAACCGCAAAAAAAATCCAAGAAAATTAAAAAAAAAACTCATTTCAATTAGGAAGCATTGCATACATATTTATAAATATAACAATAACCACAATACGACTCTCGTATCGTAAAGTCGATTCCATTATGAAGGCAAGGCAAGGGTAAACACGGGCACTAAAAAGCACGAGTGGACTCAAAATGGCACGCGTCGCGGACCACAACAAACGCACAGAACGACAATCGGAATAATTTTAATTAGAGAAAAATTGCACGAAATGCACATTGTGGTAGCGTTTGCAGAATAAATTTAATTCTATATTTTTTTTGATATTGTTTTTTTTTTGAAGTGGCTAGTGACTATTTTTGTAAGTGTCATAAAAAATAAATTTCAGTATATTTTTCTTTAGTCTATGTTTGTATATGCATAATATGAGGTAATGTAATAATTGGGTAAAGTTAGTATGAATATTAATTTCTAAACATGTGTTGTCCCAATATTATTAAGCGATCTAATACTTAATACCTTCTTGTAGTAATCTATATACAAGAAATTCAAGTTTATAGTCCACGTCTAATAGAATTTCCAATTTCAATTTCCAAGTTCAATTCTTTAAAAATAACAAAATATATTCTTACACCCCAAAAAGAGTAACAAATTAAAAAAAATACTGACTTGAACATCAATTAAACAATTTGGCCAAACAATTTAAACTATTTGGCTAACCGTACAAACTGTGAAACAATACTCGACGAACCCTTTCCGCAAACAATTAGCGCACAAGTGCACTCGGAACAACGGCAATACAGTCCCTACGTAGAAGCGCTTCAATCGCTTTAACGGCTTCCGACTGGCTGCAGATCCCTTTGCCTTTGCCTCGCCAGTTGCCGCCGTTGCGCCATCTCTTGTTTTTTCAATTATAACGCGTTGCTTTTTACAAATTTTTTAAATTTGCTTCTCTAAATGAAGGGATTACATGCCATAGATACAGTTTGAGCGACGTTGAACTCTTACGGTTTTTTTGTATTTCGCTACAAAGTACTTGTTAGTACTTTTATATCCATCGTAGTAGATAATTGCTTTAAAATATGAACCGTCTTTGCTTATGTATAACGGTATTTAGTGTTCAGACTCAAAGATAGCTAGACTCCGCGTTTTTTACTGATTACCTTATAGGCTATTAGACAGACATGTAATTACCAATTTCAACATTCATATCATTTCCCACCTTATAACGCATGTAACATGATTCTAGGAATCTTCAACCGCCTTCACTATTTAGTAGCTATCTCGTAACACGAATGGACCCCGAAACCCAAACCGGTTTCAAAGCGTACAAAAATAAAGCTAAAGCCAAGATCTGATTTCAGTGTTTGTTCTTTTTCTCTTACTTTAAGTGGCATACCTTATTTGAATTAATAGAATGGGTTTTATCGTCGAAATGTCATCGTCGTCCACTAATTATGCGAGAGTTTTAGACATTACCCGACATTTGATCGCGTCTATAATGTCTGATTTAATGTTATGGTTAGTTGTTATGACGCTGCCCACAGACAAATATAAGATACTGTCCTAACAAAACACTGGTTTAGTAATTAATAATCGCTCGTACTGTAGGCTCTGAGACTTCAACGTTGT
The DNA here is from genome assembly GCA_033558755.1 of Philaethria dido. Lineage (NCBI taxonomy): Eukaryota > Metazoa > Arthropoda > Insecta > Lepidoptera > Nymphalidae > Philaethria > Philaethria dido. The sequence continues at coordinate 934,406 of JAKGSA010000688.1, read as the reverse complement.
AATTACTAGATGAAAGTAACCTGGCTGTATGATAAATGAAGTAGACAGACGTTATTGTCCCGAATGAAAGAGCTTTTGTCTATAGCTGAGAAGAAACCCAAGCCGTTGTCTATTCTCAGTTCTTTGTCGTTAACAATTGTTGTTTGGTATATATATAGGTAGAACCATTAAATTACAATGACAACGCCTTTTGCAAATATTTGCAAACGTTTGTTGGTTGGAGGATGTAGCTGGTTCGAATTCTAAGCATATCTACGTATAGTTATATATATTTTAAAAGCGGCTTAACGCATTTTCTCGCATAACAAGGTAGCCAGAAAGAATCAGAAATAATGTTAAGGCACTCTGTTATTCATTAATTTTTACTTAAATTTCAGCTTAGCGCTGTATCCCGCATATAGCAGAGTAGGCAGAGGGAACCTGAGAACCTAGTATTAAGACTCTCCGTTCTCTTTCCATTCCCCACTTTCCACCGGACTGAGTGACGAAACTCAGCGCCGCGCTTTGCCTTGTTATTGATTTCCCGCCCGATATTCAGACATTGCGTGTAGTATGGTGGAATTTAACGCCGCGCTTTACCTTACGACAGCGAAGAATTGAAAATGATTTTAATATAATAGATTCCCGACTGCGAGTCGAACCCACGCCCTGTTTGTCAGATATTATCCTAACGCACTACCATGGTCTCTAAAGCGATAGTTTGAAATTTTAATTCCACATAACAATGTTGATCACGTAGAAACTATACCCGACTGGCTACCAGTAGAATAATTACGGAAATATTACATAGCATCGTACACTGCTATTAGGTTTACTTAAGCAACTGCGCCGGCTCCGACTAAACGATCAATTTCAACGCCATCGGTCTCTTTTATAACCAAAATCAATTAACACTCCCACAAATTAACTTAGTTTTCGATTAACTTAATTATAAAGAAAGGAGATTCACCATTATTTTTTATATCGTGTCAAAACCTGTTTAAAGTCAATTATCGTAACCAAAATAATTTAGCGGTCCTCTTACATTTGACCATAATGTGGTGTCTGTGAAAATATTAAATTTCAATACAAAGTAAATAAAGCAATTATTGTAAAAGGCGATAAGTGTTTTTTTTTTTGTAATTCACTCATTTGTGATGATGTTGTAAGCTTAAAGTTAAAAGCTTTTTGATATGTATATGGACTTTTTTCTCACTTATAAATATTTAATATGTATTATTTTTATTATGAAAACTAATAAAAATATATGAAAACATGACAATATTATACAAACGGCGGTCCGAGTAAACGTTATAAAATGTATTAAATTAGTGATTGTAATGCTAAGTAATATTACTTATAGAAATATTAATTTATTGATAAGAAGTAGGCAACGAAAATATTTGGACCGTCTTCGGTACTACTAATTAAAGATAATTTTATCTTATTTAAAAATATAGAGAACGTTAATAAAAAGTACAGACCACGTAACCGAAATCAGGATGATCGTAAAAAACAACTAACATTTATTATTAGTTAAAAATGTTTTACCTTATTAAAAAACCAATTGTCATTTGTATTCCGCTCATAGCAGGGTAGGCAGAGGGAACCTGAGAACCTAGTGTTAAGACACTTCATTCTCTTTTAACATTTCCATTCCTTACTTACCGCCGAATTGAGGCATTGCGCGCTGAGTGGCGGAACTCGACGCCGCGCTTTGCCTTAATACCAGAGCCAGGAAATGAAAATACTAAATATTTATTTAATATTTTCATTCCCCGGAGTGGGAATCGCACCTACAACCTGTCATATTTACAGTCGCACGCTTATACCTCTGGGCCACGACAGGCTTTAATCAATATAATCATTATAAAAAAAACGAACTGTTAATATTAATCAAAAACTTTTTTTACCTAAATAATAAAGTAATTGTTCATTATAAGCTAAATTCATTAAAATATCCCCATTATATTATATTAGTGAAATAAGAAAATGTAAAGGTAGACAATAGGAATACCGCATTTTGTGAAGCTCACAAAGCTGCATTGTGCGCCCATATGGGAAAACAAGATGTTTTGTCTACCCCATTGTTTGTAACGGATGGACAACTGAAAAGACAGCCTTTCAATAGTCTCTATATGAGTAGAGATTATGTGAAACGACCTAAAACAATGTGCTGCTCGTTAAAATTCAATTCATGATGTTTAAACAAATATTATGTTTGTTATTTTATTATTATTATATCAATATTCAATAAGTAAGTGCAGTTTGTAGTAAAAGTGTTTTGCAATTGCTTAGTGGTGGTTAGAGTAATTCTTTTTGGTTGTTGTGGGTTCGAATTCGAGATTTAATTATAAGTTTAGGGCTAAGTAAGTATAGGGTTTATTCTTATAAGAATATTAATGCTTAAAAACATTTCTTTCCCATAACAGCGAAGGCAGTAAGAATCAAGTCACTCCGTTCTGCACTTTCCGTCCAAATTTCAAACGTGTTGATTGGCGAAATTTAACACCGGGCTTTGTCTTACCAGAGCGAGCAAATCAAAGAGACACTCTGTTCTCATATCGCGTCTGAATTAGAGATATTGCGTGCTTAATGGCGGAACTTAACGTCGCGTTTCTCTTACCAGGACGATGGAATAAAAATAAATTAAATATAATAATTTGTCGGGTAGGGATCAAATCTACAACCAATAGCGTCTACCGTCAGATTGGTCCACTACGCCACTAATGCCTCTCTTTTTCATAGGTACATAAATGTAAACATATAAATAAATTCAAAACATTCTCATTATAATTACCATACACATACATATGGTTAAATTGCGTAACACAATACAATAACCGTGGTTTAACTATCACCTGCTAGTCAGCTGCATCTCGAGGTTATCTTTTAGTTAATATACTGACCAGGTGATAGAAGCCAGTCGTGGCGCAGAGGCACAAGCGTGCGACTATAAATTTTACAGATTATGGGTTCGATTCCCATTGCAGGGAATGAAAATATTAAATAATATTTAGTACTTTTATTATTACTAGAGCTACACTATACAGAGCTACATTATTACTAGACTTATTACTAGAGCGAGAAGCTCTAGTAATAAGGCAAAACACGTTGAGTTTCGCACTCAGCACGCGATGTCTCAATTCGGCGGAAAGTGAGGAACGGAAATTTAGAACAGACTGTCGTAACACTAGGTTCTCAAGTTCCCTCTGCCTACCCTGCTATGTGCGGGA
>JAKGSA010000688.1:796367-926197 GCA_033558755.1 Philaethria dido | reverse complement strand
TTTTAAAAAAAGATATAAGGCAAATTGCAAAAAAATATCAACATTAAAACCGTTTACAGAGTTAAAATAAAATCTCTAGGCGCATAATAAGAGTCTGTGGACAAACTTGAATAAATGCCCACTAATGAGCATAATATTATAATATTGTGCGACTCAAAAGCATCTTGTTAGGTCCACATACAGAGTGTAAGGAGCGACGCTATTAAATTCTAACGCTAGGGTGCGAGCGATGACCGCGCACGAGTTTCACGCGGTGGCGGTGGCGGAAACCCTTTTCGGTGTACGTGAAATAATAATCATATTTATATAGTAAATTATTAAAAATATATTTTTTTAAGTTGGAAAGTGGGGAACGGAATTGTCGAAAGAGAATGGAGTGTTTTAACACGAGGTTCTCTGGTTCCCTCTGCCTACCCTGCTATATGCTGGATACAGTGTGAAGTTAAAATAAAAAAAAAAAAATATTTTTTTAATTCATATTAAATATGTGTATTAAGTTTGCTAATATTTGACATAATATATTGTAGATAACAAGAACAGTATGAAGTAGGCAACTAAAATATTTGGACTCTCTTTGGAACTTACCTAAAGATATTCTTATCTTATTACCTAAGCTTAGTTAAGTAATATGAAAAATATAAAGAAAGTTATCAAAAGCTACGGACCACGTGTCCGTAGTGATTAGAATAATCATTGTCATGGAACAAACGGAAGTAAAGTATATTTTTCGTAGAGCAAATATTAAATTTTAATTTTTAAAAACCCTACTGAAACTTCAATATAATTATAGAAATATAGAGAAAATATAATAAAAAAACCTAAATATATGAATATAAAATTTTATAAAATTTTACATACATATATCCGCTTCTAGTTTACGCGATACACCCAAGTCGGTAAAGCCCGCACATATGTTGCCTTGTGAATGTACAAAGACGCATAATAATCATAAGGCGACTTGCAATTAAAAAATTTAAGGCACTTTGTCGTAGCACTGCCGCTTTTGGCAGAGCTTTTCATATGCATTTAAGCACCGAATGAAACCTATGACTTTATAATATACATATAATGGATGCATTGAAAACAGTAGTATATTTTTTATCTATCGAAGGAAACGGAAAGAATATCGTTTTGTTTACGGTAAATTTAGAGATATTACGGTTAGGTTTAAAAAGGAGCTTGGACAGTAGAGATGAACATTAATGCGCATTTTAAAGGGGCCCCTTAAACCTACACTTGGGTCGTAAGTTCCAGGCACTTTCCAAGCTCCTCTCTCTGCAAAGTGATGAGTCCGACATACGAATGTGAATCCATGGATTGCTAAAGAGTTTCTTCTCCTTCTTTTAGGTTATGGAAAACAACTATGAAGTCTATCGTAAATGAAATACTTAGAAGCAAAGGGAACGAGATAACCTAATGTTAAGACACTTCTTTCTCTTTTAACATTTACGTTTCCCACTTTCCGCCAAATTGAGGCTTCTTCTATCTACAACTGCAAATGGAATTCGAACCCATAGCCATTACGTTCACTGAAATAGGCCTCTACGTTACCAGATCAAATGGTATACATATATAAAATAAACTTCTTAATTTTCTTAACATTTCTGTTTTAAAATTTATGTTAGTAGGAAGATATAACATATTAAATATATTAAAAACACCTTAGAACAAGCCCTTCGTTCTAAATTTCATCAAGTGTGACATTTGACAAGTGAATATAGCGGATGCTGTATAATGGGACACCTCGAGAACAGATTTGTGGGAATACCTATTTGGGTGACACGCTAACGCTATTGTAGATAAAATTTTATCACTTATTTTTGCTGAAAAAATGAAATATTAAGCCCGCCCACAGTCAGTAGCCTACATTTTTATTTTAATACCACACATCTTTATAAATGTTAAGAAAATGTTTATTTTTAATAAAAACTCTAAAAATATTAATCGCTTTGGTAGCAAGGCAAAACGCGGCGTTGAATTCCACCACTCAGCATGCAGTGCCTCAATTCGACGAAAAGTGGGCAACGAAAATGTTAAAAGAGACGGAGTGTCTTAACATTAGGCTCTCTGATGCCCTCTGCTAACCCTGCTATTTGCGGGATACAGTATGAAACTGAAAACTTTTCATTTCTTATAATGACTTAAACACCATTTGAGAATAGTATTTGAAAAGCTTTCGTGAGTTTCCAAGCACATATATCCTGTCTTTGAAGTGAATTTTATTATATAATAACAATTATTGTATACAATATACATACCACGCAATGTTAATGTACTGGAATCTCAAACCATCAAAGCTCAAGAAAGCTGTCATAAATAAATCCTGCATTGAAAATCGTAACTGATTATAATATTCATGTTTAAAAAATCACTTTCCATAACCCAAACACCCTATCAAACAAAACTAGTTCATATAAACACAGATTAATAAACTACAACAGAAGTGTCAGTTCGCGGAAATGAGAATAAACCGTGTATTTTGCAATCGTAAGAAATACTCGGAATTATATTACGACTGACTACATGGTACATGTAGGATATAGTACGTAACCCCCTTTATTATTCCAATAACAATCCGTATGAGTGGTCTGGTCAAACGTAAATAGCGAGTTCATACATTTGAATGATGTCTATGTAAACTGCGTTGGCTACTCTTTATTCGTTAGGGTTGTCGACTGTAAATTAATAATTATATATATTTTAATATGAGAGTTAATAGATACTGTTGGCCTTACTGGTTTTTACAGTTATGGAAGAGATTTCTTTGTCCATGTTAAATTGCATGCACAATGCATTACATAAGAAGGTGCAGTCAGTAAAGAGTCTCTTGTGTGTTCTGATCGCATTGCAATCGCCGAACAGACTGAAGGGTTTCCTAATAATATATCGATTATAATATTTTGATATTTTTTTCATATTAAGCATGCTTCTAACTTTTCACGCATTAAGATATAAAAGATTTTTTTTGTGTCTATTTATTTATGGCCAAAATATTTTTGTGAAGGTGGAGTCCGGAAACAAACCTGTAACTATCGAATATATAGCTTTTTCATTCTATTGTCCTTTTAAGACTAACCTAGGCTCTAAAATATAAAATGTTTTTGTGTTTTATTAAAAAGTACTATCATGTCGTTTTTTTCGTACTATGCCAATAGTTATTCCTTTTATAGCACTACAATGAATATGTATGACGAAACCACAAAAAATTTAAAATGTTACAACAAAATAATTTAATTCACTTATTTAACATTTTACACAGTTTCAGATAAAATCAATTGCTTTTAATTAAAATTTTATTGTTTTTAGCATTTCAACCCTACTACGTCGGGCAGATCAAAGACGCACCTCGCGATGCGTTTACATTGTAATATATGCTGGATTAATGATCTCTGCGTACAAGAGGACATCATGTTTAGCAAATAATAATTAAGTTACTTTCTTTTTATAAATCGTAAAATTATATTTTACTGTAATATTTTTTGTTTTATGCTGTATCCCGCACATAGCAGGGTAGGCAGAAGGAAACTGAGAACCTAGTGTTAAGACACTTCGTTCTCTTTCCGTACCCCACTTTCCCCCGGATTTTGAGGCATTGCGCGCTGAGTGGCGGAACTCAACGCCGCGTTTTGCCTTGTCACCAGACCCAGGAAATGAAAACACTTTTTCATTTCCTGCAGTGGGAATCGAACCCACAACCTGTCGCGCTTACTGGCGTCATGTGTGTATTTTTTAATGTAATATTTTTTATATTTTATTATTTAGGCTTTATTCCGTATAGTAGGGTAGTGATAGAGAACCAAGTGTCAAGACACTCCGTTCACTGCTTTCCGCCTGAATTTTGTAATATTTTAAAGTGTATTTATATTTCTATATTATTGACGCACGTCGTGGCGCAAAGGCACGTGCGACTGTAAACGCGACATGTAGTGGGTTCGATTGCTACTTCAAGAACTGAAACTCCTTAAATTATTTAAGATAATATAATATAACGAAAATACTAAATATTAATTTAGTATTTTCATTTTCTGGTTGATTTCCGCCACTCAGCACGGCGGCAGCAGCGGCGGAAAGTGGAGCGAATTGTTGAAAGAGAACGGAGTGTCTTAAGATTATGTTCTCAGGTGCTCTCTGCCTACCCTGCTATATGCGGGATACAGCGTGAAACTAAAAAAAATATCGACTAGATTGTTTGTATTTATATACAAAGCACTAACTATTTTTGAAAAGACTATGACAATGACTCTAATTCAGGTGGAAAGTAGCGAACGGAGTGTCTAGACACTATCCTATTACGAGATAAAGTGTAGAGCGTATTTTTTTTAATATACTCGTACGATGTGTATACGTATAGCACATACAATATTCACAACACTGAATGGACCTCACATTTTTCATCGCCGGATATCGATTGTTGACGTTGTCGCAGACAGATTCTCTTTATGCCTAAAGACCGGAAATGATTTATTTTCATGAAAATCTTTTATCGTGTTAATTTTTCTTCACTTCGTTCATAATGGCGTTGAAAGTTGCGTTATTCTTATAAGAATGAATGGTGTCACTGTATATAAATATAGCTTAATAACAAACAAAAGGCGATATTGTCTCGCCAATGTGGCACAGTAGTTACATGTAGAACTAATCGAAGTAACTGTAGGTACAAATTTAGTCTCTGGAAAAGTATTGGCTTTCTGCTCCTTCTTCATATAATCTTTGCCTGTGCCAAATTTCATACTCCTCCACAATTTAAAAAAGGATATTACATTGTTTTTTCTTGACATATTTATATAATCATAATAATTGAATTCAATGTATTAAATTTTTAAAATAAAATAATATAAACATCGGAACTGTTTCTCTTTTTACTTTATTTACTGACTGCGAAGAAGGAAGAAAATATCAATTCGACTGTATTTTTTTTTGTTTAGCTTTTTACTATATGAACTAATTTTAATTATTTCAATTTAGTTAAGATGTGACGAGTGCTTCTTGAGTTATTCGTAATATCTTTTACATGAGTTTTTTTTTGGAAATTGACCTTTTTTTCGACTTCACGCTGTATCCCGTAAATAGCAGGACACGCAGAGGGAACTTGAGAACGTAGTGTTAAGCCACTGTTCTCTTTTAACATTTCCGTTCCCTACTTTCCGCCGAATTTTCCTTTCTTTCTTAAAATTGTAATTATTTTGTTTAAATCATAATTGTAGATTAAAAAACGCACTATTATAAACATATTCAAATAACAATTTAAGAAGTACTTGCATGACAAGCGGACCATCTTGAAAACCTAAAGCTATATATTCATCAAAACCCGATTTTATCATGTTTAATTTATGTAGCGGATAGCGGCTTTCAGTAAAGGGTATCGCATTTTTCACTCTTAAATAAAAAAAAAATTTCGTTGACATCGTTATCTTGATACGAGTTCGTGTAATAATGCTTCAAGTATTACAACACGTGTCTATCGAATGTATTTAATATATTTTTTTTTTCTACTGTGATTATTATTTTTAATTATGATGTTACTGGGATGATGCGTTTAGATATGAGTGAATGAGAGAATGTTTTGAGATATGTACAGTAAATAATGAAATAAAATACATTAGCCTGTCACGGCGTAGAGGCACAAGCGTGCGACTGTAAACGCGACAGGTTGTGGGTTCGATTCCCACTCCAGGAAATGTAAAAGTTATATAAATTTTCATTTCCTGGGTTGGGTAACAAGGCAAAGCGCGACTTTGAGTTCAGCCACTTAGCACGCAATGACTCAATTCGGTGGAAAGTGGGGAGCGACAAAGGGAGAAAGTGGAAAGTATAGTCACTAATTACCCTTGAAAACGAGAATTCAATATCTAAAAATAAATAATAAACAAAAATATATGTATTATATATATCTAAGAATTAATGTATTTCTATAATTATTTTTACTTCACTCGATGTGAGATAAAGGGGTAATACAAATAAAATATCATTAAAGGGCCGGCCTATAAAAACATTTGTAAACGGTCGATCGATCAGCTCAGAGATAAAAGTAACTGGAGACTTACTGCTGGATTACTTTACTTGAAACTATTAATGTAATAGATTATATGTATGTTTGTATCTTTATTAGGCTTAAAAGAACCAATTTAATATATTATTTTTTTTTTCTTTTTTGAGAAAGAGTGATATGAATAAAGAACAAAGCATTTTTTTTTATAACACAGTAAATAATATATATATATTTTTTTAACTTCACGCTGTATCCCACATATAGCAGGGCAGGCAAAGGGAACCAGAGAATCTTGTGTTAATACTCTCTATTCTCTATCAACAATTCTGTTCCCCACATTCCGCTGAATTGAGGCAATGCGTGTTGAGTGGCGGAACTCAACGCCGCGCTTTGCCATGTTACCAAACCCAAGAAATGAAAATACTAAATTACAGAAAATTAAATTAATACAGTAAATAATAATAATAATAAATAAATAGCAACAAAATAATAAAATTATATTTTTTTTATTTTAATAAATAATTTAAATATAATCATTTCCCCGAGTAGGAATCGAACCCACAACTAATCATGTTACCAGTGAAACGATAAAATGCACTAGATATTCTTAATTATTACATAATTATAATAATTAAGATTTTGACAAAAAAAAGAAAACGGACTTCATATAAAATACACTTAAAAAATAAATTTATTACGAATATCTCAAAAGCTTTTGTTTGGTGGTAGGAGGTTCGTCCTCCGTCTGGCTCGCGACCACTATCATGTCAAAGACGAACCGCCAAATATCTTATGATGTGTTCCGGTTCGATGGCATGTAAGCCAGGTTTTTCCCCTTTCCCACCCATCCTTTCCCCAAAATGTGGTGGTTCCGATAGCGGACTACTACATTATCCTCCCTTTCCATCTGTATCCTCTAGGTTGGCAACGCATCTAGTACACCTCTTGTGTTGTAGATGTTCATGGGCGAAGGTAACCACTTACCATCAGGCGGTCCTTCTGCTCGTTTGCCATCCGGTATCCATAAAAAAAAAAAAACTACTAGTCAGATCTTAACTAAATTTAATAGGACCACATCAGAAACACTAGCTATCATATAAAAAAGAATCATCCAAATTTGTTCATCCAGTAAAACGTTATGAAGATAAAAATATTAACATACCTATTAACACATATAAAAATAATCGAATTGGGAACCTCCTTTTTTTGAAATCGTTGAAAATAACCTACGAAAACTTTCATTATGAATACAATCAATCTGACCCATCACACACAAGAAATCTAAAAACAAATGGGTAACAGAGCACAATAATAATATTCTAGTCACAATAGCCCGAAGCGGCCGTAAATCTGTCTTTAGCGAATAAAATACTACTTCTCTCATAAATTCGGAAAGCGGTGAATAGATACGATGACAAACGTAACGTTATGGACGGTGAGGTGTTGAAATGTTCCTATGGTATGTAATTCACCTGTTTATAAAAAAATGATTAATTTTCTCTAATATTATTATTAAAAATTTAATATAGACTGACGCCTGTCGTGACGCAGAGGCACAAGCAAGACTGTAAACGCGACAGGTTGTGGGTTCAATTCCCACTTCAGGAAATATAAAAATTTAGTATTTTCATTTCCGGGGCGGAAAGTAGGGAACGGAGTGCCTTAACACAAGATTCACAGGTTCCCTATCCTCTGTCTACCCTGCTATGTGCGGGGTACAGCGTGAAGCTAAAAATAATAAAAAAAGTATATTAAAATAGTATGAAATATAGATATAATTATAGAGTACTAGCTGTTACTCGCAGCTTCGCTCGCGTAGCCAATGACAATCCATACTACATACTATAGTGTATAAAGCGCATATACGTTAATTTAAAGGCTTTAAGTAGATGGATTTTAATTTTTTTTATAGACAATCATGTCTGCCACAATATATATTTTATAATAATAAATATCCTATGACCTTTTTTATACCGCTAAGAATATGTGTACAAAGTTTCATTATAATCAATTTATAATATTACTAGTAGGGATATTAGATATTTTGATTAGCCCAGTCTGGTTAGACCGCGGCGTTGAGTTACGCCACCCCATTTAAATGTAGAACGTAGTGTCCCAACATTATTTCTCTGCCTATATCACAAAAAGCGGAATTTGCATATTATTACGTAAAAAACTTAAAAATATATAACAAAAGTAATATAAAAACATGTGAATCACGGTTACTGATTGCCACCTTTGACGTCTATTACGCTAATGGGGGTTCGTATCGGGACGTTTGGGTGACCACTGACAGATCTACGGCTACCCGCCAAATGGCGCTATTGTTTGTAAGTGACGAGTGGTAAGCGATTTGAGTTAAATTGTAGTTACCTGTTGGTTTTAGCGTGGTTTTGGTTTCGCAATATATGGTTTGTCGATTCGATTCCCATTTAGAATATAATAAGATTACAAGGTAACAAGTTGCGCGGCGTTGAGTACCGCTACTCAGTACGCAATGCCTCAATTCGGCGGAAAGTGGGGAACGGAGTGTCTTAACACTAGGTTCCCTCTGCCTACCCCGCTATATGCGGGATACAGCGTGAAGCTATGTATGTATGTATAGAATTTTTTATATGTATTTAAATATATAAATTTATACGTTTGTGGGTCGCTAAAGACATGCCTATTTTGAGGTTAAGCAATCGTAAAATCTCAAAAATAATGAATCTAAATTTATAATAATGTCTTATAATATTCTTAATGAAATTTTATGATGAATATAATTATATAACACAGCTGTAGGTATTCACCGTACTACTGTGTTAACATTATTTATTGGTATCGAAGTGATTTGTTCGCAACTGGCACGTTCGAAGCGCCATAAATAAAGTTTCCGCCGAAATAAGGCATTGCGTGCTGAGTGGCGGAAATCAAAACCGCGTTTTGCCTTTTTACCAAACCCAGGAACTGAAAATACTAAGCTTACATTTCCTGGAGTGGGAATCGAACCCACAACCTGTCGCGTACACAGTCACACACTTGTGTCTCTGCGCCACGACAGGCGTTTTAAGACAAGATTAAAATATTAAGCAAGTATTTCTTTTGTTAAATTTATCAAAGTAATAGCCACAAGAAAAATGACATATTATCGCTCTTCGCTTATTAAATGGACGAAGGAAACACCGATCTGTTGTTCTCTTTTGTAATGAAACATGTGTGACAAGTTTATTTTTCCGGGATGTGAGCATTTGAAAGAAGAATGGTCTGTTTCACAAAAATACAATATATTTTCAATGAAAATCATACTTTGATGTGACTTGGATAATTTATATTAATAACTTCTTTTACGTTGCAATTTATTAAAAAAAATATTACATGCTTAACTAATATTTTTATATATTATTATAGCGGTGTGCAAATAGAATGTTTTTACATGTCTTGCATTTGGACGACTATTTGATGTACTATTGGTTAAATTTAATAAAGAATTTCAATGAAGTATTTGTATTGTCAAATGTTCAAGCAACACATACATAAATAGCTTCACGCTTTATCCCGCATATAGCAGAGTAGGCAGAGGGAACTTAGTGTTAAGACACTCCGTTCCCCACTTTCCGCCGAATTGAGGCATTACGTGCTGAGTGGTGGAACTCGAAGCCGCGCTTTGCCTTGTTACCAAACCCAGGAAATGAAAACTTCCATTCCATTCCTGGAGTGGGAATCGAACCCACAACCAGTCGCATTTACAGTCGCACGCTTGTGCCTCTGCGCCACGACAGGCGTTTATATTTGATTTTAATCTATACAATATATTAATATTTAGAAACAAAAAGAATTAGTGTTAAGACACTGCCTTCGTTTTTAAAATTTGAGTTCCTCATATATCATATATAAAAAAAATATGTAATATTGTGAAAATCTATTATTTATTATTATGTTTCATATAAATATATTTTGTCATAAAAACACATACAGTACAGAGCGTACAATCCTGCTCGACTCAGTGCTTGAAGCCCTCAAATCTTTACGCCTCGTAGGTTCCAACTTCCAAAACTACTTTTTGTTTTATACTGAAAAGCGACGACTACATACTATTTTCTTTGTTTCTACAATAGGAGAAAATAAAGGCCAATTGGTACTTTTATGACTCAGTTACTATACTACACTCCCCGTCTCTCGAAGCACTCAATTTTTAAACAAAAATTTTAGGCTCCCAACAGAAGTTATTCAAAGATTTTTTTTAGATATGTATGGGAACGTTTTGTTTTTTCTATTAAAAACGTAGCTGAAGTTTTCAGATTTTCTATGTATTTTCATTGAATGTTGCAGAACATAGCTATATTTCTCATTTTAATATTATAATACTTATTGTTTTTTTATAGTTGTGTATTCGAGTCCCGTACAACTTACAAGTGAAATTATCTGTTTCTGATAAGTACAATTTCTAAATATATATCAGCGTGTCAAGCCTAATCTATATATACAATATTTAAAACGCTTGCGTTACTGAGTGATGGATAGACAACATACAGGCGAAAATATTTACCAGATTGAGATTTAGTATGTAGTCTCCTTAGGGAGTATCGTACAAAGTTCCTATGAAAACGAGAATAAAAGGGGTTTTAGGTTTTATAGTACGCAAACGAAGTCACGGTATACATATTGTTTTTATTTTTAGCTTCACGCTGTATCCTGCACATAGCAGGGTGGGCAGAGGGAACCAGAGAGTTTAGGTTTTTGAAGGGTCGGCAACGCGTAAGTGATGCCCCTGGTGTTGCAAGCGTCCATAGGCCACGGTAACCACTTACCATCAGGTGGCCGTGTGCCTTGTTGCCACGAAAAAAAAAAAAACCAGAGAACCTAGTGTTTAGACACTCCGTTCTCTTTTAACATTTCCGTTCCCCACTACACATATAGTTAAACATATAAAACTCCTAATTTACACGGTAATCTATCAAATTAATCTTTTGCAATTGTACCTCAATTACTAAACGTTATGTAAGCAATACGGCCCACTTATGACATAACGCTGTACTTACTACGTTACACGAACGAAATAAGTCAGACCGTACAAATGAATATGACCAGAATAAGAAAGCTTTAAGATAATAAAAGATGAAACGAAAAAGCCGCATTCGCGTGTTTTAATCTCGCTGATTAAGTAAGAGTACATTATTCGCGCGAATTCAACGTTAATTTTTTTACAATGAGCATAAATACATTTTATTAGCTTAAAAGGATTTTTGAAGACTTGTGGTGCAGTTTGTAAGTGTTTCTCTTGTTCTAGGTTCGATTTTATGAACCAAATATAGGTAAATAATATTTTAGGAATATAATAAGGTTTGATTCGACTTTGATTGAATATTGGGTAAGGAATATATATGATAGTTACTGTCAATACTTTGTAATAATTATATAAATATATCTATTTCCTTATTTTTTTGTTATTTTTTATATTTTATTCTATGTAAAGTAATATAGTATTTTAATTCCTCTAGATATTGCTTTAATTTCCACAGGGTAGCAGAAAGGAATCTCTTTTAGAGTTAAGTTACCTTTGTTCACTTCATTTTTGTAATTGTACTTACCTTCTTCATTTTTAAATGCACTTAAGATTATACAACAAATTAATAATTTACTTTATTTTTTATAGAAAAATCTAGCTTAGCTTCACGCTGTATCCCGCATATAGCAGGGTAGGCAGAGGCAACCTGAGAACCTAGTGTTAAGACACTCCGTCCCCACTTTACATTACTTCCTATATTAATTTTTCAGTGATTATCACAAATTCTTACTAAAACAATGTAATAAAAAAACTTAAAGCTCACATTTCGCTCATTTCTTGTTAAATAACAGACAAAATAATAAGAAATATAATAAAAAATGCGGTCAATGTTACAGTTTAAACGGCATTCCATAATAATGAACTTGTCCTTAGTTCCATTTTTAACAAACAATTGTTTTGTTTATTTTTAGCAACGGAAATTGTATGAAGGTTTTATATTTGTAATAACATACATACATACATAGCTTCACGCTGTATCCCTTATATAGGAGGGTAGGTAGAGGGAACCTAGTGTTAAGACACTCCGTTCCCCACTTTCCACCGAATTGAGGCATTGCGTGCTGAGTGAGAACATTTAAATTGTTTAAATAAATTAAATAATTACGCTTGTCGTGGCGTAGAGGCACAAGCTTGCGGCTGTAAACGCGACAGGTTGTGGGTTCGTTTCCCACTCCGGGAAATGGAATTTTTCATTTCCTGGGTTTGGTAACAAGGCGCGGCGTTGAGTTCCGCCACTCAGCACGCAATGCCTCAATTCAGGGGAAAGTGGCGAACGGAATGTCTTAACACTAGGTTCCCTCAGCCTACCCTGCTATATGTGGGATACAGCGAGAAGCTATGTATGTATGTATGTAAATAAATATATAAATATTTAAATGTCTTTTCTATCATTAGACTCATCCATCCATTATTGTACTTACATACATTTTTTAAAAATATTAATAAGTAATAAGACTGTTTTATTTAAAAGATAAATAAATGAATAAATTAAAAAATTGTAGCAGATCAAACATTTTCTATGTAAAAAAAATATAAAACCAGAACTTAGGTTTAGTAAGAATGTCTGACATGAAAAGTATACCAATTTCGAATTATCAACTTAAACACGCCTATACGAAAATAATCGTTTAAAAATGTAAAGGTATAGGAAATAAAATATACTTGTATGGGTTTTAGTTTCAGGTGAGTGTTTTTGCATAAGAAAACAAAATAAATGTTTATCCCAACAGTGCAAGCGACGTCACGTTCCTTGCATTTTGATGAAAATTTGAAGTATGTTAAAAGAAATTCCGATACTTAACCAGATGATATCATTTATGTATATAAGTATTTTGAGATATTTATTAACTAGTATTTAAACAAGTTATAATTTAGGTGGCCTTATTAATTTTAGATTTAGAATAATTAAAATTTTATCAAAAAAATATACCAAATAAACTATAATTATTACGAATAACTCAAAAACTGCTAGTTACATTTTAACTAAATTTAAATAGGACCACAGCAGAAATACTAGCTCTCATATAAAAAAGGCTCATCAAGATTGGTTTAACCAATAAAAGTTATACATAAAAAAAGTTATACAATTATTTATTATTGTATTATAATTAAAAAACGCCCGCCGTGGCCAGAGGCACAAGCGTGCGACTGTAAACGCGACAGGTTGTGGGTTCGATTCCCACTCCAGGAAATGAAATTTTTCATTTCCTGGGCTTGGTAACGAGGCAAAACGCGGCGTTGAGTTCTACCACTTAGCACGCAATGCCTCAATTCGGCGGAAAGTGGGGAACGGAGTGTCTTAACACTAGGTTCCCTCTGCCTACTCTGCTATATGCGGGATACAGCGTGAAGCTATGTATGTATGATTCATGTTATTTAGTATGTACAGTCGAATTGAGAACCTACTTTTTTTTTAAATCAGTTAATAATACAAAACTTTAATCGCCTTAGCGAATTTTACAAAACAAACTACATTTGTAAAGAGATGCTGCACAAAAACTGGATCTTCCAAGATGCCCGCTAAAGAGCATAATGCTTACGTCTATTCGTATTTCGAAATCAGAAAACACAAGAGCACAGTGTATAGAAAAAATGTAAAAAGAAAATGGAAGGTCCGATTCATCGCAACGCGGTCTATTCAGCAACAACTTATTAAATAAATTAATCGCAAGTTGCTAGAAAGGAAAAACTAAGCGGTCTTCTCATTTATTTGAGAACAAAAAGCTTAATTCCTTAAAATCTGGCTCCATTATGTTTTCCATTCAACCTACACTGTAGAAGAAAGCCCGCAAAAATAATTGGAAAGTGACGGGAAGGTGCTTAGTGAGGAGTGTGTGTCGATGTTCTGTCTCTTTAAATGTTACTATTGGTAACGTTATTGCCAATTATTTGACTGCAAAGTTAGTTTTTATGTTATACTGCTATTTAACTTATTCATAAGAGTATTAAATTTCAAATAAACAATACTAAACGAGAATTCTTGAATACACATATTACCTATAACATATTTCAAGTATGTATGTGTTTTTTTCCATGTACAATATATATAATATCTACCCATCATTAAGGTACATTTTACAAAAAAAAACGTAAGCAAAAAGCTCGCTAACAAGAATGTCGATAAATGTAAACTCCGTCTCTACCGCCGTGGGCGTGGCCCACATTCTAACTTTTCATCATTCTCCTTGCCTTCCCGGCTCATTGTGTCCGTGGGAACCTTTATTAACTCTATAGAAAAGCGTGAAAGGCGTCCAAGAAAAGCATTTGTGTGTTCTCGTTGAATACTGACAAAGAACTGCTTCAGTGTTGATTTGGTACCAGTTTCAGACTCTTTTCATACCCATTTTCCGAATCAGCTCGCCATTGGCTGTACTTGTGTTGTATCGGTAAATGAGTTTCGTTTGTGAACATTAATTTGCTTTCCAACTTCGCTTTTTGTTGCGGCTCCTCGACGTGAAAGGATTTTCGGTTCTTTTGTTAGTATTGTTATCTATTATTACATATTTTCTTGTTTTTTCACTAATTATGAGGAATATTGTTAAGCTCATTTCATACCGTCCAACAAGATTAAGATAATCTAGATTACGCTACTCCATTTTAAATATTATCCGAGTGTAAAATGTATATTTGAAGATCCTTTTAATTAACGTTGGAACAAGAATAATAAGACAAACTGCTAAATTAGTAATAGCACTCATAATGTTGCTACTCAACAGCGCGATTCGAATTTTCCTTACAAAACTTTTCACGACTTGTTCGTGTAACTAAGCGAACACTATTTAATTATGAAACTACACCCCCCTCTCTTCTTCCTCCACAAAAGGGGCAGGAAATATAGGTTTTTCAGGTTTATTTCTATATCTTGTAAGAAATACATTTTCTTCAGACGCTTCTACTGACAGTTTTCGCGGTTGATTTTTTATTAGGTCTTTAAAAGCTTAAGTAGTTGTTTCGTTTAATACTCTTTTATACCTAATTCCTATCTAAATTATTAAATACTAGTACTTAATATTGAGATTAACTCATATAACATTGTGAATGTAATCATAGATCAAATTGAAAGATTTTTGGGTGTTAGCCTTCTTCGTATTATCTTTTCTTTTCTTTCTTTTAGCTTCACAGTGTATCTCCCGCTCATAGCAGGGTAGGCAGAAGGAACCAGAGAACCTAGTGTTTAGACACTCCATTCTCTTTAAACGTTTCCGTCACCCATTTCCACCAAATTAAGGCAATTCTTATATACGACGAATTATATACGACGTGCAAAAAAAAAAGACTTTTTATATGCCAAATATAAAATATTAGTATGTTTTTCATAGACATCTTATTATTTCTTCTCTAAAACTTTCAATGTATGTAATAACGTATGCCTCAAACAGATTAGCATTTCGAGGTCATAAGCCATGCAGTAGTCTTAAAAAAAAGTGATTCTTAGAGTTATACAGAAAATGCTATCTTCCGTGTATTTATAGTCTCGCCCACGTCGGTGGCTCATTGAAACGTACCATTTAAAAATAACTCGCTACACTAGTACGTACTATATAATGACCGTTTCTAATAACTGTGTTGGTAAATTTAGTTCTATTAATATAACACGTAAGAAACAGATACGCTTAAGAATATACTCAGTGATAGCTGTTTTTTTAAATATTCGCTTTTTTAGATTTTTTTTTGTCACGTTTACAATATTTTTTTCTATCATATCTATCATCTTTTTATTTTTTTATAATAAATATATAATCACGTCATTAATTAAATATGTATCTGTTTTTATATTTTAGAAATAATGTAGTAGTCCTTTCCCCAAAATGTGGTGGTTCCGATAGCGGACCGTTATATTGTCCTCCCCTTCCATCTGTATCCTCTAGGTTGGCAACGCATCTACAACATCTCTGTTGTTGTAGATGTTCATGGGCGAAGGTAACTACTTACCATCAGGTGGTCCTTCTGCTCGTTTGCCATCCGTTATCCATAAATATATAATGTAATAAGAAGTAACTTCAAGCTCTTTCCCGCAAAGCAGGGTTGGCAAAGAGTGTATGGTGTCAAGACATTCCGTTCTTCACTTTCTGCCCCAGCTAGAGTAATTCCGCCTTGAGTGACGGAACTCACTAACTGCTAACAGGGAAATAATTTAAATCGAATCTACGACCGAGCGTACAGTCAAATTTGGTCCCACTGTGCCATGATTCAAATAATGGCTTCAAATAATACAGCAGTTATTTATATACTTATTGCATAATACATCTAGAGTCTATCACATTACATGAGTATATTACAAGAATAAACGCGTTACAATATTGGCTATACCAACACTTTCCTTTCAATTTAAACATGCAAAGTCACGGGTCTACATAATAATTAATTTAAAACCACGCTCCAATAGTATCGACATGTGATATGACAGCACTATTAGGCTTGTTCCCATTCGATGCGGTTCATTTTGATTGACCATACATCATTCAATATTTACGTATTTAAAATAACCACTTACACGGTCTGCACAAATTAAAAGCACGACTCGATGATTAATCTTGACTAGTTTTAAGTCCGTTTACTAAATATCAGTGATGTTAAACAACGCTGTTGTGGGTTCGATTCCCACTCCAGGAAATGTTAATCTTTTCATTTCCTGGGTTTGGTAACAAGGCAAAGTGCGGCGTTCAGTTCTGCCACTCAGCACGCAATGCCTGAATTCGGCGGAAAGTGGGGAACAGAATTGTTGCAAGAGAACGGAGTGTCTTAACACTAGGTTCTCAGGTTCTCTCTGCCTACCCTGCTATATGCGGGATAATGCGTGAAGTTAAAAATATATATATATATATAATTTAAAAGTGGGGAACACAGATTTTAAAGAGAACAGTGTCTTAACACTAGGTTCTGTGGTTGCCTCTGGCTACTCTGCCATGTGCGGGATACAGTATAAAGCTAAAAAAATGTTTCAGGTTTTTCAGGTATAACTAAATCAGGGAACATAGTGTTAAGACACTACGTTCTCTAATTTCTGAATTGCAAGATATTATGTGTTAAATGGCGGAACTCAACGCCGCGCTTTGTTAATTATCAATTTTAACAAGATTTTTGACTTTCGCGATTTTTACATATATTAAATGAAAATCCGTAAAATGTTCGAAAGGTTTCCAAAATTGTATTTCGGAATACTAAAATATACGCGATTAATCCGGTTAAAATAGTTTCAATTATATTATCAAATGTATATCTCATTTTTATGTTCGTAATAATAAATAAAGTTCTTAAGCAATAATTGAAAATAGACGGTTGTGTAAATCGCATAGTTTCCCGTCTCTAATTGCAATTTAAGCGGAAGAATGTAGACGCGTTACAAAATTTTACGCAATAAAAATCTATCGGCGAACCAGTCGGAGGAAACCTAGGCGATGTGAAAATAAAACAAGTAACAACTTAAAAGCAATACCGTTTTAACTAGATGCTAATAAACCATTAATACTGTTAAACGAATATATATTTTTTTGCAATTGCAAGCTTTTACTCGCTTAGGAGAGTAGTCTGAGTGACCTTAGTGACTAAACACTCCGTAATTCACTTTCCACTTATACTTCAAAACATTACAGGTTAAGTGGCTGAACTCTACCCCGCGATTTCCTTTACCAGAGCAAAGAAAGGCAATAATTTTAATATAATAATTTCTCAAGGGGGAATCGAACTTATGATCACTTAAGTCAGTTAGTGTCATACTGCGCCACGATGGCGAATATCGAATATACATTTTAAGCCAAACCAAAGGACATGCGCAGATTTTGTCGACGAATGGAAGGAAACGACTACAAAGGCGTGACCATTTCCACCGAGCATTGTGTTAAAACGAGACAGCAAATATTTACGTATCTAACAAAGATGCTTGCTAGCGATGCGCAAAAGAGATAGGCATCGACAATAGACGATTGTTATCCCCACCATGGGTTGCCCTAGTAAAACTGTTCGTGCGAATTTCACCACCACCCACTACATTTTTTTGATATTAAGGTCGATATTTGCGTGGAAACAGCTCTAGTATAATACAGCCAATAATTTGATTCGTCGGTTATCATTGGGAAAACAATGGATTGAGTTATGTAGGTATAAATAGTTATGATCGACGTAGAAAGTGGATTGGTGACGTATGGGCGTGGGCGGCGTAGTATTGGGCAGACTGTAAACACAATTAAATATATAGGAGAACAATAGAAGGTATATAGGCACTGTTTTAGGCCATAGTGAAATGGAGTTTCAGCTTCAGATAGTAAAAGCGGGTCGTAGTTTCGATTTTCACTTGAAAATTATCATATTTTCATATCATTCTTATTTTTTCGCTGTAGTAAGATAAAATATAGTGTTTAATTTAAAATTCAACACGTAATGTCTTCAATACCGGCTGATAGTACAGTACGGAGTGTTATGACACTAAGTTCTCTTTAAATATATCGGTGTATAAAGAAAATGGGAAGCCACTAAATAAAGTTAAACATTTATCTCGTTAAACTAAACAAATCAAGCGAGTTAAAATATCGTAAAAGCACAAAAACGACGAGATTAAAATAGGTCATTAACTGCTGCAATTAGAAATGTTTTTATAGTTGTAGCGAAATTAATTATGAAGAAATATCTCGCGATGACACAAAACGCAACATGTTTTTTTTTCTATATAGATCCAATTCGTCTATGGCGCGGCGGCGAAACGTAAATTTAAAATATTTAAACATTTTATGTGTCCGTCGGTTTCTTTCACAAACTAATTGGTATGACGGTAACCCCAGGATTTTTACGATTCAGAGCATTTTTTAAATGCGTCTCGTTGACATATGCGAATTTAGCGGACCTTTTTATGTAAGTGACAAGTTGGTTAAGTGTAGTGCGCTTGTGTTTGAAACATCACCATGTAAAATATACGTCGCGCTATATTAATTTTGTCAATATTACCAACATGTCACACAGTTTTCGAGCGCCTTTCAAAAGATTAACACTTTTTTCCTACACTTACGAAGTTATAAGTGTCGGAATATGTCATTTTTTTTTTAAATGATAACACGCCTTGGGAATGAAATGCTCGCTCCAGTCTATTTCACAGGTATCATTGTCACTAATAGATAATTGTAAAGTATTGACTGAGACTAAGTCCCGCTGAATTTCTTGCATCGGATCTTCTCAAGTCTGAGGCATTAAATTTAGTGAACCGGTGGTAAATTATATGACGTTCAAAAATTTAAGCATGTAACTTCTTACTTTGAATAAAATTATTTGACTTTGACTTTGACTTTTATGTAGAATATCAAGTTTTTGTTCTCGCTATAAACAGCTAAGCTATAAAGCAGGTCATATTAGGACTAATTTATGATGTTGCTCGATTTTCTTATTAAGGGAAATATATTGATAAATTATTCGTGTTCATTCGACGTTGAAATTGCCCTATTTCTTTTCTAGAACCACATTTTAATATGTGAGGTATATTCAAACTTTATTTTGAAAATGATTTACGCTTAATTTATATGTGCTGAGTTTTAAGAGAAAAAGATTTTTTTACTTGGTGGCTGGTGGCTAATATATCTACGGAATACCACTGTGCATAACCATAGTGGTATGTATATAGTAGGAATATAAAAGGTTGATAAAAAAAATATATAAATTTTAATACAACAGAATTTGAACTGACTACTTTTGGAATTGGTACTCTAAATAACTATAACGAAACAACGGCTATTTTAAAAATTATAAATATTTAAATATTTATATAACAATTGCCCACATCTTCGCTAGTGTGGTCAATGGGAGTTAACCATAAGTTTATCACACATGAATATGATGCCTTCATACAGATATATTTACATTATTATGAATCTGCAAATTAGAATGAGATATTATATTACTACTAAATTTCACGCTGTAACCCGCATATAGCAGGGTAGGCAGAGAAGGAGCCAGAGAAACTAGTGTTAAGACACTCCATTCTCTTTCAACAATTCCGTTCCCCACTTTCCGCCGAATTGAGGCATGGCGTGTTGAGTGACGGAACTCAACGCCGCGCTTTGCCTTGTTACCAAACCCAAGAAATGAAAATATTATATTAAATTTTACATTTTCTGGAGTGGGAATCGAACCCACATTTATATATAATTGTATAAATTAAAACTTACAGCATACCTACATAGTGTACGCGAAAAAAACGAAAGAATAAAAATGTCCACCCCAATAATTTATTTGTCTTTAATTTTTAAAACGACGACGGGCCAATGAGACGCATCCCTACTGATTGTCAATTAGCGACATCAAACGTGCTTTTTGCGAATTAAGCTCCCGTTCACGTTTCACTTTTTTCCAGTCCAGTTTTCGAAGATGGATGAAGTATGCGTTTTTCCGTTTCATTTCCATTTTCATATTTCCGTTCTGTTTCATTGTACAATGAAGGGTTATTTTTTAAGGGTGGCATATATGTTTGTTGTGTTATTTTAAATATACAGGTTTTTTACTTAGCTCGTATTTTTATTTCATTTGGTAAATATAACGAATTAGTTGAAAAAGGTTATGTTTCAGTCTATCTGAATGTGCTTCATAGTAGGCTTTGTTAGGTTAAACTTACATATATATTTTTAGCTACACTCTGTATCGCATCGCAGAGTAGGCAGAGGGAAACAAAGAACCCAGTGTTAAAACACTCCGTTCTCTGTCAACATTTCCGTTCCCCACTGTCTGCCGAATAGAGGCATTGCGTGCTGAGTGGCGGAAGTCAACGCCGCGCTTTGAAAATTGATTGTTGTTGTATATATGTATATTGTAGAACCTTTAAAAGCTTTTAAGTCTATTAAGTCGATTTGATTTGATATATATATATACTATTTTCAAATATTATATGCTTAAGGGCTTATTTTATTATTATAAAAAATAAGTAACGAAAAAATTAAAGAAGGTATTTAAATAGCAGATGAAAACAATTTACAGATGAAACTTTTCTAAGTAAAGTAGGAATTTACGATTAATCTTAATTAATTAAAATAATTCATAATAATACATTTATATATGTACCTTAGATTGATTTATAAAATAAGTGGGGAGCGGAATTGTTGGAAAAGAATGGAGTGTCTTAACACAAGGTTCCCAGGTTCCCAAAAAAAAAAAAGCTATGTATATGGCGTCTTATCACCTAGTTTCTATTGAATGGTTAGATAATAATAAATAAATTTACAATAAAAATAAAGCATGTTTTCTTTTGGTACTCATTTATGGTTTCATTGACTTGAATAGCGTTTTGTATACCTTATACAAATATTGGTTATATATGGACTGTTTTAACCAAGGATTTGTTTTGTTAAGAGCTAATTAGTGATTATTGTGACGCAATTGATAGTAGTGGGTTCGATTTTTACTCCGGAGAATGTTGTTACTTTAATCTTTAAAACGCTTGTTACTGAGTGACTGACAAATAACCGCGGACTGAGTGACTGACAATATCAGCGGAACTACTGGAACAAATTTCAGTGTTCCTTGGGAAATGGAAAGTAGCAGTATGAGAGGGTATCTCGAAATTCCTACGAATAACGTGGAAATACGGGATTTTAACCGTTAACGTTAGGTTTAACAACCCATGCTAACGAAATCGCGAGCTAGTATATTATAACATAAATACATACATAACTTCACGCTTTATCCCGCATATAGCAGGGTAGGCTGAGGGAACCTAGTGTTTAAGACACTCCATTCCCCACTTTCCGCCGAATTGAGGTATTGCGTACTGAGTGGCGGCACTCAACGCCGCGCTTTGCCTTGCTACCAAACCCAGGAAATGAAAAGTTCCATATCTTGGATTGGGAATCGAATCCACAACCTGTCGCGTTTACATTCGCACGCTTATATGTTGTGCACTATATTATATAAAGAAATAGCTTGACATTACTCAGTACAATTTAAAAACTCTTTATATATTTATCATAATTTAACAATTTTAGATTAAAAAACGAGACGTCTTTTCTAGAAAAAAGTAAAGAACGGAATGTTAGTGTTCTGTGAACTTGTATGTACACTAATTACAAATATGTAACGCGTATAAAATCAATAAAATGAATTATTTTTATACACGTGACCTTGGCCAAATTAACTTAACCCTAAAATTATTACATGATAGATCTTAATCAATATATTTATAAAATGTACTTCGTTAATTAACACTGCTATTAATAAGATAAAAAATAAGATAAAACAACAGTTACATCGACAATTTGCATGTGTTGTTTATTTTTTTTTATTTTGACACAGGTACTTGGTATTTTATCTAAGAAATGTCATTAAACGTCATTATGCCCTTTCCATTTATTTAGGTATTGAGTTGATAATAATAACAAGTTTTATGTAAATTGGACCAAAAAGGTTATAATAAAACACCTTGATTTTTTTTAATATTAAATATGAATTATTCCAAGTAAGTACAATATTTCACATGTGGATTGAATCTGCGACCCTAAAACATTCCACATATTATTTAATTTATAATAAAGATCAGAGAAAGATGCTATATATCAATATGAGGCGAGAATAGGTAAATAAGACGACTTGCATATACAATATTTTAAAATACTTCCTAATGAGCATTAGAATTGCTTTATTTATGAGATAATTAAGTGACTAACTACAAAAATGTCAAGTAAATCATATATCGCGATGTAAAAAACATCATAATAACAGAATTTACAAATAATTTTTAAATTTAAAAATGCCTACTCCCAGAGTACTTATTTTAAGTGCATCTTAGATTTATCAACTTATTCATGCCATATATAACTTACTACACATGTCATACATAGGAAACATGTTATACATAAACCAATCGAAGCCAATCAAATACACCTAAACAAACCTGTCTGGCAGAAAGACAGAAAACAACGAACGAGGTCGGTAAAAGGTAGAAAAAAAAATTCAGGCAGGCAGTATCGAACGCCTATTCCGAATGGATCGGGAATGGAGTCAACAAAGGGACGTTCTGTTTGAAAAAAAAGCGCGAATACGGAGCGCGAGGCAGCCATTACCCGCACCCATTTGCGCATCTATGGCGGGCCTCTTCAATCTGTACAGTCAACAATTGCAGGGTTGATGATGTTGAAATTTTAACGGATATTTAAAAGTGTGTATTTTAAATAAGATGGTGTTCTATTTTTTTGGAAAACGTAACGTTATTAAAAATTTGAACGCAGTCGGAATCGAATTCATGCCTTTTGGGAACCGTCCAAGGGCTCTGACCGCTATGCCATACGCCACCGGTTAGAACCATGCATCTAAATATGTTTTTCCTGTCCTTAATACTTTGAAATATGGTGGGCTACTGCTACAAGTTGAGTAAAAACACATTAAACCGCAAATTAAAACCAAAATGCAGATTATTTTTAAAGGAAATACGGCAGAGACTGTACAAATAGTTTGTACTGTATATCACTATATATCACACTGTATATGAAACGAACTAAGTCAAAATGATAACAAAAGTAAAGATAAAGGTAAGGTCAGAGGAGCCTACAAGTCAAGACACTCCGTTCTCTACGAGATATTGCGTGTTGAATGGTGGAACTCAACGTAGCGAACAACGTAAGCGATATGCTGAATATATTATCACACGATTGAGAGAAACCCAATACTAATCTTTGTGTTATACCAATCATATATAAACATAAAGAAATGATTCACATGTAACCTTGAAATTATATTAATATAGAATATTTATTATTGATGATTTTATACTAATCGAATTATATTATAATTTAAACTGATTAATTTATTTTTAAGCTTTAATGATAATGATTTTCTATAGGTATATTCTAAGATGACAAACATGAACGCCTTCATTCCTGTGGATGCATCTAACAGAACGATGTGGAAGAAAAAAGTAAAGAAAGCAGACTAAAGGAGCAGACAATCAGATGGGAGTAATAACACATAGAAAACAGATGATTGATGATGATTGATTTTTCGCTGTATCTCGCACAACCTAGTGCTAAGACACTCCCTTCTCTTAAAATTTCCGTTCCCCACTTCCCTACTTTTATTGGTTGCCCTTATTATTTATCAAGTCAAAAATTATAAAAATACTAATAATAATCTAATGATAATCCATCGCCAGCCCTACGGAGAGCATGTGATCGGGAGTTGTTCGAGTTTTTATCGCTGATTCATTAGTATGAGAGTGTCTTTGTTGCAGTCGACTGGCGCCCCAACACAACCGACGCGCGTCTGTGATGAAAGAATTCATAGTGGAAACGGTAAATTATGATTTTTATAAGCCGAAATATACGTAAATAGGTATGTTGGTAAAATTAAAAATTACTGAATATACAAAATTTTAAAAAATACCATAATTTGACTAAAAGAAGCTTCTTTTAGGTGACATTGTATTCTGTTTTCGGATCATATAAAAATATTATTATGAGTATCCTGGTTACAGTCGACTTGCCGCAGCACAATCGATGTGAGTCTGTGATGAAAGAATTCAATAGAAATAGTAGAAATGGTATAATGATTTCTATAAGATAAATAATATGTAAATATGTTGGTTTCACGCTGTATCCCGCATATAGCAGGGTAGGCAGAGGGAACCTGAGAAGCTAGTATTAAGACACTCCGTTCTCTTTCAACAAATTCGTATATGTTGGTAATAATATCAAAAATATTCATAAAATTAAAATGATGATCTATTAAAGATTAGCTACTGTAGAATACTACGTTTTTTTTTTTTTTTTATACCACGACGGTGGCAACAAGGCACACGGCCCACCTGATGGTAAGTGGTTACCGTGGCCTATGGACGCTTGCAACACCAGGGGCATCACTTACGCGTTGCCGACCCATACTACGTTCTCCATTTTATGACACAGTTTAATATATAATATATCCAAATATATTTTTTCCTACTTTAAAAATGAATCCTATACCCAAGCCTCTTAAATCTAGTAAAATTGAAGCAAAATATTTTTTTTATATATATTTTAACATAGACTAACCCCTAAAACATCAAAAGTAACCCACCCCTAGTAACTTCTTTTAGTATTTCGAAAACTTTTTATTTATTTATTTCTATTATTTAAAATTGATGACAATTAACACATACAGATAACATTTCTACACACTGTTCTATGCTAATACACACACAAACCAACATACATGTATTCATGAAATTGATTTGAGATGAAAGGATTTTCATTACCATTGTATCTGAATCCGAATTAAAGACAAATTGCACATTCAATATTCACAATCAATAGAACTACCTATTTGCAATCAGCTATTTTTGTATACGTTTTTCACCTTTTATGCTTTATAAGCGCTTAAATTGATGAACCTATATGAGTTATTTAGACACTTTTTGTAATGGGGTAGCAATGAATAGATATGCTTTAACAAGAACCTTTTTAGTTAATATGAGTATATCGTCAATTACGATGTGTATTGGAATTTATGTTAGTTTTTTTTTTTATGTGTGTATTACGTTTATTATGATTGTTTTAGTAGTACAAGACAAAGCGCGGCGTCGAGTTCTGCTACTCAACACGCAATGCCTCAATTTGGCGGAAAGTGGGGAACGGAAATGTTGAAAGAGAATGGAGTGTCTTACTCTAGGTTCTCTGGTTCCCTCTGTCTACCCCGCTATATGCGGGATACAGCTTAACTTCATTAAAAAAAAAATTGTAGTGTTTATTTAAGGGTGATTAAGTTATTAAATAAACTCAATAAATAGTAGGGAATCACTCCTTGGCCTTAACGTTAAAGTTTGTGGAAATCGATGGATGCTTGTATTTTTTACGCAAATTTGGATTTAAATTTAGATGATTTTACGCAAAAGGTACTGAATCTAGATAGAACTTTTCAGAAAGCTACCTCATATGTTATAATCGCAATCAAAAAAGATCTCATTGTTAGAGTAACAAGAGATGGATACGTATTTTGGTCATAACATTACGACATATCTTCGTAAACATTATTTACAAAATAATTATTCTAACGGTGCCATAGTGAAATAAAACAGCAGGAAATATAATAATTGAATTAAATATAAATTTAAATAGCAAGGTAATCAAAGAGAACCTAGTGTCAAGACACTCTGTTCTCTGCTTTTAGCCTACATTCAAACATTCCGTGTTGAGTGGCGGAACTTAACGCTTTTATCATACCAGAATGGCGAAATAAAAATAATTTAAGTAATATGTAACATAACATGTTTTGAGTGGAAATCGAACCCACAACGATCATGATTATAGTTAGACACCGTCCCACTGCGCTACTATGACGTCCTAAATCTCCATATATTTAAAGAATGAATTATTATATATTAACACCTTTCCGTTTCGATTGAAATAACATTTCTGTTTCCCAAAACACTTAGTCCCCTGTCCAGACGGATGTTAGCATGCAAGGTCACGGAGCGAGATTTGAATACAACCCTCTTTGTAGCTTTTGTGCTGCTGCTTTATGGAAATTGGTTGATCTTTTTACAAGCTTTGTAGTGTAAATATAACTTAATAAGCTTAGCTATTGTGGGATGGTTGGGAGGTGTCCGATTGTATGGAATGGTTGTGTATTCGTTTCTTATTGACGGATAGGGAAGGGTTTTTCGTAGTTTCACGCTTTATATGGTTCTGGTAGAATTTAGTGTCAAGACACTCTGTTGTTATTGGCTGCTTTATTTTGTGTGTTAAGTGGCAAACAAAAGTTGGAAATTTAACGCCGCATTTTGTTTTACTAGAGCGGAGATATGATCATTATTTTAAATATAATCGTTCCCCCAAGTGGGAATCGAATACACAACCAATCGCGTTTACATTGAGACGTTGTGCCACTGCACCACGGTGGCTTCCTGGATGGGTTTACCTATATTTAATATATTTTCATTTCTTCCGTCTGATTGGTCAAAATGCAGTGTTAAGTTACGCCATGTTGTTACTATTTAATGGATCAAAACTTAGGGAGTTACTAGTGTTGTACTGTTCTATTTTTACCTGATCGTCATGACACGGAAAATATTATGTGAAGATAAAAAAAAAGCTTACCAAATACCATGATAATAATGAATTTATTATTAATATAAATTTAATATATTTTATATATTTAAAAAAATTGGAAACAATATTTTCAACACTTCATCATCAAAAAAAGTAAACATGAGCTTTTTATACACAAATTACCAAAGCTTTTCTTTTCAAAAATTCACCGGTTCGGTTTTGTTTACCCTTTCGCAAATTAGATTTGTTTCGCTTCAGATCGATATTGTTGTTAGAAACTTTGAATAAAATACATTGTGTTACTTTAAAATAAATTTATCCTTTCTTAGAGTTGCTTTTGAGTTGAATTATGTGTTAGAATATTTACATAAAGCTTTATTTTAATATATAAGAAATGGTTGCGTTACTTAGTGCACAATGCACAACTTCACGCTGGATCCCGCATATAGCAGGGTAGGCAGAGCGAACCTGAGAACCTAGTGTTAACACACTCCGACAGGCGAAACTACTGGTCATAGAAAGAAATTTAAAATTAATAGGTGGATACCTAGGAGAGTTCGATTTCCACTCCAAGAAAAGAAAATATAAAATATTTATAAATAAGTTTATATTAGTATTTTCATTTCCTCGCTGTGGTAACAAGGCAAAGCGCGGCGTTGAATTCCGCCACTCAGCCCACAATGCCTCAATTCGGTGGAAAGTGGGGAGTGTCTTAACACTAGGTTCTCAGGTTCCCTCTGCCTACCCTGCTTTATGCGGAATACAGCAGTTACATTAGTTAAAGAAATGTAAAATTATGTTACTTAATACTTTAAGGGGTCATTAGTATAAATAAAATTCCTACCTTTGTATGTTCCTGTTGTGCAAGTAGCTGCTCTCTAACCATTTGCAGTTGTAATATCATCTCCGATAGCTGTCTCTCCTTCTCCAAGACACTTTCACCAGCCAGAGCTTGCAAAGCTGCTGCGTCTAGCACGCCTCGTCGGTCACTGTCAAAGTAAATACTATATATACATACTATATCTTGTTCTTTTCTTAATAGAATAGTTGTTTATTAATATATGTTTTTTTTATTGACAAAGGATGGAAAACGACTACCTGATGGTGAGTGGTTACCTTCGCCCATGGACATCTACAGCACCAGAAGTGTTTTAAATACGTTGCCGACTTAATGTTTGTGGAGTGGGAGGAAATAATGCAATGGGCGCGGCAATATGCCATCTAAACCACCACATTCTGGGGAAAGGATGGGTGGGAATAGACAAAAGGTTGAGTAGGTGGAGTAAGAATCGAACCCATTACCTATTTGGGAGAATGGTTATATTGAAATTATTTTCATTTTTCGATCGTTGAGTTCCGCCCCTCGACACGGAATGGGTCGAATTCAGACCAAAAGTGGAGAAAGGAGTATCCAGACACTAGTTTCTCTCTAACTAGCCTGCTATGTGAGGTGAAGCGTGAAGCTGCTCGCTTTTGCTTATTTTTTAACCGACTTTACAAAAGGAGATTTCCTTTTTTTATATGATAGCTAGTACTTCTTAAGTTGTTCTATTTACATTCAATTAAGCATTGACAAGTAGTTTTTGAGTAATTCGTAAAATATTACCTTTTGGTGCACTTTACTTGACGTTAGGTTTCTTTTTTTTGTTTAAATCTCAATTAATTTATCTCCATCTACATACTCTCCTTGTGTCACAAAAAAAATATTATTTTTCAAGATAACAAAGTATAGAATATCCATACATTTAAGCTTATCAATCATACGAGTGCATACGATGCACTGATTCCACTCGCGATAACAGTCCATCAGAAACAATTAATATCGCGATGCGTTTCTTTCGCTTTGATTGCTGCATTGTAATTTTAAACCGGAAAGTTATTTATATATTTTTTGAGATTTGAAATATTTTTATTAGACCAAAAGTGATTGACCTGTTGGTGTGATTGATAAAGACATTGTATATCGATAGATGGGGAACGGAAATGTTAAAAGAGAACGGAGTGTCTTAACACTAGATTCTCAGATTCCCTCTGCCTACAACGTGAAGCTAAAAAAACAAAATATATATAGCTCAGTCGTGGGTTCAATCCTGTTCAGGGTAAGTATTTATTTGATAAGCATAAGTGCTTTTTTTATTTAGATATCGATAATCGTGTTTGGATAGCCAAATACCAATTGTTAAAATTTTATTAGCTAAGTGTAACTTTTAATTACAATTAAAAGTTTATTAGCTAAGTGGCGGATCTCAACACCGCTCTTTGCCATGTTACCAGAGCGAGGAAATGAAATATTAAATATTATTTAATATTTTTATTTCGTAGAGTGGGAATCGAACCCACAAGCTGTTGCGTTTACAGTCGCACGTTAGTGCCTCTGCGCCACGACAGGCCTTCTTATATTAAGCATTAAGAAGATTTTTTTTTTCAGTTCATCTCGAATAGTAGGTAAGCAGAGAGAGTCTAGTGTTAAAACACTCCATTTTCCGTTTCCCGCCAGAATTCGAGACATTTAGTTAAGTAAAGATAACCATAAAGGTAGTAAAGTTTATTTCTGCTTGATGACTGACCACAATAACAAGAGTGATATAAGTAAGTAAATGCCAAACTTATATGGTGTATAATCAAGCCGTGAATAATTCATTTGGACCCGTAAACTTCACTCGTGCAACTGACAAAGGCGGTTATTATGAACTTTAAAGCGGAAATACTCTCAATTTAAATTATTTTGCAAATATTTATATGTAATTATATTGTTATTTAGAATTAAATACAAAAGATTTTGGATGTGCCGTGTGACTGTAAGCGTGACAGGTTGTGGGTTCGATTCCCACTCCAGGAAGTGAAAATATTAAATAATATCTAGTATTTTAATTTCCTCGCTCTAAAGGTAAACCGCAGCGTTGAGTTACACCGTTCAAACGTAATGCGAATTGGGCGGAAAGTGAAGAAACGAAATGTTACAAGAGAACGGAGTGTCTTAACACTAGATTCTTTGGTGCCCTCTGCTTACCCTACGTGCGGAATAGGGTGTGACAGCTATATAAAAAAAAGATTATTGATCCTTCTTTCGCTATATTACTAAAAAATTTCATGTAGATCTGTTTAGTAGTTTTTGGCGTAAAAGAATAACAAACATCCATTCATTCATCCTCATAAATTTTAACATTTACAATATTAATATGATAATGAAATAATTGAATGTCAATAAATATCTTATAATAAAGTTGTTTTTAAATGTTTAAGATATACGTCATAGTTTTTATCATTTTTTAAAGTATTTTTCATTTAGTATTTTCCGATCTGGTAACACTTAACACGCAATATCTCGAATTCAAGCGGTAAGCAGGGAACGGAGTGTTTTAACACCACGTTCTCTCTTTATGGTAAAAAAATCGTCATTAAAATCAAAAATCAAAGTGGGGATCGGAGTGTCTTAACACTAGGTTCCCTCTGTCTACTCTGCTATATGCGGGATACAGCGTGAAGCTATTTATGTATAATCAAAAATCTTTTCCTCATATCTTACGATTAATTAACTATACTTTTTAATGCAACCTACGCAAAGAAAACATAATTATAATGATTTATGCGCTGTAGGTCACAATGGGTCCACTTTCACTGGTACAACCGGTGCTTGGCCATTATCGTAACGAGGCCTAATTAAGTAACTTTTTTTGTCACAAAATATTAAAGACCCATCAAAATATCGTCCACTTTGTAATTTATACGTTAAATACAAGTACGTCCTTTTATATTTATGATATTAAGAGGTTATTCAAGGTCATTTTGAGGCTATGATGGTGTAGTGGAACAGTGTCTGGATTAATGCGATAGTTTTGGATTCGATTTTCACTAAGGCAATTATTGTTTTGAACTGCTCTCACATCGAACAACAATCACAGCGTTGAGTTTTATACAATGTTTCAAATTCAGGTCGAAAGTGAAGAACGGAGTGTCTTTCTTCACATTATATTCTCGCTATCTATCTTAATAACAAAAAGAACAAGCTTGAAACTATAAAAAATAAAAAGTGACAAGTACATATATCAAAAGCCCAAAATATTATAAACATAAGAATTTCCTCAAACAGAAAGTGAACCTGCCTATTTATTTAAAGAATTAATTAACTAAAAAATATATTTATTTAATTACACACAATCAACCATTAACTTAGACAATGTAATCGCAAATAAAAACTCAAATCACGTAGTAATCGAACGTGCGACCTCCACAATACAATGCTAAGCCCAGATGTTCAGCACATGTGGCATTTCTTATGCAACACTTGTTCTTACATTGCATAAGATCTTGAGAACTCGCAAAAGTTAAAAAAGAACATTATTAAACGTAGTATTGGCATAAATCAAAATATCGGAAATGATATGCCCCAAAGCGTAATTTGATTGATTGTATAATAAATGCTTTAAAACATATATTAATAACTTAAATATATATTTTCGTTCTCTTTTTTTGTTTATGAGTATTAAATTAAATTGATGCTAAGCTTTTTTAAGGTAAATTTTGTTATGATTTTAGGATTTGCTAAACTAGAGCTAAGGATGGGTTGTGGGTTCAAATCTCTCTTATTAATTTTATTTATATTTTCAAATGAGCATAAAGTAAGAAAAGGTTAAACTACGTTATAAAATACAAAAGATAGAAGAAATATAAAAATAAAAAACACAGGTACATGTTAGCGGCGAGAGATTCCGCTACCCATTTAAAATAGGTCCAAAATGCAGAACAACACAACTCACACAAAACATCAAATATATATATATATATATATATATATATATATATATATATATATATAGCTTTAGCTTCACGCTGTATCCTGGACCCAGCAGAGTAGGCTAAAGGACCAAGAGAACCTACTGTTAAACACTCCGTTCTCTTAAGATTTCCGTTCTCACTTTCAGTTATATCCGAGTTATTTTATTTTAAAATTAAATTATTATTTTTATCTTATGTGCCTGTCGTGGCGCAGAGGCACAAGCGTGCCACTGTAAACGCGACAGGTTGTGGGTTCGATCCTTACTCCAAATGTAAGTAAAGTTAGTATTTTCATTTCCTGAGTTTGGTAACAATACAAAGCTCAGCGTTGAGTTCCGCCACTCAGCACACTATGCCTCAATTCGGCGGAAAGTGGGGAACGGAGTGTCCTAACACTAAGTCCTCAGCCTACCCTGTTGTATGCGGGATACAGCGTGAAACTAAAAAAAAACATTTTGTTAATATTAAAGAACGCACTCTAATTTATGAAACTATCAAACTGCAGTCTCTACGGTACCGACTTACCGATACAGTAAAGCAATGTTTTATTTTCCTGTTCAGTGGAACGCCACTTGTAATTTATTGTCTGGTGAATAAAATACCTTGTTTTTATATCGAAAAGAATGAAAGCTCACTTTGTGATAAATTGTGCAAGCTTTTATAGCTTCATTTGTATTGTATTGCTTTGGCAGATATCGAGAGATCGCGGCTAATCGATCTGTTGGGAAAAAACTGTGAGGTTTTAATATGTTAACATTAATTATGTATGAACGCCTATCGTGGTGCTCAGCCACAAGCATGCGACTGTAAACGCGACTGGTGTGGGTTCGATTCCCACTCTAGGAAATGTTTGTATTTTCATTTCCTGGGTTTGGTAACAAGGCAAAGCGCGGCGTTGAGTTCCGCCACTCAGCACGCAATGCCTCCATTCGGCGGAACAGCGTAGCTAAAAATAACAACTTTTTTAAAATAAATCATATCATACATAATAATAATTATTATTATTATTTTCTTTTTTTTCTATCTTCACGCTGTATCCCGCATATAGTAGGATAGACAGAGGGAACCTGAGACCCTAGTGTTAAGACACCTCCGTTCTCTTTTAACATTTCCGTTCCCCACTTTCGTTGGTTTGAGGCATTGCGTGCTTAGTAGCGGAGCTCCATGTCGCGCTTTCAATTTTTGTATAAGTGATATTTGTTAAATTAATATTCATAAGAGACAAGTAGGAACAATAGCTTTTTATTTATGAGAAACTCAATAATTAAATAAAGTTACAAGATAATAATATAGGTAAAATATTCATATATGTACATTTTTTTACTTCACACAGAAATCGAATTCATGATCATTTCATGCAAAACGTCAACTCTTGAGACACTTATTTAAATTTAAATTGATAACTTTAAAAGCTCATCTATGGTAACATACGAAGAGTACTTAAAAAAAGGGCAATAAATGAAATTACACTAGGTATCTAAAACAAAAGTGCTATCCGCCCTAGCTAGGGTGACTAATAGAGGAGCCACTTCAACGAGATCGATACTATTTTATCAATTTAGAGTTCACTTCAACATCGATTACGGTTTATTTATTTACGTTAGCTACTTGTTTTTTATTTTTTTAAGCAAATGTTTTTTTATTTTTTTTTCTGTATCATGTCTAGGTATTTTTCGTGGGAATGCGTGAAAAGATAAAAATAATTACTGAAAAAACGAGTAGAAATACACATAAAAGCAGTCCAGTCGTGAAGTAGAGCCTTAAAGTCACGCATTACAGTTGAGTTTAAAAAAAAATTATAAGCAAACGAAACTATTAAATCTAGAGACAAGAGTAACATTGGAAGCATTGGGTCGCTATTACCCATATATTTATTCTGACATTCATACGTTACACACACTTTTAATATATTTTTTTAACTGAACAGGAATCAAATCTACTACTATCAGTCATTTAAAATTATCCATCATATTAAAGTATTTTCAATAGTAACTTTTACATTACAAAACTTTGTATCAAATAACAGTGCACTTTTTAATTTGGCAAATGTATTTCCAGGCTTTGTAAATATATGTATGTATGGAAAGTGCATATTTTATTACATATAGTAGAAACGCTTTTATTAAACAAGAAGTATCTATTATTATCCTAGTAACGCCTGTCGTGTCGCAGAGGCACAAGAGGGCGACTAAAAACGCGACAGGTTGTGGGTTCGATTCCCATTCCAGGAAATTTACAGGAAATTTGGTAACAAGGCAAAGCGCGGCGTTGAGTTCCGCAACTCAGCACGCAACGCCTCAATTCGGCGGAAAGTGGGGAACGGAATTGTTATAAGAGAACGGAGTGTCTTAACACTAGGTTCTTAGGTTCCCTCTGCCTACCTTGCTATATGCGGGATACAGCGTGAATTAAAATATATATATATATATATATATAATATTTTAAAGTAGGTTCTCTATAGAAGAAATCCTTTCCGAGCCGGTGGTTAAGGAAGGAAACCTCTTGTAGGACTGCCAATACTAGCATTTTAACTGACAATTCTAAAGGACTTGGATTTTTGTAAAGCTTTATACTACAATATTGTGATATAAGATAGTGATGGCTTGTGACTTAACTCTCCTGCTAATAAAATAAAATTTTTGTAAGATTAAATAAATAAGTCCAAGCGAAATGGTCTAACAATAAGTTTTCAATACAATAAGGTTCATTTTTTTAGGTTTATTTTTTAGGTTTTATAGGTTCCCTCGCTATATGCGGGATAAAAAAAAGCGTGAAGATAAAAAAAAAATGTATTTTTAATTATATACCACATATATGAATTTTATTATTTTAACCGACTTCCAAAAAGGAGGAGCTTTTCACTTTGACTGTATTTTTTATGTTACCACATAACTTTGTCCTGGGTGAACCAATTTTGATAAATCAATATTTATTTGATAGCCAGTGTTTTTGAAATGATATGATGGTCTCATTTAAATTTTGTTAAGATTTATCGAGTACTTTTTTAAGTTATTCGTAAAATTATGAATTTTACTTTTTATTGCAATTTATTTGAATTTAGTTTTCTGAATGAAATTTTAACAAAGAAAATGAAAAAAAAAATAATTATATTGTACCTATTCTTGTTATTCTACAAATATATATTAAAATCAGTTAAAAAGTCAAATATCTCTCATAGTGACGCATGCTATTGATTCTATACCAACCTACCTATATCTAAATCTCCCCTAAATATGAAGAAATGTTTCGAATACAATCTACTGTGTCAACTTCATTTTACTGTCTTTATCAAAAAACAAAGGCACGTATTTTCCGGGGAAATCTCTCAAGGGTTGACGTTACGTCATTAAAATGCATAGGGATTGGAATTTAGTAATACATCGTGTTCTACAAACTTCTAGTGTATCTCTTGTATACTATATTTAGGTGGGTTATACGCTTTAACTAACATTATAATGTTGAAATGCGTTTAAAAATATCATAATTTTATGTATACTCGTATTCATAGAATTATATAGATAGAGAGAAAGGCGGAAGTTTTAGCCACTTTTTGAGATTTTTTTGAGTAATAATAATAATGTGGGGAACGGAAATGTTAAGAGAACGGAGTGTCTTAACACTAGATTTCCGGTTTCTCTGCCTTCTCTGCTATGTGCGAAATGCAGCGTATAGTTGAAAAAAAAAAATACATACGCATACTGGCACCATTTATTTGCTCCATTTGTACGATTCTCTTTTAACTTTTCCATATGTTTAACAAAAAATTTTTATTCTTCCTACAACACAACAAGCTCGTATCAACATCTTTATAACATTTCTTAACATGTTTAATCTGATACCGAAACAGCCTGTGTAACTTTGAAAGCTTTTAAAACTTCGAGACACCCAATATTCTGTCACGCCCACCTGACGATGTCATAATTATAAAAAAAAATTGTAAAAAAACATGTCTTATTACGTCATTTTAAATCTCCCTTTGATATTTTTTCGATCAAGCGTCTTTGATTTTGAAGAAATGAGATGGGCCCCATTATTTTCTTATGGGCCCCGTAATGTTAACGATTGATAGCAATTAATTATTGTAAGTAGATTAATTTTGCGTCTTTTGTGGACGTTTTAATTATTCTATTCTGTGTTCATCGATATCAAACGACTTTTTCCATAGCTTTGTAAGGTTTTTGACAATTATTCGACGTTTTCGAATTTTTTTTAATCAAAAAAAGCAAAATTTTAAAAAGAAACGTCGTTTATTGCAGTACAGTGTTTGTTTGTAAACGCGATTAGTTACGGATTCGATTTCCATTTACGCGAATAAATATAAGTATTTAAATTATTTTCATTTCCATGCTCTAGTAAGAAAGCGCGACGTAGAGTTTTACCACCCAACACGAAATCAGCTAAACACGAAATCGCCTGTCGTGGCGCAGAGGCACAAACGTGCGACAGTAAACGCAACAGGTTGTGGGTTCGATTCCCACTCCAGGAAATGCAAAATTTAGTATATTCATTTCTTGGGTTTGGTAACAAGGCAAAGCGCGGCGTTGAGTTCCGCCACTCAACACGCAATGCCTCAATTCGGCGGAAAGTGGGGAACGGAATTGTTGAAAGAGAATGGAGTGTCTTAACACTAGGTTCTCTGGTTCCCTCTGCCTACCCTGCTATGTGCGGGTTACAGCGTGAAGTTAAAAAAAAAAGAAAACGAAATCAGCTGATTTCAGGCAGGCAATGGAGTGTCTGAACACTAGATTCTCTCTTACTACTCTGTTATATCAAAATATTCGTAAAACAGCTACCACACAGTAGTTTAAAACAAACACCTCTCATAAATCTACATATAACAAATACGAGTATCGCATAAAGTATGCACCGCTACCGGCTACGGCGAGCCGACACAATTTGCGGGCAACAATAAAAAATCCCTTAACGCCAGACAACAGTAAGTTGCTTGGCTATCCGTCTTCTTCTCCCCTAGCGACAGTTTTATGTATGGACATGGCTTCAAGTTTTTAGTTTTGCAAGTTATAATGTTGAAAGTGGAAAACGTAAATTTTAGAGACGGAGTGTCTTAACACTAGGTTTTCAGGTTCTCTCTGCCTGCCCTGCTATGTGCGGGATACAACGTGAAGCTAAGAAATATATATATTATGATTCATTTCGTTCATTCATTCAGGTTATAATATAAGATCGAAAATAACTCATATGAATATTAAGGAATTGTTAAAAAAATATTATATAAATGAAATTTAATAAATAAGGACGAATATGGCACTCAAAATAAATCTGAGTGTAGAGAGTTTTTTGTAGTTATAAAATAATATTTGTAAATTTATTAAATAATAATAAATAAAAAAAAAATTGAAAAATTTCAATTTTTTACTCAGTATACAGCAGCTTTACGCCTTCTCGCATAGCAGGGTAGTCAGAGAGAATCTAACACAAGACACTTCGTTCGCCAGTTTCCGTCTGACGTCGACATTCTGTATTAAATGGCGGAGTTTAACGCGGCATTTGGCCTTGTCAGAGCGGAGAAATGGAATTAATTTAAATATAATACCTCGAGTGGGATTCGAACCCATAATGAATCGTAGAGCTATGAGCTAGTGCTTTCAATGTGGTCCCATTTAATTTAGTTAAGATCTGACGAATATTTTTTGAGTCATTCATAATAATTTTACTCAGTTGCCTTGCTTTGTTAAAATTTTAATTATTGAGTTCCCCTATCCAGAACAATATAGGTGGAATTACTAAGTTCACTTGCCAAGAACTTTTTTTTTTGCTTCACGCTGTAACCCGCATATAGCAGGGTAGGCAGAGGGAACCAGAGAACCTAGTGTTAAGACACTCCATTCTCTTTCAACAATTCCGTTCCCCACAAGAACACAACATTAATAAAATACGGAAAAAAAGGTTTCAAAGAGTAAATATATTTATCTTAAAGTTCGCATCCTTCCTATGCTGACGTCAACAATGCACTCATTATTATTTTAAAAGGCAGTCGCCGGCTCGTCCGTCATTCGTTGCGTTTTTATAGTAGTGTTTGCTGTGGGGGAAATGATAGCATTTTAAATCAGGTTAAGGTCATATTTAAATTTTAGGAAAACTATTATACTTTTTATGTACATGTTTTATTTTTTTTTTAGATAAGTTTTTAGAGTGACATAGGAAATTACTCTCTTGCTGAAATTAAAAAAAATAAACGCAGAAAGCCTTGTAGTAATATTTTTGTTTCCCAATTTCCGCCAATTTAAGAGATATAGATATATTGCATACCAAGTCAACGAATAAGATGCAATAAGTATTTTGTGTTAACAATATAATACAAGGATTGTAATCTAAGCTTTGATATAAGAGCCACCGTCTTCAGTCAGATTTGTACCAAATGTACCACAGCTATATCCGTTCTAAATAAAAACGTTTTTTTTATTTTTTATTTTTTTTTTACTTCACGCTTTATCCCGCATATAGCGGGGTAGGCAGGGGGAACCAGAGAACCTAGTGTTAAAACACTCCATTCTCTTTTAACATTTCCGTTCCCCACTTTCCGCCAAATTGAGGCATGGCGTGTTGAGTGGCGGAACTCAACGCCGCGCTTTGCCTTGTTACCAAACTCAAGAAATGAAAATACTAAATTTTACATTTCCTGGAGTGGGAATCGAACCCACAACCTGTCGCGTTTACAGTCGCACGCTTGTGCTTCTGCGCCATGACAGGCGTTATTTTATTTTAACATATATTTAATTCAAAGTGATATATTAAAAAAACTAATAATAGAATTGTAGTTCCATTTAATGACGTTTTGTTTTTGTTAACCATTAGGTAAATGTGATTTGTTTT
This sequence comes from Philaethria dido, assembly GCA_033558755.1. NCBI lineage: Eukaryota > Metazoa > Arthropoda > Insecta > Lepidoptera > Nymphalidae > Philaethria > Philaethria dido. The sequence continues at coordinate 887,565 of JAKGSA010000688.1, read as the reverse complement.
ATTTCAAGAGAAATAAAGATATTACCAGTATATTTTCGCTTTCGATAAATTAAGCTTAACTATATATAATCTAATAAATTAACTTTTCCGCTGTTCCGCCACTCAACACGCAATGCCTCAGTTTGGCAGAAAGTGGGGAACGGAAATGTTGAAAGAGAAAGGAGTGTATTAACACTAGATTCTCTGGTTCCCTCTGCCTACCCCGCTATGTGCGGGATACAGCGTGAAGTTAAAAAAAAGAAGATAAATTAAACATTAAACTAATTGAAAAAATATTATAATATTAATTTCAGAACACTTTTCTTTATATTTATGTAAATAAATTTAAGTGTCCATTCACGTATATTTGCGGTATTAACTTAACTTTTATACCCTACATTATAACTACACGAGTTTTGATACCGCATGACGGTCATCTTATAAAAGCTATTTGAGTAGAATCGCCCATAAACGTGCAATGCCAATAAATAAAATGTACCGGACGATACGATTCTACGTCCAATAAAAGTACATAGAAAATGTAAAGGCGAATGTAACATGAATTCTTCATTGGAAATTGTATGGCCACGTTAGTATTATCATTTTTAGTGGTATAACATTCAGATGGAATTTTTGATGCAGTGACTGGCAACACAGCTCTGCCACGATTGGTTGTTCTGAATATTGTATGAGCCAATCACCGGGCTGCGCTTACCACTGCATGCCAATTTCAAATGATGAAGGCGGCAAAACGATAAAGTAACCGTTATCCTATAATTGGTTATATCACAAGTTTTCAAGATAGAATTGTGGTTTTGAATCGATTTTCCTTTTTTTTATTTGATAGAAAGAATTTAGTGTGGAGGCACTCATTAATTGCACGGTAGTAGCATGCGATTCGAACTTATTACTCTCATGCTTACAATTAGTGAATTCTAGCGTGCTAATTAAAGATTTTTTTATTTAAACATAAGTCAGGGGGTTACTTTAGTTAGGTTGTTCATCACCTATTCAAATCTTAAATAGAACAATTATTATTTACAACATTTACAGCGGCACAAGCGTACGACTGTAAACACGACAGGTTGTGGGTTCGATTCTCACTCCTGGAAATGTTAGTATTTTCATTTCCTGGGTTTGGTAACAAGGCAAAGCGCGGCGTTGACTTCCGCCACTCAGCACACAATGCCTCAATTCGGCGGAAAGTGGGGAACGGAATTGTTGAAAGAGAACGGGGTGTCTTAACACTAGGTTCTCGGGTTCCCTCTGCCTACCCTACTATATGCAGGATACAGCGTGAAGTTAAAAAAAAAAAATTAATATGTTTAATTAAAAAAGACTAACTCATCTCAACTAAATAAAAGAAATTAAATATTGTTATTATTTTTTTTTTTATGGATAACTGATGGCAAACGAGCAGAAGGACCACCTGATGGTAAGTGGTTGCCTTCGCCCATGAACATCTACAACACCAGAGGTGTTGTAGATGCGTTGCCAACCTAGAGGATACAGATGGAAGAGGAGGACAATGTAGTAGTCCGCTATCGGAACCACTTCATTTTGGGGAAAGGATGGGTGGGATAGGGGAAAACCTGGCTTACATGCCATCGAACCGGAACACATCATAAGATATTTGATGATTTGAAGATTTATTATGATCAATATTTTCTTTCCAAAGTGTGACAGATTATGTTTTCAATATGTGACTACACAAATTAATAAATCTCGAAACCCCCATTTAAAAAAATTAAGAAATAATCTCATTGTACAAGTGCATAAAGATATATCAATTTAAGTTTTAAAATAATGTATGGCAAATGAAATAATTGGTGCGTTTCCGCTGCCGTCATTAAGGCTAATTGTACGTTACATGCTTTGATATTTAATGATCAAAAATCAATCACGCCTAACGCTACGTCTATAGCCAATTTGTTATATAACTATATAATAATGGAGGTAATATTTTTTTTCATATATTGCCTAATTCTAATTCAAAGAAGTTTAATTAAAATAAAAAAATATGTACTTTCTCTTTTTTGTTTTATTTTATTGATGAATTATGGCAACCGAGCAGAAAACCACCTGATGGTAAGTGATCCTTTGCCCATGGACATCTACAACACCAGAGGAACTATAAATGCGTTACCGTCCTAGTGTTCACATAGGAGGGGTAGAAAATAATAAAGTTCGCCATAGGACCACCACATTCTGGGGAAAGGATGGGTGGGAAGGGAAAACAATTGTGTTTTATAATAACATAAGTATAGCTATAGATTAATATTTAATTTTTATACATTTCTAATTTTTTTTTTTCTTATATTGACTGTATACATAACATTTAAAAAAATATTTAAAAAAGAGATTGATTATAGAGAGATACTAGCCTTGGCATGTAAGCTCCTTAGGGACTGTAGTGGCACTAAGAGAGCACTAAGAGAGGATTTCTAGATATTTCTACGAAAACTAAAAAGACAGGATTTTAGATTTTACAGTCCACACAAATGAAGTCGCAAGGTACAAGATTTTTTTTAGCTTCATCCTGTAATCCATATATAGCAGGGTAGGCAGAGGGAACCTAGTGATAAGACACTCCGTTCCCCACTTTTCGCCGAAACAACGCCACGCTTTGCCTAGTTACCAAACCCAGGAAATAAAATATTTCCTGGAGTGGGAATCGAACCCAGAACCTATCGCGAGATAGGTAACGTACACTATATTTTTTGATTAAAAACTTATTGGAATATGGACAATAGAACGCAGCTTCAAGCTACCCACATACTAGGAGAGCCAGAGTGATCCCAGTGTCAAGACACTCCGTTTCGCTTTCCGTCCGAGAAAGAAACTGCGTGTTAAAAGGCAGCATTCAACACCGCGCTTTGTAGTGGCGAGGCGTCCATACAACACGGTTCCCACCTGCTTGCTTTACTCTTTAAAGTACAAGTATGACACCTAAAAAAAAATAGGTCGCGAGAAAAATATTGGGCATAAACTTGCAAAAAAATAAGCTCTGACATCTTAAGCACCTAAAAAAATAGATCTACGCCAAAATTTACCTTTACATCCTATACCGGCTTTCCTAAATATATTGGCTTGTCTAAAAATTACCGGCTTCCCTAAATATATGTACCGACTTCCCTAAATTTACCGGCTTGCTTAACAAAAATTTGCACTTCGCCACTAGCGCTTTGTCATACCCAAGCGGAGAAATTATAATAGAATGGTCACTAGAAAATGCGGTAAATGCGTAAAGACACAAAAAAGCAAGCATTATTATTATCTAACGTCGATAACGGTTATAATAAAAACTAATTAGATATAAAGAGGTGGTGAGTGCTAAAGCAAAAGCAAAAACAACAGGATAAGACAATTCAGCTTTGTGGACACCGCGGTATTTCAATCACTGGACCGGCCACATGCCATTATATATTGCATGGGAAAGTATTTACATGAAAGTAGCTGAGGAAAAGTATAGAACAGGTATGAGTGGTGTGTATGGTTCTATGATAGAACTCAATGGTTGGTTTTTGACTGTGCTGGTTGTCAGATCAAATTTGCTTAGAAATTAGGATATATTAAAAAAGAGCACTTGTAAAAAAACAATCCGCAAGACCTGTCGATGAGTACATGGTACTTCACGATTAATTCCACATAGCAGGGTAGATCAAGAAAACCTAGTTTTGAGACTCTATTCTTCTCTTTCCGTCTAAATTCTACTTTCTCAATATTGACTATGCAGTAATATGATAACATTTCATAAAGCGCTTTGAATTTTTGTTTTTTTTAGCTTCACGCTCTATTCCGCACATACCAGTGTAGGCAGAGAGAACCAGAGAACTTTGTTAAGACACTCCGTTCTCTTTTAACATTTCCATTCCCCGCTTTAAAAAAAAATAAAATAATCTTTACTAGTATAAATGTACACACTACAGCACTAAAATTATATAACACGTAAAGCCATTAGAAGTTCTACTCAAAAATCATAACACACCTATACAAATATTCACAACAAAAAATTGGTAAAACAAATTAAATCAGTTAAAACCGAACGAATCGAACTTCTTGTCTAAAACCCATCACAACAACAAGAATAATTAAAATATAAACGTCCATAAGTCATATTCAATAAACATAAACGTTTATTTAAATAGACAATTCTGTTTAACAGCATCTTATTGTTAGCTCTTAGCTCTGAGGCAAATCTTTGCAAAGCGACTTTGTCCTCTAGCGGAACACAAAGACACATTGTCAGAGGCCTTGTTTGTTGTACATGACATACTCATATATAATATTTTATTAGGTATTTAATTTGCTTGACGTATTGTGGGATGGTGAATTAAATTAAATGTTGCATATATTTTATTATTATTGGTAAATAAATGGTAGACAATAGCACATATGCTGTTGTGATTTTTTTTATTTTATTTGTGGATGTTTGTCGTGCAAGAACTACTGAATGAATTTGGATGAAATTTGACCATAATATAATTTATATATCGGAATAATACAGAATTATGTCCAATTTAAGGATATTACAACGATAAGTATCTAATATTATAGTATAGTAATATAAACATTTGATGCGTGCAATTTTTATGTATTTTTTTTTAAATTTGTCATGTATTGCCTGTTAATTTATTAGTTAATTTATTTTTAGTTATTTTGAACTAAATCTAATTGATGAAATATTCCTATAATTTATATATATTTTTTTATTTTTTTTAACTTCATGCTGTATCCCGCATATAGCAGGGTAGGCAAAGGAAACCAGAGACAACACAACAAATGTTAAGACACTCCACTGCCTTGTTTGCCTTGTTACCAAACCCAAGAAATGAAAATACTAAATTTTACATTTCCTGGAGTGAGAATCGAACCCACAACCTGTCGCGTTTACAGTCGCACGCTTGTGCCTTTGCGCCACGACAGGCGTTATTATTTATATTTGATAGTTGTATTTGTATTTGACTGATGTATTTTCATTCTGGTTAGAGAAAACGTTTGATTACAAATGGAAACAAAGTGACTAATTTAAAAATTCTCTTTGTCTTTTTTTTCAATTGTAGTTATTGGCTTTAGTAATCTCTATATGACCCCGACCTAAGTCTACTCTGGCTGTCTCGCAAGATGCTAGAATGAAATCTACATTACGCATGCCAAAATCTAGACAGTGGGTCTTTTTCGTTTCTTAAGAGATAATCTCAAGTTCCTTAATAAAATCACCCTAAATTTCAGTGACACATCACTCCAATAACTAAACAAGAAATCATACAAATTCTTAATGTTTTATTCATCTCATAAAATATAGCCCTAGGTGAGTGATCCCACAGAACAATCATAAATAACATATTCATATTAACTAATGTTACCTGCCTTTCATAATTCCGAACATTTACTTTGTGCTCTCAAAATATATATATCATTGTACAAATTACGTTCTTCACTATTGTTAAGGTTTTGGGTAGGCTTTGTGTGGTGCAAGTTAGTGTATTGAAGCGTTTGAACGACAATTGGAATATATTTTTTTTAAATATGGATATATATCTTTTTTATATACTAAAAACAATTTAATAATTATTAAATTAATATTTGACATATGCTTTTGAAATCAATAATCGTCTGAAGGCACATTGGTGTATGATTTATCTCTCATTTTTTTTAGCTTCACGCTGTATCCCACATATAGCAGTATCTAGTGCTAACACACTCTATTCTCTTTCAACATTTTTCGTTTCCCACTTTCCGCCGGATTGAGGCATTGCGTGCTGAGCGCATTTTTTAGCAACGTTATAAATTTCACAATATATATGTATTGTTACTCTTACACATTTAGCCATAACACAATCTAATATTATAATAAAATTTTCATTTAATTACGAACACATCAAAAGCACTAGCTATGATATAAAAAAAAATCATCAAAATTCATTTACCCAGTAAAAAGTTATACTGTAACACAAAAAATATAATCGAATTGATGATCTCTTTTTTTAAAATCGGTTAAAGATCTAGCAAAAAGCTCCCAAATTGTACCACACAGATCGTCCACATCATAACGTAGATTGATTGTTACCCATTATGAACTAACGTCTTAATCTATGGCGATTAGCACTGCGTTTAATTAGAGTATACCCGCGGGACAATGGGCATTCGTTTTATTGTCTTAACAGCGAGTGTTCGTCAAATTACGTTGTTCCTTTTGTTAAATACCGAAAGACCGCTATACAGTTGCTTCATATAATAACTATGAAATAAGTCATGACTTGTGGAGGTTATTGGTATTGTATTTGTAAAATTTTATACTTACTATAAAATTACGCATGTCGTGGCGCAGAGGCACAAGCGTGCGACTGAAAACGCGACAGGTTGTGGGTTCGATTCCCACTCCATAAAATGTAAAATTTAGTATTTTCATTTCTTGGGTTTGGTAACAAGGCAAAGGGCGGCGTTGAGTTCCGCCACTCAACACGCAATTCCTCAATTTGGCGGATAGTGGGGAACGGAAATGTTGAAAGAGAATGGAGTGTCTTAACACTAGATTCTCTAGTTCCCTCTGCCTACCCCGCTATATGCGGAATACAGCGTGAAGTTAAAAAAAAAATATAAAATTATTTTAAAAATAGTTAAGATGATTTGGATTAAGTTTTTATTTTTATAGTTTATAATTTGGATATAGTGTTTTATTCTGGTAAACAACATGATCTACCTACGTTTATAATGGTGTATAAACACGATATGTACACCATTTTTTTTATTTCTTATCTCAATTGTCAGTCTCATTCAGAGGATCTCTAAGCCTTATAAATATAATCAATTAATATATAATATATTTTTAGATATTTATAAATAAAGTTTATTAAGTAAGTATGAATCTATATATATAAGCTCTATTTAAAAAAAACGTTAATTTTAGTATTTATTTAATATTTTTTTAAAATATTATTAAGCATAGATAACATATATCATTTAATAACAAAAAAAACCCATTTCTTTGTTCCAAATTCGTAACTCACTGCCTTTGGCTATTAAAGTAAGTTCGGCGGAAAGTGGAGAACGGAATTGTTGAAAGAGAATGGAGTGTCTTAGCACTAGGTTCTCTGGTTTCCTCTGCCTACCCTGCTATATGCGGGTTACAGCGTGAAGTTAAAAAAAAAAAAAAAAAAAAAAAAAAACAATATACTAAGTAGTAACCACAACAACGATTATCTTTATCACATTATTAAGTATGATAATATAAACTATACGTCTAAGTAAATACAAATATTGACATCTATCGTGTGACCGCGCCTTAACCTCTAATATCACCTATTATTAGATTATTTCCAATTTTATTGTCAACTAGACCACTTACAGAAGAACTCTGATAAGATAACATATCTATACAATTGTAGTTATTGCAATTTTATATAAAAGTTCAATTTATACTGGTGATAATTGTTTTGTAAAGATCGTGAGTTAATCGTATGTATTTCTAATAACGTCTATACTAACTATGTAGGTACTTAGTGTTATACTTTGCTATATTAATTAGAGCATTTTCATTTAATTTATTATAAATATATAGTGCCTGTCGTGGCGCAGACAGGTTGTGGATTCGATTCCCACTCCAGGAAATGCAAAATTTAGTATTTTCATTTCTTGGGTTTGGTAACAAGGCAAAGCGTGGCGTTGAGTTCCGCCACTCAACACGCAATGCCTCAATTCGGCGCAAAAGTGGGGAACGGAATCGTTGAAAGAGAATCGAGTGTCTTAACACTAGGTTCTCTGGTTCCCTCTGCCTACCCTGGTATATGCGGCTTACAGCGTGAAGTTAAAAAAATAAATAAATATGTAGGTATGTTATTTATTTTTACTGTCAAATACAACAGACTTAGTCCTTACTGTATTCATCCTTTCCTATCCTTTTTTTTTAATTCGCATTTTTCTTCGCAAAATTTATTTTTAAAGCAAATAGAAAAATGTTGTCTTCATTCTAGATACGCTCACTTTTTAATCGATTATTTAAATCGATTAAATAAAAGCTAACGATTATCAAGAGCAGTTTACACCTATAATACGTAAACTGTAACCTTATAGCCATATTATGTATATATGAGAGAAATATTTTATATCTTTTATCAGTCCCCAAAGAACCTAAATGTCAAATGTTAAGCTTTCTACGTCCAGTATCTTCGCCTGTACGTTATCTATCAGTCACTAGGTAACGCAAATGTTTCATATAGGTATATATATGATACAATAAATGCTAAGTCATAAGCTGTCATAGTAAAAAATTTAATACTTTTTTAAAATATAACTTTAAACTCTTCTATGTAAATAAGTACATATGTAGAAAAAAACAATTTAAAGCGCTTCTGTTAAAGACTACGTAATCGCAACTTTAATCAACAGCTAGAAGCTATAACTTTACTGAGTGGTTGCGGTGTTCGTAACAAAAATTTTATGCGTCATTAAACAACCAATTAAAATGAGAATTATAAGTAAAGCCCATGTAAAACAATGTATGTGTTTCTGAGAACATTCTTTGTATTATATGCTATATATATATATATATATATATATATATAGATATTTATATGTTTCGCTAACGCCTGTCGTAGCGCAGATGCACAAGCATCAACGCGACAGGTTGTGGGTTCGATTCCCACTCCAGGATAAGGAATCTTTCATTCCCTGGATTTAGCTTTCTTTGGATTTGGCTTCAACTCGGCGGAAAGTGGGGAACGGAGTGTCTTAACACTAGGTTCTCTCTGCCTACCTTGCTATATGCGGGATAGAGCGTGAAGCTATGTATGTATGAGTATATGTTTATAGAGGCTTCTGTTTTCATTCGGGGGATGGTTTTTTTCTATTTTTTAACCTCACGATTTATCTCGCACATAGACAGAGAGAACCAGAGAGCCTAGCGTTAAGACACTCCGTTCTCTTAACATTTCCATTCCCCACTTTCCGGCGGATTGAGGCATTGCGTGCTGAGTGGCGGAACTCACCCTGCGCTTTACCTTGTCAATATAAAGGAGATTGTAAGCTTATGGAAAAATTGAAATTAAATTATCTTTCACGCGATTACTAAACAAATTCAGATGAAACTCTACTCTAACATAGCTTATAAATCAAAATAACATAATATATAAACATTTCGTCCATATTCTTAATAATACACGGATAAGTATTAAAATAATATCCTACCATTTACATAGTAAGAATTATTTACAGCGTTTAACCATAATAAACGTCATCACATAATTATAACGATGTACGCTAACATTATTACCGGTTTAATTACTTAAGTTTTACTGTCGCGACCGCACCAAAATAAAGCAAGCACTTCTATTCGTTCTTAGCCATTTTCTATTTAATTGGTCGTATTATGATCCATTAAAGACAATGTAAAGACCACCGAAGGTATCTATAAAAGCGTTTAACGCCGCGTTTAATACGTACATATGATTTATATGTTTGTCTTGCTTAAAGTATGTGTTTCTTATCCGATTTCAAAAAAAGATGTGTCACTTTTGATGATTCTTTTTTTTATATGGTAGCTGGAGCTTCTGACATGGTTCTCATTTATGTTTAGTTAACATTTGACAAGTTTTGGAGTTATTCGTAATAATGTTACTTTTTAGTGCATTTTGTTTAAAGTCTGTTTTCTTTTTTGTACTTACATACATATATAGCTTCACGCTGTATTCCGCATATAGCAGGGTAGGCAGAAGGAACCTAGTGTTAAGACACTCCGTTTTCCACTTTCCGACGAATTGCGGGGTGAGTGGCGGAACTCAACGCCGCACTTTGCCTTGTTACCAAACCCAGGAAAAGAAAAATTCCATTTCCTGGAGTGGGAATTGAACCCACAACCTATCGCGTTTACAGTCGCACGCTGGTGCCTGTGTGCAACGATTTGCGTTTACTTAATTATTTAAGGTTTCTTTTTTCTATAGTAACTTAGTTATTAATATTTCTTTTTAATTAAATTATATTTAATGGTAAACACTATACAATGATTTTTTAAAAAAATATTATAATTGCCTGTATTCATTAATAAATAATAAATTAACATATTAAACGCAATCGGAAACTATATCTTCTAAGCAATTAAGAGAACTACTGTCGGTGCTACAAAATACTAAGCCGATATGAATATTATTTAGTGTATTTAAGTGAATTTAAGCGTATATTGCTTAAATAATAACACATTTATTTTAGCAAATATTCAATAGTGACATATAATGAATATAAATTTAGTTCCGTTTTACCAAACTTCATAGGACGGTCTATCTACCCAATGTTTTTTTTTTATTGTAATGTCTTATTTCCCCAAACGAGATTTGAATCCATTACTATCGCGTTACTTAGATATAAATATACATGTATAAAAAAGTGTAATGCCTGTCGTGGCACAGAGGCACGAGTGTGCGACTGTAAACGCGACGGGTTGTGGGTTCGATTCCCAGTCCAGGAAATGAAAATTTTAAATAATATTTAATATTTCTTTCCCTGGGTCTTATAACAAGGCAAAACGCGGCGTTAAGTTCTGCCCCTCAGCACGCAATGCCTCAATTCGGCGGTATTAACGCTAGGTTCTCTGGTTCTCTCTGCCTACTTGCTAAGTGCGGGATAAAGCGTGAAGTTAAAAATATATAGTGAATTAACCTAGAATGATGTAGAATTGTGTACCTATGCTCAGATATATTCTACTGTACCACGACGATATATTATAAATTGATATTATTCACGTGACGGCTAATTATAAGGTTAAAGATGTACATAATCTAGTAGGTATTTTATAAAAAAATTGTAAGATATAGGTCGTTCACCTGTTATAAATGATTATTGTTTTTTTAGCTTCTTGTATCCCGCACATACTAGAGCGAGGAAATGAAAGTAATGAATATTATTTAATATTTTTGTTTCCTGGAGCTGTATTCGAACCTACAACCTATCGAGTTTACAGTCGTATGTGCCTCTGCGCCACGACAGGCCTCTAAGATTAATAAATATTAAAAATAAATATAAATAATATAAAAGATAAGCGAAACGAAAACAAAATTACACTGTAAAGACCTATACCCTGCAACGTACATAAAAGTTTCTTATTAGTAATTTTTAATAGATCATCGTACGTAAAGTAATCACATTTTTCATTAACCTATCTCCGTCGGTAAGGCTTTAAACTTTGAATTTATTAAGTTTTATAACTTGAAGTTTGTTTAACGTTTATATAGCTACTAGCTATAAAAAATGTAGGTCCTACTGGTTATGGGTTTACATCCTAATGTAGGCAAGTGAAAAAATTATATATTTGTATATAGATAAAAAAAACATATTTGTATATATGTATTGGTTTTCAAGTCTGATTAGAAAAATTACAACATTGTTATGTATTTTATTATGAGAAATATCTTTTGAAGAGCAGAATGATTGATTCATACCGGATTCTGGCATACAGTGGCTACTACAAAGAAAAAAGTGTGTGTAACAAAATTAATTAAAAATTTTGAATACTTTACAGGAGTTAGTGGTCACTCAGACTCAATCTCAGTCTAGCTGTGACTACGGACTACTGCAAATAGACCACAGAATGAACCTCTACTATACGCGCTCCTCTATCTACCTAACCAAAGTTGAAAAAATCCCACTATGAAATGCCTTCAAATTATGGTTTGATAATAGTTCTAAACAAGCCGAGATCTTTTTGTAAAGTAAATAGATTTCTCTGTTATACCTCTCGCGCCTCCAAATTAATCCTAAACCTAGTTTTTTTTTTATGGATAACGGATGGCAAACGAACAGAAGGTCCACCTGATGGTAAGTGGTTACCTTCGCCCATCAACATCTACACTACTAGAGATGCTGTGGATGCGTTGCCAACCTAGAGGATACAGATGGGGAGGATAATGTAGTAGTCCGCTATCGGAACCACCACGTTTTGGGAAAAGGATGGATGGGAAAGGGGAAAACCTGTTTAGTTTTATTTAATATTTGTAAAAATCGCGAAAAACATTGATCTCATTGTAATAAATACATATTTTGCTTAGGTAACAGAATAACATTGATTTATCTCCAATGACACGCATAATATAATTCATTATCTCCATAATAATGATTTCCGTATCGTCACATAAACACTATGAAACAAAATATTTGATTAACGCTACTTATATCGGAAATTACCAATAACTTGACCGAAGATTATCATAACAATAACTTTGCACGAATAAAGACATTTTTTATTGTTTTGTTCGAATTGAGATATAGGTTATCTAAGTATGTAGTAAAATAGAAGGTCGGATATATTTTTATATTATATCGAAAATTATTGTAAGCAATGCAGCGTTAAATTCCGGTGATGATAATATTATCATACTATTTTAATTTTTTGCTTGTTTTATTGTTAGACTTAGGTTTTATATCTTTTTTTTATTGGAGCTTCACGTTTTCTACCACATGTAGTAGTAGTAGTAGTAGGGTAGTTAGAGATGATGAGCGATGGCTGGATGTCTTGAAGCAGGATATGAAAGCCAATGGACTGACCATGAACGATGTTAAAGACCGTGCCGACCGTAAAGTTGAGGAGTTTAAGCATGAAGGCAGACCCTGGCTAAATGCCGGGATAAATGCCAAGTAGAAAGAAAAATAGTGTTAAGACACTTCGTTCTCTACTTTCTGCTAAACATTCACTCCGGGGACTATGTAAAAATCGAGTTCACTGCGCCATAATGGCCTCAAATATTTAAAATTATTTTTAATTTTCGGCTTGAAACTTTTTGTCAGGAAAGATTTTGTAAAATACCTTAACATTAATATATACAATAAAGTACTTACTTATTTTGCTTAACAGGCGTAGTGGACGGCGTGGGCCTCTTCTCTTCTTTAATCGTACTGTTATTCATTTTCGATGTCAAACGTTTCAAAACGTCATCCATCGACCGCTTATGGGGCGGCGCTAGCGACAACGCGCTATTATGATTCAGCAATGAATTATTATTATTGCATAGTCCCAACACCTTAGCTTCAGCTCCAGGGCTACTGCATTCTGATGAGCCACGTCTCCTCGCTTGGAGGTCGTTCACCTGGTGAAGACTTAGAAAACTCGATGGGACTAGAAGGTTATTTGTCATGTCGGTTTCAAATCTTTGCTTCTTGCTCGGCTGTTCGTCCTCGTATTCCTCTTCGCTTATCGATGTTCTTGGTGAAGAACTTGGCGAAAATTTATAGAATCGTTCGTTATCGTCGGATTCGTGGTTGTCCGAAAACTCTTGGTTGGCGGGACCGGCTTCCGGTTTTTCTGTGTCGGCGGCTCCGTCTTGCAATTTAGAGGGTGGCGACTTTCTTTTAGATGACATGTTTCTGTAAAAGAAGATTTGATTTGAGTGATTTTTGTTTATAATATAAATAATTCTTTTTATATTTAAATTATTTGCTATGTATTAACGGACGTATTATCATACCTAAACGGTTTTGTAGCCATTCTCTTATTTCTTCAAAAAGATTAGTTCTAATTATTTTTTTTTTCTGAGTTCTGTGCAAAGTAGTTTAGTTCAGTACTTTAATTATGGCGGTTTGTGTAAAGCAATATTAAAAAAAAAGCGAATGCCATAATTACAATTAAATGATATTTATTACTTATATGGTCATACAGTAAGAGCGTAAAATATTCATCTTGTGTTTCTCACAATTATTGAAAACTGTAATAAAAAAGATTAAAATAAATAAATAAAACATAATTATTTTTTTGCATTATTAAACTTACTACACCATATAATTGTATCCAAGATACATACATACATAGATTAACTAAACAAATTAGTAGATAGATAGGTAGCTAGTAATTTTATCAACGTAGTTAACAAACACAAATATATCAGATCAGTATCGCAGGACGTCTGTTTGTCACCAACTCCGTAGAACTCGCTTCGTTAAAGCATCTAATTGGGCTTTACTAATTGTACTAATTGCTTCTCCTTTGGACTTAAGGTGTCCGTTAGTTGGTGCGTGGTAAGGTAAGATATGGTGGGATTGTGATCTAAAATTTTGAATTTAGCGTAAATAATACATTAATGAATATACTAGTATGAATATATATAGTATATGCCTACATTAAAACTTGCAATCTTTTGAATTTAATATTGTTGGGTTTTGTTAAAAGAAGGGGGTAGATAAGTAATAAATATGATGATGTAGCTAAATGCTATGAAAAGGCGACAGATTTTACGAATAAGGGATAGTACCTTCAGATTTGGCGTAGCTACTAGACCTGGTACTAGTTGTAAGAAGAGAAATAAATGTGGAACGGAGAAACAGTGAGTCTTTTATTACAATATTATATTGTATTGGTAGAAACTAGAAAACCTGAGAGAGTGTTAAGACACTCCGTTCTCTTATAACATTTCCGTTCCCCACTTTCATTCCCACTTCTATTGTCAAATAGGTACATTAATTATCTAATTAATATCTATTTACATTGTAAGCCAAAATAAAGTTAAAAGTAAATGATCTAGTGTTTTTCTGTACTTTGAACAGAACAGAAATATCAAAATTAATGATTGTTTTCTTGTTTTATTCCATTTCATTTGGACGATTGTTTCGCTAATTAAAACTTTTTTGATCACAAACTATAAAAATATAGCTTTTTTTATAATTATATTAAATTAATTGAAACAAGAGTTCTTCTAATCTTTAAATTCTTTTCCTATATCTAAATATGACTATTTAGGTATATTATAACCAATAAACCAATATTTTATATATAAAATTAGCACATAACATCTACCATCAACGTATGTATATGTACATACATATGTATACACAATCACATTACCCCAATCAATACATAAGGGGATCTCGATCGTCTTATTGAATGTATCAACAAATGAATTTCTTGTTGAGACACTGTCTGGCGTCCTTTGATGTCTGTTTGTTTACTCTGCCTTAATTAGGCTACGAATTTCGAAGTAGAGTTATTTCATTATCAGGTCTTTCGCTTACTTTGACTTTTGGTCTCTCATGCCAAATTATTACAAATAACTCATAAAACTATTCGTTAAATCCTAACTAAATTTAATTAGTAAAGCATTGTTATAGAAAAACCTTGTAATTCATATTACTATGTGATACTAAAGAAACGCAGTAGTTATAGTAACTGTAAACACGACGGTTATGATCGATCCCTACTGGAGGTAATAATTATAAATATTAATATATCTTCCTTTCCCTGCACTTGTACGACAACATTCGGCGTTGAGTTCCACCACCCAATGTTTCGATTTTAGAGGGTAAGTAAAACCGGAATACCTTGACACTCGGTCCTCTCTGACAAACCCTGCTACGCAAAAAAAAGGAAAAATATTATCGTTATATGAACTTTTATAGCAAATTAGGGCAAAAAACGGTCAAAAGTTAAAGAAAATCAATGAGTCAAGGGTGTTCTACCGCCCTTAATATAATAAAGTGCCGTTAGCACAGTGACACTAGAAATTGTGTTATTGCCCGTCTGACAAAGCGGGACTCGGGGAATACAAAGTATTGAAGCGGACTTATTGAAAATAAATATCTTAATACTATAAGATGAAGTCACAAAGAAGAAATATACACAATATATAAATTTAACAATGCAATTATTTTTGGTTCCTTCTATTTTTAACCAACTTCAAAAAAGGAGCGAGTCATTAATTAAAATATTTTTTGTTTTTATGTGTGTTACCGCATAACTTTTTACTAGGTAGCTAGAAACAGTTGGGGTGATTCTTTTTTATATGATAGTGCTTTTGAGGGTCCAATTTAAATTTAGTTAAGATCTGACGAGTAGTTTTGGAGTTATTCGTAATAATCATACTTTGATGTGGGGGCGGAAATGTTGAAAAAGAACGGGGTGTCTTAACAGGTTCCCTTTGCCCACCCTGCTATATGCGGGATACAGCGTTAACCTAAAAACATCGTACTTTTTACTTTCAATGTAAATATATCCTAATAATTAATCTATGTTTTTTATAAAAGTTTAAGTTAGTCAAATAACTGCTGAATAAATACCGGAAATGACTCCAAATATTGAATCATAGCCTAAAATTAGATTAAAAAAAAACAACCTGCATCTGACAATCTCAATCTGAAAATACATTGAAATAGATTTACTGTTATAATTGTATTCACTCCCTTGATAGTGTTCTGGCTGTACAAACTTCACAAATCCATGATAAGCGAATTTAAACCTTATTTTAAGGGTATAAGGTGTTATAAGTAGCAATGCGTTTAATATTCCTAACTATTAATTTCCTTCCTATTACCAACACAATAACATCACGCAGTGGCGGTAACAATATGGCGATTTGGCGCGAATGTTATGTCAATTTAGTTCGGATACTGACAGATAAATAATTTCGATTGTAATTTTCAATTTATGTTTATTTATATATTGTTTTTTATTATTATATATTTAATTTTTACTTTTTTATAGGATTGTTATTTTAAGTGATTTTTTTTTAATAAATGTCTTTGGATTTATTTCAGACATGCTGTTCCACTACGTTTTATTTAATTAAATACTATCGTCTTTGTATTTTGTTTTTTGTTCAACTAACATACATACATACATAGCTTCACGCAGTATCCCGCATATAGCAGGGTAGGCAGAGGGAACCTAGTGTTAAGACACTCCGTTCCCCACTTCCGCCTTGCGTGCTGAGTGGCGGAACTCAACGCCGCGCTTTGCCTTGTTACCAAACCCAGGAAATGAAAAATTCCATTTCCTGGAGTGGAAGTTGAACCCACAACCTGTCGCGTTTACAGTCGCACGCTTGTGCCTCTGCGCCACGATAGGTGTAAACACCTACTACTAACCAACTAACTAACTAACTAACTTACTACAAACTGCTCGATAATTTTTTTTAGGTTGTAGTCTATCCGTCCTCAAACCCATTCTATAATAAGACATTGAATGGATATTTTTTCCAAAATTTAAGATTTATTGAAGATTTAAACTCGTTTTAATATGAAATAAAATTATGAAGATACATATACCTATTAATTATTTTTAATATATATTCAAAAATAACCTAATTAAATGTCAATTAGAGATATTCGAACAAAAAATTTCACGGGTCCTGGGACTTGTGAAGGGTTCATAGACAATGAAATACTTTCTAATTACGCCATGATGGTATAACGAGTAATATTTATGACATTTTTGATGATATATACAAAAATAGTAGGGTAGCGTTCAATAGGGCACAGCTGTTTTTAATTTGAGGGGAGCGTTGGGCGGGAAACAATGACGTTAGCAAATTGACGATAAATTGTTTTGTTAAACCAACCGCTAACCCTTTGCGACGTGTTGGAAAAATCACTTTTTAAATACTCTGTATTACACACAGCTTTGACATTTAGTATGGAAATTAGAGGGTTATTGGCGATTAATGGTTTTGTATGGTTGTATGATTTTTTTTTATTTAATACTCTATTGATTGATTGTACAAGAAGAAATAAGCGAATTGATTTTTTTGACACTCCGTGCTTTGCATTGTGTGCTGAGTGGCAGAACTCAACGCCGTATTTTTGCCGTGTTACCAAAGTAAAGAAATGAAAATATTAAATAATATTTAATATTTTCATTTCCTGGAGTGGGAATCGAACTGCTTGTGCCTCTGCGCCTTTTCGTATCTATAGCAAATACATATTAACATATCTCCAATCCTCCAATTCCCAACTCCATGTTGCACCATATATAAATAGATGAAAAAATCAAACCTAAATACATACAAACATTTCTAACATATGAACCGACAACTCTCATTAAACGTAGCAACTGCACCATGACGACATTTTAGTTAACCTCTACAAACTTGAAGTTATTAAATTCCAATACATTAAGCCTAGCATAATCTCAATTTCTAGATCTCCCAGTTAATCAACAGTATAGATAGACTAATTTATATATTAACATGTGCATCCGTTTACGAATTAGCCCGAGATGGATTAGCCTTGGTCCAGCCAAGTCAGTACCTATTAGTTGAAGGAAATTGCCAACGCCCTGTCTTAAATAAGTCTCAAGTCAAGTTGAGTATCGATCTTACGTTATTAAGTTAGTGTTTGAAATCTGATAACGGTCAATGCGAAATTGTTGGGTTGATTGAATGATTTCACTTTTCATTAAAAGGTGTGTTCCGAAACATACTTATGGGAAATTTATAATAAGTATAAAGTTGTATGATATTTTTCTTATTTGTTGATTTACAGTATTGTTTTTTTAATCGAATTACAAATTATATATACTAGTATAAGTAATAGAAAATCTTTACTTTAATATATTTGTTTCATTTTTAGCTTCACACTGTATCCCGCACATAGCAAGGTAGGAAATACCTTGAGAACTTAGTTTTAAGACACTCCTTTCTTTTAAGATTTCCGCTCCCCACTTTCCGCCGAATTGAGGCATTGTGTGATGAGTGGCGGAACTCAACGCCGCGCTTTACCTTGTTACCAGAACGAAATTCAACGCCGCGCTTTGCCTTGTTACCAGAGCGAGAAAATGAAAATATTAAGTATTAATTATTGTGAATATTTTAATTCTAATGCCTATACTTATTTGTAATACTTATGGGATATTTTTAATATAAAATCATCAAATATGCCATTGCCATGATACTGTTTTTCTTATCTACTAATTTATAAAACTGTTAACTTAAAGTACGAATTATACAATTATATTGAGAGTCCTCAGAAATGTCCTATATTTTGTCCGTAACGTATAAATAAATATGAAAACCTAATTAGACTAGACCTACCTAATTAGACGCTAATTAGACTGTCTAAGTATAATTGTTTATAATAAATATAAAAGTAATTATCAACATAATCGTTCTCCCTAGAAAACCTCACAAAACAACCGTATGAATGAAAATAAAGACGTTCAATCTTTTATGCCTTTTGATTACAGTGAGCGAAAGAAAATAAAAAATAAATAAATAATATTAAAAGGAAAGTACGAGACTCACCGTTCCGCTATACAATGAGAAATAAAAATTTATTAGAAATATTGTGAAGCGTTCTTAATCCAATGACGAATGCGATTTTTTTCCGTTTCCTCAGAAAAAGCGGCTGAGTATTTTTCCTCTTGGACCAGTAACTGAATTATTCTTTTCTATAATAAGTTTATTCACAATAACGGAATAAATTTTCCAAGCGTTCTGTGTAAATAGAATTTCAAGGTGCCAATTTTTATTTTATTTTCCATTACGAATCGTTAATACTGGCAATTTAGATTTGTTTGTACACGTTTTTGAAAGAATATTCGTCGCTTTTGTACTTAAAATAACAATTTCAATATAATTATTATGTGATATTAGCTTTTTCTATTTAGAGGCTATCGTTGGGCGCAGTGGGACAATGTTTGACTGTAAGCAGAACGACTGTGGGTTCGATTTCTACCCGGGGGAACAATTGTTCTTGCATTCTATTGTTTAGGTTTTTTTTATATAAACAAGAAGGTCCACCCTAGGTAATGTAGGTAAATAAAACAGGTCCTTTATAATATGTCTTATGACAATGCATTTTTTTATTTAGTAGGTATATATATTTATATATCTTACCTAGTTTTCGGTCTGACTAGCGATCCTTCTTTCATGAATATAAAGCTCCTGAATGGAATGGAAGAAATTACGACTACTTACATATAAAATGCTTGCGTTACTGAGTGGCTGACTGACGTACGGAACAGACCATAGATGGACGAAATTTGACAAGTAGGTAACCTGGGGAGTGTAAGGCGCAGTAAGAGAGCATTTTTCTACAATACTACGAAAACGGAAAAAGACGGGGTTTTAGTTTTTAAAGTACAATCAAAGCAAGTCGCAGGATACGGCTAGTATAATATACTATCGTAATCAATGCTTACAGCATCTTCACTTTTTAAAATTTCTACTTTTGCAAATTTTATTAAACGTTAAAACTTGTTCATAAAAACACATTGTAAAGAAATTTGTAAAAAAATATATATATAATTCATACAACTTGCAACTACGAATGAACATAAGTTATAATCACATCTAGTGTAATGAGCATCTTTGTGTAAAAGATTTTCTTGTGCCCGACAATAGGGGAAATTACCCATCGGGCACGCGACTAAGTGAAGTTACATTGTATGGATATGGATTTTATAATAAACAATAAATTTTTTCATATTTGTTTATTATACATATAATACATACATACATAGCTTCACGCTGCATCCCGCATATAGCAGGGTAGACAGAGGGAACCTAGTGTTAAGACACTTCGTTCCCCACTGTCCGCCGAATTAAGGCACTGCCTGCTGAGTTACCAAACCCAGGAAATGAAAAATTCTATTTCCTGGAGTGGGAATCGAACCCACAACCTGTCGCGTTTACAGTCGCACACTTGTGCCTCTGCCCCACGACAGGCGTTGTTTATTATATTTGTTTAAAATTCAAGAATTAATTATAATTCTGTGAATTTATAAACTATGATAAATATTTAAAAAAAAACATATTTTCATTTTATAAGCCTTTAGGAAGTCAGTGTCGCAGGGGAAATCTGATGGTAAGTAAACTAGGTCGTGGGTTCTATTCTCACTTGGGGGAACGATATGCCACACAACAAGCAATGATTTGAATTAAAGGGCAGAAAGTAAGTACGGAGTGTCTTGACACTAGATTCTCTCTGTCTATTATGTTGTGTAAGAAAAAGTAGGCTAAGTAGGTAAGTATGGAATATATAATATTGATAAATTATAAAAATATAGAAAATAAACGTCTATTTCATATTTACTAAACACCCCTGCCTGTAATAAGCGACATTATGATTACGTCACAAACAATGTCAAAGGAACAATGCCCAATCACGAGGAAAATTACACGAAAATTGTACTTTCTCCGGAATATAGTATCTAGATTTAACTTTTTTTTATTTATACATCTGTCACTTGACATGAAGTAAGCAGAGGGAACTTAGTGATGGGTCACCCCGTTATATTCTTTTATAGAGGTTTTTCCTTGACGAAAGCGAACGCTGAACTTTATTGAGCCATGTCAACAAAAGCCAAGCCAAGCCACGCAAGTAGCTAACAAATAGTCCACTGCGCCATGTTGGTTAAATTTATGTGGTATGTATGTGCAATAAGCCATTAGAAATACTATAATGTAAATACATGTTTATATTTAGACGTATTTTTTTATAAAACGCGTATTCTTTTAGGTTTTGTAACTATTTTTGTAATAACGTTGCTCTTCTGTAAACCAAAGGTCCTACATTTAATTCCCAGAGGTGTGGGCTTATTTCAGCTAACGCTTACGTCGTACCTCGCCCATACATAGTTGGGTAAGCGGAGGGAACCTGAACACCTAGTGTTAAGACACTCCGTTCTTTAAAGATTTCTGTTCCCCATTTTCCGCCGAATTAAGACTGCGTGTTGAATGGCGGAACTCAACGCCGCGTTTTACCGTGTTACCAGAGCGAATGTTTATTTAGTCTATATATTATTATAATAGACAACAATGTTACCCTATTTTAAATATATTCATTATATAGCCAGAAGACAGCTTAATTCGTTCATTTGTCCTAGGACTGACCTAAGAACTTAAGACAATAGAACTCATCAAGCTCGCATCGCTGGAGATAAGTCCGAGTAGAATATTTACTAATTGTTACCGAAATTTTATGTTATGTAAATACAACATTTATTCAAATATTTTATTTTCAATTTGAAATATTATGATGCTAATTTTGGCTGTATCCATTATACAATTGTAAATCGAAACCTCTTACGGAAAAATAGTTTTTATACCTCATTCATATGCCATACAAGGACATTTTGGATCACATTATATCATTACTTAAGAGTCATATTTCACCCTAATCATTAACGGAAACATATTCAGAACGATAAGCATATTACTTAATATTTTATATGTTGGTTACACGACTTTTTCACGACGTAGTCGGTCTTAATAAATACCCCGTCCTGAAACCCTCAGGAAAAAAGGTATCTATTAGTAATTATTATTATCCTTTACCCCGAATTTATATTGAATTAATAAGTTTATAAGTATTTTAGTTTATATTTAGTTCATAAGTAAAATTATGTTATTAAAAAGATTAACAATGTATCGGTTGTGAGCTATATTCCTGTCGTCAAGATGAGAGTTGACCTGATGATTGTTGCACTGGAGTTTGAGGAGTGTGTTGTGTCTGTGATGATTGGGTTACGAAAACGGTATCTCCAAGTACTTTACTGATTATTGTGGATGAGTGTAATGCTGCTTGTTTTTGAAGGATGTGAATGTTTATGTGTGCGTCTAACTTGTCACAGTAACGCCTAAGACTCTTAGTATAAAAAATTTTAATTATATCGATATGCATAAAAGACTAATGTACTAAGATGATCAGCAAATAGCTAATTTCTTTTTCAATATGATTTTCGTCAAAATATTATTTTTAAAAGTATTAAAATATACTTTCTCATGTATACCTAGGTATATACTTGTTTATCGCTTCACGAAAGTCACTCGAAAGTTCGTTTTCCCTCTACCAGTGACCTAAGGATGTGACACAATGCATTCATCAAGCCCTCTTGTTTAGGATAATCGCTGAGTCTCCGAATATGCCATAATTGTTTTGTCTACATCTTACATTCATGTTGATGAATGCGGATTTTTATGGAAACAATAGGTAGTAACTGCTTCAAACTTTTTGAATAACAAAAACAACTAGTGTTAAGACACTCCGTTCCCCACTTTCCGCCGAATTAAGACAGTGCGTCTTGAATAGCGGAACTCAACGCCGCGCTTTGCCTCGTTACCACAGTGAGTGTTTATTTAGTCTATATATTATTATAATAGACGACAATGTTACCCTATTTTAAATATATTCATTATATAGCCAGAAGACAGCTTAATTCGTTTACTTGTCCTAGTCAAGACACTCTGTTCTTCACTCCAATAGTTATAAGTTATGTGATATTTATATAATTTGATAGTTATAATTGTCTTTCCTTCATATGCATTTCCATATCCTAGGTCCCTATGTGTAGTTTTGTCATGTATAAACTAATATAGCGACTATAATTTTAGCTTTTACACTCATTCAACGAGGTCTTGACGTAGGATTTTATATAAAAATAGAGTAAGGAAAAAGTAATATATTTAAATATTAAAAGAGCTTAAAATATGAAGTTTTCTATTCAGTTACGATGGGAGATTTTTGAATAAAAATTATTGTGAAACAAATGCAATCCACTTAGAAAGTGCACAAAACACTTCTGAATGAAACAGTGGAAATAAAAATGGCGGGCTTATAGTTGAGCATGAAAATACAAGTAAGTACCCGCGTTCGAGTCAAGATGCCACTACATTTCCGCACAGTTGCCCGCAAAGGAAAGCTTTCGATAGAGAAATTTTGTTCCGAGCGGCACTTGAAGATTTTTCTCGATCTGACGCAAGAAACCACAATGTATATGCCAAATGACAACCACCGAATGCGGCCTCTGCTGTTATTCATGTCGTTTAAAAGATCAAGAACAAAGTATGTATGTCAATCATTAAGCATGTCTCATTGTTTATAATATGTGCGTTCCCCTCGCGTTCTCTAGCTGTCGTCCCATAAAGCAAACAAGTGCGCATCCTTTGACGGAGCTACACAAACAATTGTCCAAATTATAAACAATGGTGTACATCGCAAATATTATCCGCGCCCCGCTCAAAGTATCCCTACGTATAATGAACCATTCATACTGCCAAACAAACTCCAACCAACCATATGCAATAATTCTATGCGTTCAGGCGAAATCCTCTAAAGCACTAACTCCGTGTTTGGTTACAAAGGAAATTAAACTGAAATAGACGATACTAAAATCCAAAATTAAATGAATATCTTCATAGATATAAATCCTTGAGCGACTGACAAAGAACAGAAGCGATTTCACGACATCAAAGTGGAACACGACATATTACGCTTCAAAATAAACACCAGAATAAATACATCGAAATGTTTGCCCCGAAATAATCGGCAATGGGGTGATCATATTCTAAATTATCCGGTAACCGAGGGTAGTTCGCAAACCCTTTTGATAGTGAGGATTAATTTGCTGTTTGTGCATAGGTTGTCTCTGCGCCCGGATTGCAATTAATAAACACTAATAGCTTACACCGGGCGTTGTTTTCATCATTCTGAAAATCCTCCGCACACCAAATGCGTGAAATAAACATATTTGATTGTGTTACAACTTTTCTAACGAACCGAAATTGTTCACGGGCACGTTGAAATTCAAGTTTAAAAATGGAGGCCTGTAATTTGCACATAAAACACATCCTAATGGCATCGTACGTGATCACTTATTCGGTGGAGTCACAAAGCGGGGCATCTTCATCTGAAAGCAGACTTCGATTTAAATACATTATTCTTGTAATAACAGAACCGGACGGAGGGATCCATTGAAGTTGTAGAATACATTATTTTAATTCATACCACCTCTTTGTGACCCATCAGAAAATTAATGGATTCAAAGCCTTCTCTTCCGTTCGACAAAGAATAATTTGCTAAGTAAATGAACGGGCAGACAATCCTGTTACGAACCCGAGTTTTGTTTCGATGGAAGATTAAAGAGTAGCGAATCTGTGAAAGGTGCCCTTTTCAATCACTGCCTTTGTGAGCGTTATCTCTGTTAATTTTGGGAGGTCAATGAATGAAGTACACAATACGATCTCATTTAACTTTATTATTCATGTCTGTTTTGATTTATTTGATCGCAACGTCGGGGCCGAGGTTGTTTTTTGCGTTCATCTGTACAGACAGTCCGCTAGTAATCCCTCAAGTTATATTAAGATGCATTTAGCGGGAAAGCAATAATCTAAATTGAAATATGTTGTCCGAGATGCAAGATGCCGTCTCAATTCCGTATTCATTGGGAGCGGGAGAATGGGAAGCTACACAAAATTATTGTCAAATCTCAGGGGCGTTTCGAACGACGATCCCTCGAACAAGAGTTACGAAACGTAGTGTGCACAACTATTGGAAGGCATTCAGTTTTTTAGTGATTATAGAAAATATTATTGTTAAATAGTTAATCTGATATTAGTTAACCTGAATGGGGATAAACATATAGATCTGCTCTAGTTTTTTATATATATAAATCAAAACACATAGAAAAAAGATATAAAAAAGCTTTTTACAAACAAACGTATCTGAATTCAAATATCTATATATAAGTCATAATTTAAAAATTATTACTACGAAAAGACAACCAATACCACAAAAAATATTTCCTTCCTTCTTACATCTGTCGATACTGTTCAAGATGAAGTTGAGAATCATCAAGGCGACCCCAGTCGTCGGTCACTTACAGTTACGTAACGTCTTGCTAACTTACTATCGCTACCTTATTTCACGAACCTTTGTATTTTTGTGTAGGTTTTCTTTATATCAAACTGGATATGCCCAAAGGTATTTGTTATCTATTATTTCTTATCTTCTAGGTATTTGTTGTTCTAATATAACTTTAGCTATAGTTTAAAGTTTCATCTAGATCTGTTTAGTGGTTTCTGCGTTAAAGAGTAACAAACACACATTCATATTCATAAAATTTTACTTTTTTCCTTTTCTTAGCACATATAACTATTTATTAGGATCGGTTGGGATGGCATGATTGTAAGATCAATTTCACAAGAAAAGTTACATATTTCATTTTATTTTAAAATAACGCCTTTTCTGGCGCAGAGGCACAAGCGTGCGACTGTAAACGCAACAGGTTGTAAGTTCGATTCCCACTCCAGGAAATGGAATTTTTCATTTCCTAGGTTTGGTAACAAGGGAAAGCGCGGCGTTGAGTTCCGCCATTCAGCACGCAATGCCTCAATTCCGCGGAAAATGGGGAACGGAGTGCATAATGTTAACTACATAGATTCCCTCTGCCTACCCTGCTATATGCGGGATACAGCGTTAAACTACGCAAGCATATATGTATGTTAAAGAAAAAAGAGACGTCAAATTACACTTTTCTTTTCTAAAATAGTCAGAAAATTAAAATCAGAGTGATTTATCACTATATTACCGAGCAAAATCACTGAAAATCGTATAAGTACTTAAATTACATACATTCCATAATCCATCTGTTATTCAAATCGTAATAACCGATAACCAATACGTAGTTATTCAAATAAAACAAATAAATCTTACAATTAATTGTGTAATTATAATTATTAAATAGCATAGGTCAGCCATTTGAAATATATTCAAGGTGATAGCGAAGGAGACTTTTTGTTGATTGTTTTTAGAAAACACGTACATACATACAAATAATAAAATCTTATGATCATGTTTTTTAGCTGTATCCCGCACATAGCAGGGTAGACAGAAGGAACCAGAGAACCTAGTGTTAAGACACTCCGTTCTCTTTTAACATTACGTTCCCCACTTTAATTAAGACCGCCGAATTAAGGTATTGCGAGCAGTAGTAGAGTAGTCAAAGAGAACCTAGTGTCAAGACACTCAGTTCTCTTTTAACATTACCGTTCCCCACTTTTCGCCGAATTAAGGTATTGCGTGCAGTACCTAGTAGAGTAGTCAAAGAGAACCTTGTGTCAAGACACACCGTTCTCTTTGTTCATACATCAAGACATTTCTTGTTGAAAGGCGGAACTCAACGCTGCGCTTTATCTTCACATTCAGATGAAATAATTCAAATATCTAATATATAATCTCTGACGATCAGGTATCGAATCCACTACAAATTGTCTTAAGTTAGGCGGTGTTCCACTACACCACAATAGCTTCTATGGATTAAATGATGTAATAATACTTAAAAACAAAAATTATTAAGCTTGAATAATCATTATTACACAAAAAAACTGATAATAACTACTAAATTTTATTTGTTATTTGTAAAACCCAATATTAACATTGAAACGTCGAATGTTTGTTCAGAATAATATCGAAAGCAGTATATATAATTCATAAGGTCGCCGGCAAAGCCACTACACCTTTGTGAATAATTTAGATGTCAGACACATATTATTTTTGCAAGGGCCGCGGTCTGCTCTCTTTAACCTATAAAATATCATTGAAGTATATTGTAAAATTTTCTTTTGAGTTCATAGTTCTTGGATGTGTGGTTAGATTAGCGTATTAGAATAGTAAGACGAATTTGAGAAATGACAATTTTCACGCTGTATAGCAGGGTAGGCAGGTACCTAAGAACCTAGTGTTAAGACACTCCGTTCTCTTTAAACAATTCCGTTCCCCAAAAATCATTTCCTTAAACTAATTATAACCTAATCATTATCTAACAATACTAAGATCTTTTATTTTTGTGATAAGTATATTATGACAACTACCCTAAAGTTTTTAAAAAGTTTTCCTAAAATACCTAAATCTATACCAATATTTCGGTTAAAATAATCATCTTAAATACCAAGTGGAAACTAAAGCTCATCTCCAGCATCTCTCCTAGATACGAGTATACAGTAGAAAAGTAAAACTAAAAACGCATTATTCTTTTTTAGCTTCACGCTTTATCCCACATATAGCAGGGTAGGCAGAGGGAACCAGAGAACCTAGTGTTAAGACACTCCGTTCCAAACTATAGCCCAATATTCCACAACTTAAATTCCACACCATACATAAATAGTGATCAAATTTAATACAAATCTAATGAAATCAAAGCTTCACTCTTGTTTACCAACTAACAATGGCTCAATCTACGACTTGTAACTCAATTACCACACATCTGAGCACAATCCCACGCCATCACGCCATTATTAACCCTTTCAGTGAGTTAAAATCACAATTTGCGGTTATTTGTCGCAGATACTTGAACACTCATTTTAGGTTAAATATCTTAATGTTTTTGTGTTACTGTAGCGGTCTTTATGATGGTAATTGTCTCACAAACGTTTGTTTATACGATTTATTAATGTTTAAATGGTCTTTCTCACGGTTGAAAGTATGTTGTTAGTACTGTTTTGTGGGTTTTTAAATGATGCTCTTCTGGTTGTGCTGTTTATTGTTGTTAATATAAATTAGTTTAAAAATTTTGAACAGTTTTATGGTGGCATTGTTGGCAACTCGGACTGGAGTCGCAATTTTTGGTTTGATTCTCGCTAATGAAAATATTATTGACAAACAAGAATGATTTCCTTTCTTTTAACGGGTTTTTGCGCGCTATATTTATGAATAGACAAAGTAAGGAACGTAATTCGTTCTTAACACTAGGTTATCTCCGCTTGCCTAACAATGGTCAGCACATAGTAAAAATTGAAAAAAGGTTAAACATCATAGTACTGGCGAAACAAAGCTTATTATTTGAAAGCACATAATTTCAAAGGATTATACTAAAATTCAATTGGAGTCAATCTCAGTCAGTTCAACAATACGTTCATACATTCAACCTAGCGTTACGCAAGTAAGCCGAGTGGTAGTTATTAATTTTCTTGAACCGTACAGTAACATCTAGTTTACTATTCACGTTAAGGCACTATTCAAATCAAACAATGCACAAGTGACGTGTAATTTCGCAAGTGCCATAAATAAAGTGTCGCCGCCACAGTACGAGAACAATGAGCTTTCGCTTAGTCTACCTACCAGGCCAAATGTATTTACTATTTACCTATAATACGCAAAATGTAACGCGAACACGATTTTCATACATTATCAATGTTCTTGTCGGTTGATTTAGACTGTAATATTTTAATAAAGCGCTCTAAAGTTAGCTCTTAAAATAATTTATGTGAATGTTCCTAACTAAATTACGAACTGATATAATTTTAAATTTGTGTGTTTGTTTTGTTATTGAAATGGTTGTGAATTTAAATGCACTTGAGAGATATTTAAAATATGTGCTTTCCCAGACTGAACACACACAACACGGCGTTAGGTTCCGCCAAATAGCACGCAACGTCTCAACGTCAACACTTGGTAACCATTGGTTCTCTTTAACTACCTTGTACAAGCGCAGGAGAAAATAATCACTACATTAGTCGTAAATTATAACATAATTTCTCCCAATTCCCACATTACCACAATATGCTGCCTAATAAAGCAGGAATGTCTGTTTGTACTCAATAAATGTGAGATGAAGCGGAATAATCGACTCGACAAACAAGAGGGCTTGATAGTGCGTCCCGATTCACTGATACAATCCGATATATCCAATTAGAAATCTTGCTTACTTTTATAACCAACGTCAAGTCACATTTAAAATAAACTATCTAAAGAGTAATGAAGCGAATATCCTTTATTATTAAATTTAATATTTATTAAAGAAAAATAGGTGAAAATCATTTTATTTCTTCTTCTAGATTGTTGTTTATTAATTTTTTGACAGTCAACGGATACATTTAATATCTAGAAATGATTACTAAGATCACACGCTCCCAACTTCGGTTCTTTCGACATCAAAAACGTATGTATAAATAAATATGTTTTCTGCTAACCATTGATTAGTTCTCTTGTCACATCAAAGGGCCGGGGGCCATTGTGTGACCTCTAATAATGATATTTCCATCAATTTTTCTATACGTTTCGTTCATTCGCTTTAATGTTATGAGAATGTTTGATGGTGATTCTTATAGTGTTTTTCTTATAACTTGAGTTGATTCTTTCTTTGATACTATCGAGGGGTAGATTGATTGTAATGGCAGTGATTGTGGGTTCGATTCCTGCACGATATTTAAGTATATTTAAAAAATATATATTGTGAAACTAAAGAAAAAATTCATTCCGTTCTCTCTATTTTCCTATCGTTTTACGACCCGTAACGTTGCATGATGGTATCACTGCGGACAAAACACAGTCAAAACTACTAACCGTAGACGACGGGAATTTGGTATTTATACTCCTTAGGGAATATAGGTGACGATAAGAAAGGTCTTCTTGAAATTCCTATGAGAACGAAATTTTAAGTAATGTAATCCAAGCAAGTGAAATCGCGGGCTACAATTTGTTCAGTTATAATTAGAGCTACGAATATACTACCAAAATAGATTATTATCATTTTTTTGGATTTCCTTTATTAATCTATTGTTTGAGAAAGACTAAAAAAACTATAGGCAAATGTGCATTCACAATGTTACAATTTACGAATCGTGCAAAGAAACGCGACGCCAAATTGAAGACATAATATTATTTATTTTTATGATGTCTTATTACCGAGTGATTTACTGTTGACAGTTCATTTTACTTTTTTATTGCCAAAGTAAATCTTTTAACAATATTTGAAGTACTTTGCTTTGATGTTTGTGGTAAAAATGAGTCTTTTGTGTTTTGTTTTTCTATATTATGTTTAAATTTCATTGTTGATGTGAAACATCTATTGGCATCTTGGCAGCAAAATCGGCTTGCCATCACGGCTAATGGCGTGACGGTCTGATGCCATCGTGTCCCTTCCACACTGCCATTCAAGATTATTTTGTAAGTATCAGAAGGAATATTATTAAATATTCGATTCGATTATTTTAAGTTATTATAAAAGCTAGATTTTTTTTTATATTTTTAATTAATGACGAATTCTTATAGGTATTTACTTAAATGTTTAACATCTGCCAAGTGTCCAAGTTACGACCTATTTTTAAGACTACTTTTGTTACCTTCACGCTGTATCCCACACATAGCACAGTAGGCAGAAGGAACCAGAGAACCTAGTGTTAAGATACTCCATTCTCTATTAAAAATGCCGTTCCCCACTTTCCACCGAATTGAGGCATTGCTTGCTGAGTGGTGGAACTCAACGCCGCGCTTTGCCTTGTTACCAGAGCGAGGAAATTAAATACTAAATATTTTTTTCATATTTTCATGTCCTGAAGTGAGAGAGTCGAGCCCACATCCTGTCGCGTTTACAGTTGCACGTATGTACCTCTGCGCCACGACAGGACAATTTAATTATTTCAAAACGATTATTACTTATAAAAATATAAATAAATACATATAAAAGAATCTCACAAACTACACACACAAAAATTAAATCCACTGATTAATTTAATAAAAAGCGATGACAATAATAAAATTATTGAATACAAATAGACCGAGTCATTTGGCACCGACTTCAGTGGAAACAAAGCGGGTGTATAATGTACATAGTATATAGGCAATGAGACATTATCTTACGTTTATAAATTTAATAGAGACCATCGTGGCGCTGTTCAGCGTACTCTAAACGCTAATGATTGTGGGTTCGATTCCCACTCGGCGAAATGATAAAAAAAATTAATTGCGTAAAAAAAACAAAAAAAAATGAAAAAGCAATATAATTTATAATTTCGCGAGACTTAGGTTCGCGCGAGTTAGGTTAGAAAAAGTTAGGTTCGCGCGAATTACGTTTGAGAGTGTTGGGTTTGCGCGAGTTAGGTTTGAGAGAGTTAGGTTCGCGCGAGTTAGGTTTGAGATAGTTAGGTTCGCGCGAGTTAGGTTTGCACGAGTTAGGTTCGCGCGAGTTAGGTTGGCGCGAGTTAGGTTCGCGTAGAAGGAACCTAAGGACCTAGTGTTAAGGCACTCCATTTATTTTTAAAATTTCCGCCGAATTGAGGCATTGCGTGCTGAGTGGCGAAACTCAACGCCGCCCTTATTACCAAAGCGGGGAAATGAATAAACTACATATTACTTAATATTTTCATTTACTGGATAGGGAATCGAACGCACAACCTCTGGCGTTTACAGTCGCACGCTTGTGACGCTGCGACACGAGAGACCTCTATTAAATTATTTTCATTACTCAACAAGCAACGTCTACAATCCGGGCGGAGAGGAACGGAGTGTCTTGACTCTATGTTTTTAGTGTACCTTAACGAGCGGGATAAAGTGTGAAGCTGTACAAATATACACATTACACTTGGTTGTACGAATGCCTTTTTGACTACGATAAGCGAAATATTTCTATGGAAGTGTAATTTTTTGATAAGAAATTACTTCTTTAGAATCGTTATGATTGGAAATTCGATGTAACGAAAAAACGACACAAAAAAAAGACAAACACATATGTCTGTAGGATATAGTAAGCTGGGAACGGAATATTTTGACACTAAACTGTCTAAAAATCGGTGTTTGACGCAAAAAAGGTTCCAGTTGGGAATTGAATCTACTTTTTCTAAATTAAGCTGTACCATAAAATAAATCATAATAAAATTAGAAAAATAAATAAATAAATAAATAAATAATGCTAATATATTAAAATACAATATTAATTAATTATCTATTCTAAGAAAAAACATTAATTATTTTATTATGCATAATTTACATACAAAAAAAACACTTCCAATATGTTTTATGAATATACATAGATGTTGTAGTCATAAGTAAAAAGTACGTTATCTTAGCCACGTGGTCAAATATTGCACATAAAAGCACAATTGTTACGAATAGCTAAGAAACTGCGAGTCAGATCTTAAGTAAATTTAAATGGGACTACATCAAAAGCATTAACTATAAAATAAAAAGAAATAATCAAAATTAGTTCACCCAATTGAAAGTTATATGGTACGTAAAAAATACAGTCGAATTGAGAACCTCTTCCTTTTTTGAAGTCAGTTAAAAACTATATGTCAAGCATATGGTAAGTAGCATTAGTATCTAATATTCATATTATTCATTTAGGGTATTTCTAATATGTTATTACAAAAAAATATTGTTTATGCACTTCTTTATGTTCATTACTTACTAAAATATAATTGCCAATTCTCGTAAAAAGAGATACAAAGATTTTGCTTTTTTTATTAATATAATAATACATACATACTTACTCTGTATCCTCCATATAGAAGGGTAGGCAGAGGGAACCTAGTGTTAAGACACTCCGTTCCCCACTTTCCGCCGAATTGAGGCATTGCGTGCTGAGTGGCGGAGCTCAAAGCCGCGCTTTGCCTTGTTGCCCAGGAAATGAAAAACTCCATTTCCTGGAGTGGGAATCGAACCCACAACCTGTCACATTTACAGTCGCACGCTTGTGCCTCTGCGCCACGACAGACGTTATATAATAATACGCATTATGTGGTTGTTAAATTCCTAACACTTGTTGTATCCTAATTTAATTGAAGAAAAACAAATTTCACTAACTTTAATAAGTATAATAAATATAAATTAGCAAGTGAAATAATTTTTTTACAGGCTACCAACATTCAATTCTATTTTAGATTTATTTTATAAGTCCCAACCAATAAATTCGTCTCAACTTGTCACCTACGACGTCTACACCAATAAGTTTTATATATAGAATCAAAACAAGAGATTTTATTTATCCAAACATATAAATAAATGTTTTACTTTATTATCATTATATTCTGACTAAAACTGTCTGTAAACGTGACTGGTTGTAGGTTCGATTCCCACTCGGGGATTAAGTATGTGTTAATTAATTTTTATTTTCCGCACTTATAGGACAATGCGCTGTGTTGAATATCGCCACTCAGTAGCCACTTAACGCGTAAAATCTCTAATTGGGACAAGAAGCGGAAAACGGACTGTCTTGACATTTGGTCCTAACTCTGCTATGCGGGATACACCGAAGTTTTTTTTTATTATTAAATTAAAATCACACCGAGATGTTGTTCAAAAGTATAGTAAAAGTAGTCCTGAACAGCATCTCGGTGTGTAAACGTGACAGTGGTCATTTCGATCCCCACTCGAGGGAACATTACTATTTACGTGATTTTTATTTGCCCGGTCTTCTAATACTAAACGCAGTGTAAGGTTGCACTACCCAACAATCAAATGTCCATAAATTTGGTAAGATAGATATAAGAGCTGAGACATTTGAAGGCGAGCGCTTAGGCGTAAAAGACCCCCCGCCCTTTAAAGTACACTTAAACCTACACTTAGGAAAGTTCCCAGGCACTATTCCGAGCTATTCTCTCTGCAATGCAATAAATCCGTAAATCCATAGACTGTTAAGAAAATTCTTTTTGAAATGAGCAAAAAGTGAAAACCGGAGTGTTTTAACACTAGATAAAAAAGGTAGTGATGCAATAGTCGTTAAATTAAATCAGATCAGTATTTTCACAACGGATACTTTAGCTTTTCAAGACAACAGACAAATTTCATTGCAGGAAGCAGATGTTCTGTTATATTGTTTTTAAATATTAGAATCTAAGCAGATTTTAAATGTTTGTCTAACTGTTAGATCTTATGCGTTCATGTTTATTTTGAATTATCATAACTTTTGCTATTATAGTAGAAAAAACTAATTAAATTCAATATATTTTATTAGGTAGTATTATCTATACTCAAGTAAACCTGACTGAAATTTCACCATTTTTCTCTAAAGTTTAAGACATTGCGTGTTAAGTGGTGGAACTCAACGCCGTGCGCTGTGCTACCAGAGTGGAAATGAAAATAATATAGGTAATCATTCTCCAGAGTGAGAATCGAAGCCATAACCATTCATACGTGTACAGTCACACGCTATCTCACAGAGGGCCACACTATAAAAATAATAAATAAATGTTTGACATATTAAGTTTTTTGAACGGAATTTTTTTTTTTTTTTTTATTGACAACGGACGGCAAACGAGCAGAAGGACCACCTGATGGTAAGTGGTTACCTTCGCCCATAGACATCTACAACACCAGAGATGTTGTAGATGCGTTGCCAACCTAGAGGATACTGTTGGTAGGGGGGACAATGTAGTAGTCCACTATCAGGACCACCACATTTTGGGGAAAGGATGGGTGGGAAAGGAGAAAATCTGGAATTTGAACTAACAACCATCTTGTCCGGTCATATACTAAGCAAGTGAATTTTACTCGAAAGAGAGTTTTATGATCTAAAAAGATTTTACACACATGATAATAGTCACCTTAAATAAAATTTTGATTCTCATATTTTTTTTATTTTCTTTCTAAAACAGATATCAATATCTAGACTTTAACGACATAGCAAATTCTTGTATTTTTAACGCCTGTCGTGGCGCAAAGGCACAAGCGTGCGACTGTAAACGCGACAGGTTGTGGGTTCGATTCTCACTCCAGGAAATGTAAAATTTAGTATTTTCATTTCTTGGGTTTGGTAACAAGGCAAAGCGCAGCGTTGTGTTCCGTCACTTAACACGCAATGCCTCCATTTGGCGGAAAGTGGGGAACGGAATTGTTGAAAGAGAATGGAGTGTCTTAACACTAGGTTCTCTGGTTCCCTCTGCCTACCCGCTACATGCGGGACTGTATCCCGCACGTAGCGTGAAATTAAAAAAAATCTTTTTTTTAACTTCACGCCGTATCCCGCACATAGCAGGGTAGGCAAAGAAAAAATCCCCACTTATAATATACCTAACTGTTAACATATAATACCTATTTGTACTATTATTTTCATTTTAGATATCAAAACTCGTCTGTTTCGTATAGAGATTAAATGTCAAAGGTTAATCGACGTTGAAAGAAGGAAGTTATTATTTTAGTACATTATTTGTATCGTCATATAAAATGACTAACCAATTTAATAATATAATGATAGATAACAGTTGGTATTTAAGGAAATTCTAAATACACGCGACAGTTGTCAGTTCGATTTTCGTTTGGGAAAATGATTATATTCTTTGAATAATTTCTTTAAAATTAAATTATATTTAAAAATAAATTATTATGAGGACGTATGATTTGATAAGCAGTGAATAGATTTTTTTTTCTTTTTATAGACTCAAGTTGTATCCCGCATATAGCAGTGTAGGCAGAGGAACTGAGAACCTAGTGTTAAGACACTCCGTTCTCTTTCAACAATTCCGTTACTCACTTTAGATTGCATAGATTGTTTTCAATTCTAATCGAAGTATTTAGAAAAAATGCGGCGTTGAGTTCCGCCACCTAATACATAATGTCTCTTGATTAATGAAAAATTGAACTATATATTTTATTATTAGGTTCAGAAAAGAAAAAGAGAAAATGCCTAAAGTCCAGTATCATGAATCTCCGTACACTAGGTACTTTCCGCCTCAAAATGGAGTCATTAGGAATTTATTGGCGGAACTCAACACCGCAATTCACCAGAGTGAAGGGTGAACATAATTAAAAATAACCCTGAGTGGGATTTGAACCCACAACCAATCGTGTTTACAGTAAGGCCCTGTGTTCCACTGCCACGATGGCCTTAAAAAATTAGATAAATTCATAAAAACAAAATAAGTAGTCATAATAATGTGAAAATAAATATAGTAACGATAAGAAACAATGATCCACTGTTTGTTATAAGAATGTAAGAGAAGCTTTATTGGCACACAATGAGCGACGTAATAATTTGATGACATATTTTAGTTTCAAAGATAAATTAAAAGTACGTCGTGGCGCAGAGGCACAAGCGTGCGACTGTAAACGCGACAGGTTGTGGGTTCGATTCCCACTTCAGGAGTGTTACAAGTTTAGTATTTTCATTTCCTGGGTTTGGTAATAATGCAAAGCGCGGCGTTGAGTACCGCCACTCAGCACGTAATGCCTCAATTCGGCGGAATTAGATATAATAAGTATAAATAAGACACGTGGTTCCCTTACTGAGTAAGATATGCGTTGTTATAACAACATATATATCATTTTATACAAAGGTATACCTATGTGCAAAATAATTGTCTGTCTGTACTTTTCATTCGAACATTGCCAAACTTCTTTTGTCAATCTGAAAAAAAAACGTAAGAATGGTCCATAGCTTTTCAATTAGAGAATACCATAACTGCAGAACAAAGTAATTTTCAACACCATCTGTTATTAAGAACTAAAGATTAGGAAGCTACTAAAACAATAATAATTTTGTATAAGATGACAATATATTAGATACCAAAACTGTCAGTGAATCTGAAAGCAAGCATTACACTTGGCCGGTCGTCACTTTGACACCTGCTTTACCGCCCTGTGACATATAAATAAATAAACATGTCTCAACAAACTTTAAAATAAGGACATAATAATCCACAACTTAGATAAATTCATTCCTTTATATTCGCGTGATATAATTTTTCTTCTCACAAAAAGAATCACTATAGTAGATATATTGTCAAAAATATAAAGTAATTTAGAAGTTCGTTGTACTATTTGTGGTTACTTATCTATTATACTTATTGCATGAATTAAACTACGCATTTAAAGACCTTTCATATTACTAAACTTGCCCTGACCCTGATTAAGTGCGAATGCATATACATGGAGATAACTCTAATAATAGACAGTTATATAAATCGGGTCACATAGTAACAATACTCGTATACGTACAACATATAAATATATAATAAAATATCATGCGCCTTTGCTTTATCTCATAACCTAAATTATATCAGACACAATTCAATTGATAATACAGACGAATTCGAAAACAATGAAACAGTTGAAGCATAAAAAAATTAATATTATCATTGGGTCAACCGAATCACATGTGACCCACATCGTAGATATTTAAATTGAGACATACCTATCTAGTCTGGCTCGCTTATCTTGTTGGTTTTTTTTTCAATTTTCGCGAAAAGCTTCCGTTATCTAATGAAAACCAGTAAATTTTATATTATTCTTGCTGTTTTCTGGATTTTCTTTGATATTTGATAACTATGTTCCATAAAAATTCTTCATAAATTATAGTATTGTAAAGTGTTATCTAGATTTGTTCAAGATTTTTGCATCAAAAAGTAACGAACATCCAACCTCATAAACTCTTGCATTTATAATGCTAGTAATAATAAATTAATTGTAAGAATAGTGCATCTGAATATTCACTTAAATAAGTATTTTAACAGTTTTGATGTCCGTATTGGAATTCCATATAAAGTAACGATTTCATATTCGAATCTGTTTGTTTGAAACTTTTAAGTTGTAGCACATATTTTTAAAACAAGATCATTTTAATATGCTTATAATACTATCCTTTATAATTCTCCATCACCATATATATGAACAACATCAAACAAAATAGACCCAAAGCTATGTAACTAAAGATTATGTCATCTTAACGTCCAAAACAAAATCGTTACGTTCAAACACAAAATGATCAGAACACGTACATACAAACTAGTTGAAGTGAATTCTTATAAGAATGGTGTTTCACAAAAGCATTGTAAATAACACATAGCATTAGCCTCTTTGTCCACACCCAGCCCAAGCACGTGTGTTTCGACTGCCGACTACCGTGGAATTCCATCTTTTGTAGCTATTATTTGCATACCAACTGGTTCTTATACGATATTAATCAAAGGTTTTATTAGTGAACATCAAAGAATAAACACAATGC
Source organism: Philaethria dido (assembly GCA_033558755.1). Lineage (NCBI taxonomy): Eukaryota > Metazoa > Arthropoda > Insecta > Lepidoptera > Nymphalidae > Philaethria > Philaethria dido. Next base: position 849,410 of record JAKGSA010000688.1, on the reverse strand, counting down.
TAAGATCTCTTATAAGGTACCCTCAATACCATTGTTACTTTTGTCAGAGGTTGATTTATGAGCGGCCACTGTTGTTAGACCACTCCGTATTGTGTTGTCAGTTTTTGTTTGGACCTCGCCGACATTGTCCTACCCCTTGCCTCGTCCAGCCGATGCCGATGCCTTTATTCACATTGATCTCACTTTGATGCTTCTAAGCGCGTTCAATGCTCTAAGCGTATGAGTCAGTTGTTTGATTCTTGACAAGGATTTAGGTATGTATTGGAATATGTTTTTATTTTGATATAAACTGTTTGTCTTGAAGATACTCTGGAGTGATCGTCATTAAAGATATTAATTAAAAATTTCCTAATAGCAACGTTATTATTAGATTCTTATATTATTCTACAATTAGTTTAACATATTATTCTTCCACATTATATCTTATTAATATAATAATCCATAATTCCAATAAGATCAAAATACAAATAATTCCAGTAAACACTAAAGCATTCGATTGTGCGAGCACTGTAAATCAAAATATCAATCCGATGGTATTTTTTACCACGCCTCGCAACCCTTTGTTGTCGCTAAGTCCTTGACCGTTTCACATTGTGGTACACAAAAGAGCGGCTGTGATTGAGCCTCAGTAATATTCATGCTTCGCTCCTCACATTCACGACTTGGTACATCCACTCTCTTCCGAATCATTACGTTCTTTACCACCTTTGTCCGTTCCCCTCTTTATTACACTACGCAACTTGTATGCGTCTTCTTTAATAGATACAACGTTTTTAGTCCCTACATCTTGATTGGCTCCAATGCTTTTTTATCATATATATTTACAATGTTTTCGTCATCTACACTAATGATTGCAACCGGCAGCACAATAGATATTGTTGTGTAAGCTTATTTATATGATTTTTAGTTGAAAATATACATCGTCATTATATTTAGTTGGCGCGCCGCGTTAATGCGCGCAACAATAAAGCAATAATGGATGTCAAATAAATTGCACGACGCTACTTAAATATTTGATAATAATATGCCCAATAAACACGACGGGATGATTTTTTGAATGGGTCAGTTAGTATTAATTATGTTTTTATACTAAGTAAGAAGTTGCTAATTAACTGTCTTAACATTGAAATACAAATGTAAAACGGCGCTATATAGAACAAATATTTAGAACATTACAAAACACATTTCTTATCTTCATATATCTTTTAATTTCTTGAGTCGAAAAAAATAATTATTGTTTAGTTACTTCAGGCTCTTAATTTGCAGCTGCGTTTTACAGACATTGTAGGGTACGGAAAGATATGGTTTAAAAAAAAGTAATTTAAAAAACTAACTAACAGAAACACGCTTAAAATGTTGCTTTCTATACCTAGTCATCCCGGCAAGGACATCAGGTTCATGCTATGAAATACTGTATTGTCATCGAATCCAAAATATACTTAGGTGAGATATTTTTAAGCTAATCGAATGACGATTTTCTTACACTGCTATATAGATAAATAAAAAAGGTGCTAAAAGCGTTATGAAATTAAACATTTCCAAAAAAGGTTTTGAAATAATATCATGTCAGAAACAATCTTACTACTCCACGATGGTACAATGAGAAATACACACTAAAATTTACATTTAACAAAATTTACATGAATTCGACTATGAAACTTACTACGAGAGTAAGTTTCATAGTCGAATTCATGGATAAGAACGAATTGTAAACCTACTGAGAGGCACATCAAAATCGAAGCCATAAAAGTTTCATTATAATCTGAAGATAGCAGAACAGTCGTATGATTGACTACAGTACGCAATAAGTGCACAACTCAGGCTACAGTAGTACTTAAGATAACTATACATGAATTTTCTAGGGGAAATAGAGTTATCATCAAATACATATTATATGATTGGTTCAAATTAAATTTTATACAACGTTTTCGTTTAAGATTTGAAATGAATGAACAATAACTATTCATGCATAAATTTGTTTGTAGATTTTAGCTGACTTACATTGAGTGCCAGTTCGAATCTCAATCAAGAGAATGTCTACATTAAATATATCTTTTTTCCAAGCCTGACAGTAAATTTTGGCGTTTGATTCTACCACTTAGAATGCATGAAACGGAGAATGGTAAACAAAAATAGTGTAATCTCAGGAAGAAGCATTAAAGAAAACAAGCACAGGTATGTTTACCAACATTTTTTCTATAATTTTATAACATATCTATTTTACTACACCTTACTCAATCACCATATATTCTATTATTGATAACATTAAAAACTCTGCAACGATTTACAAGAGTGAAGGCCCCATTATGTTCTAAATCTGTACACAATCCAGTCATAAAATATTGCTCCAACAATAAAACAGAAGTGGATCTCGCTTCAGTAGCAAAAGTACCTATATTCTCAGCCGGAAAGTTTTTAACTAACAATAATTTCTCAATTGGAAAACCGTTTTGATGGGAATTTTAAATTTTTAGTGCAAATTTAAAATTAAACTTAGCAAATAAAGAAAAACAACATAAGGTAAAGCGCGGCGTTGAGTTCCGCCACTCAGCACACTGTGCCTCAATTAGGCGGAAAGTGGGGAACTGAGTGTCTTAACACTAGGTTCTCTCTGTCTACCCTGCTATATGCGGGATACAGCGTGAAGCTATGTATGTATATAAATAAAGGAAACTATAAAATTAATTTTGTATGTAAATCTGATATATTTGTTAAATGTCAAAGCTTATAGTGTAAAATAATATAATATTTTGTCATTATTACCCATATTTACCTATAAATTATATCATATCCATATTTTAAATACGTTTTTAGAAGTATCTTCTGCATTTTTTGTTTTAAGCATACACAGTGATAAATCACTTCATCGTTTTTCCATTGAATCTGATTATAATAAGAAAGAAAAATATGTCGACCAGAACGCAAACTAGAGAGTCTTGACACTATGTTACCTTTATTTATTCTGTTATGGGATAAGAAGCGTACAGCCGAAGCTGAATAAAATTTGTACGTAGAGGTATTGCTTAATATTCTGAGATATTATTTCATGATATTTTTCAATTGTACACTATTTTTTCTTTTCTTTTTTCTTTTTTTTTACGCCTGTATCCCGCATATAGCGGGGTAGGCAGAGGGAACCAGAGAATCTAGTGTTAAAACACTCCATTCTCTTTCAACATTTCCGTTCCCCACTTTCCGCCAAATTGAGGCATTGCGTGTTGAGTGGCGGAACTCAACGTCGCGCTTTGCCTTGTTACTAAACCCAAGAAATGAAAATATTAAATTTTACATTTCCTGGAGTGAGAATCGAACCCACAATCTGTCGCGGTTTCAGTCGCACGCTTGTGCCTCTGCGCCACGACAGGCGTTTACTATTTAATATGACAGAATAAACCACAACATTGATAAGCAACCCGTAGGTACATCACATATAATAAGTACCTACTTACTCTAACTGACTTTTATGGCTTTACGCTGTATCCCGCACATAGCAGGGTAGGCAGAGGGAACCTGAGAACCTAGTGTTAAGACACTTCGTTCTCTTTTCACATTTTCGTGCCCTCTAATTGACTATTCTACTGCAAATTCAAAATAGTCTCTCTATCCCTGGTAGGTAAGACAAAGTACTATTTCATTATTATTTTTTATGAATTATTGTCTACATCTTAAATTTTTTCTCGCAAGACACCGCCAACATTTATCATTTAAACGCGTTATTATACTAAGATTTATAAAGCCCGGAACAAAAGTAATTTTAAAAAGATTTTATGGATTAGTCTTATTGCAATATAGATTTTACACGCGAATTATAAACAAAAAAGAACCTGTTTTTTTATTAATAATATACATAATTTTAGTTTTAGCAATATAACTTATATCTGCAAATTGTATTATATTATGTGTGTCATTACATTTATATGTTAAATAATTTTTAGAATATTTTAATAAAAAGAACATAAATACTAGTTATTGGTGACATGGTTCCGAGTCGTCGCAGATTTAAAGTGCGATAGTCGTAGATTTGAAGACTTAAAAGGAAGATGCCTTCAAAAGGTACTCAGATAAAGTGAGAAAATAATATTTGCTTAGCCGAAAAAACTGAATGGATTTAAATTTCAGAAGCTCTTTCTGACTATTGCGTAAAATATGACATAGATCCATTTCTGTGAAGATTAAATGTATGTATATGTCTTTGTATTGAAATCGCTTGTTTTTTCGCTATTTTAGTTAAACAAATAAAATATATATAAGCAAGAATATTATTGACTGAGGCTAATTGCACACAGCGCCATAACACTATAACACTAACAATCGTACAAGCAGTAATACTAAAATCTCGCGCTTAACGCTCAATCATGAGAATGAGAGTTATAATATTCGCGTCTAAACCAAAATAAACTAAAAGCCGAACGGAAACGGCCGATATATTATTAGACACGACAATTCTATTATTTTTATTCGTAACACATCTCGGAGATTTGCCCATAAATTTGATGCATATCCTACGCTATGGACATGTTGATTCCTAGAAAACGGAATATTTCACACCTAATTAAGAAGGAATGTTTTGCCGTGACCGATTAAATTAGCAGTTGTCTTTGAGAGTCGTAAAAATATTATAAATATATGACAAATTGATTGTAATTTAATATCAGACGGAAGTTTCTACGTTCATTTTATAAATCAAGCAAAAAAAACTTAAAATAAATAATTATTAATGAAAATAGGACTTAAAATGATGTTAAAGGAAATACTCATTTAGCGTTCGAAACGATCGTCACGATCCCTTCAAGCATTGTGTGTAATGTCATTTATTAGCAGAGTTAACACGTGTTTGAGTTTATATCTCAGCGGCGAGCAGTCAGCGGCGGACCGATGTCGCCATTATTACTGAGAACATCTCTCACCCGAGCCGCAACGCATTATTTATCAAAAACACCATTCTGTTCATTGTTTCATAATAAAACATTAATTTTGTCAACGGCCTCTATGGCTGAACGCGATACTCCAATATTAGAACTTCCGTTGACATTACAACGAGACAACGTCGCTATCCGATAAATCTAATTCTTTATCTCCGACCGCGACTACGCAGACAACCTAAGAATTTAAAAAGAAAATAAATTGACATTCGCAAATGACATCCTCACAATCTGCTGTTATTTCAGCAAACGTTTCGAACACATGCAAAATCTTACACAATCCTCTATAAAAACAAAGAACCATTTGCGAGGAAGACACACAAAAAACAAAACCCACGTGCAACGAATGCAAGCAAAAAGGTCAACAATATGCCTAATCTGAAATCCATGTCAAAGGCTAAAGGTTACACAAGATTGGACAAAAAATCATCTCAAAACGAGATGTGTTCCTGTGAAATCGTCCGTAATTCCCTATACATGTTCCCAAAAGTGCATTTTAATGATCTACATTTAGAGTTTAAATTGACGCGTAGACTATTAGTGGATTTAAAAGCGGCATTGTTCGTACCTTAGGGAGTAGTGACAACAGATTTTTGTCTTTTTTTCATTTCACATATGGCATCGCAATCCTGGACGATATGTGACACATGTGTCGGTTTTAGGTTACTTTACAATAATGACTGCCTCTTCAAAGTTTCTCATATCTCGAGTATCCATTATATTTCATGTTTTGGAATTCTAACTTCTAAAACGGTGTCAATGTACTTTCTTTGATGTCTGTATAATGGAATTCGATATAACATTAAACATTTCGAATTCATTTGCCCAACAGGTGACATTAAAATCACTATTTACTTTACGCTTAATTAAACAAGCAAATATTGCTGAAATAACTTCAATTCGAAATTAAATATTTATGCGACTGTTTTTCAGTGTCCATCAAGTTTATTTTTGATAATATTTCCAAATAAACATAATAATTTGTATGTGGCAAAAAATCTTATCTATTTTGAACTTGCGTTATTCTAATAATTTTAACTTCTAGAATATAATGTGTCTGTAAATGTATATACATTGGGTTAAGATTTTTACTGCTACAACAAAACTAATAAATCGTGCATGCGCTGCAACTGAATAAGTAATTCTAAACCGAAAAGCTACTGAAACTTATCTGACCAATAAATTCAACTCGACCATAAATAGAACTATAAAAATTATTTTACGATACACGAGTGAGATACATTAAGACAATGTTACGCGCACATTTCACAATGGGTACATTATGGTTTAATTGATTCGGCCACAATGAGCTTTATGCGTCCAGCCATTGCCACAAAGATATTATTGTCTATGGCGGGCAGACGTCTGGTAACACTTGACCAGAGACAAAATGGCTTTGTGATGTTTGCCCGAAAGGCGCCATCCGTAATTCAATATGGAGTCTAATTAATTCAGTTTGATTTTGGAATATGTTAAGCTTAAATTTGGCTTCAGTTCGGCCTTTGTTTTTGTAATCAACCCAAAAGAATACCACACCAAAAGAGAAAGTCTGATGTTTATTTACGTGACTAAATCGTATAAAAGGGAAAATAAAGTTATAATATTACTTGTGAAATATTACATAATTTAAATACTAAATAATATTTAGTATTTTCATTTCTTCGCTCTGGTAACAAGGCAAAGCGCAGCGTTGAGTTCCGCCACTCAGCACGCAATGTCTCAAGTCGGCAGAAAGTAGGGAACTAGAGAACGGAGTGTTTTAACACTAGGTTCTCTGGTTTCCTGCTAAGTGCGGGAAACAGCGTGAAGATAAAAAAGAGGAAAATTACCTGTAGGTGGATATTGGAAGAGAATTATTACCTGTAACAAAAAAATCGTGATAATTTAATTAAGCAGTTAAAGATCAAAGAGTCTAAATCTACTACGTAAAACTATTTGGTATTAAATTGTGCTAAATATAGACCAAATTGGATGTGATCGCTGTAATGATGGGTGGTATGTGACAGTTGAAAGTAAACATGTTCGAAAGACGACGTCTGTTTGTTTGTACATAGAAAAATGGCGGGCGGAACAAAACTGGATTGACATAGCTTCAGGATTACATTTTGATTGAATTGGTATTGTGTTTTATTATATTATATTATAAACTTCCTATTAATGAACAATATCTAAAACATACAAAATTAATTTTATGCACTGTGATCTTTTGCCACTTTTCTCTTCTATCATTGGTAGAATAATATTTTCATAAGGGCGTGTATATGTTGATAAGTCAATTTGAATATAAATTTTTGTAATATTATTTGTATGGTGGATAAAGGACTAAATACGAAAATATCAAGTTTCATTTATGCATTTAAATAAAAATAAACAGAACTTACAAAATTACCTTAAAAGTTTTCAAGAAAGAACAACTATGTGTTTTCTATTTATTAATTTTAGAACATTTGTTTTAAAAATTCTTGAACAAACAGAAAAAATTGATTAATTTTATTACATTACTTGTTATTTCTGGATTAATTGCGTATAATTTAGTATTCGGAAATACATTTTTGGAAAACCGACATTTTACAGTAGTCCGCGATCACAGTAAGTATTTTTTTTTTTTTTTTTTTTTTTTTTTATGGATACCGGATGGCAAACGAGCAGAAGGACCACCTGATGGTAAGTGGTTACCTTCGCCCATGAACATCTACAACACTAGAGGCGTTGTAGATGCGTTGCCAGCCTAGAGGATACAGATGGAAGGGGAGGACAATGTAGAAGTCCGCTATCGGAACCACTACATTTTGGGGAAAGGATGGGTGGGATAGGGGAAAACCTGGCTTACATGCCATCGAACCGGAACACATCATAAGATATTTGGCGGTTCGTCTTTGACATGATAGTGGTCGCGAGCCAGACGGAGGACGAACCTCCTACCACCAAAAAAAAATTTTGTTTTATTAAATACTAATATCACACAATCCAACCTTAAACATAACCCATACAAGCCCAACATATGAAGTACCTAAGAAAACAAATCGTTCTAAGCATATTATAGTCCTGCATCCTGAATATGATATATTTTTAGTACAGTTCGATGTATAAAGTCGTAAAACTCTTTATTATAAATATAAAGCGATAGTTAATTTTATGGAAACGTTACAATAATAAAAGCGTTTGTTGTGGACTTCCGTAGATGAAACAGCTGAGTTGAGATTTTTTTTATGTTTTATCATACTTTGGGTTGTTGTCACGTGTGCTTTGTTGTATCTGGTGACTTGGTGATAAGAAATATTCAATTATTTATTTATATATTTTTTATTGTAATTGGAACTTAAAATTTATTTTGTTAATAAAAAAGTGTGAGTGTGTGTATGTGTAATTCACACACAGACAGAGAGACAGAAAAAAGTAGTCTACTAAAGAATGAGATAAATATTGAGTAGGTACATAAAAAATATTTTTTACCATATTAAAATAAATATATTTATATTTAATATGTAAGTACAATACCTATTTATCATTCAGATATACTAACTTTATTATACTCAGTACAATTTAGTCAGTTTTTCTACTCTATAATATATTTTCTATCTGACAGAACTGACTGACTGACTTAATCCTAAACTTAAAGAATCAATTAATTTCTTTATCGTGACGCATATTCGTTACTTTGACATTCGGATCATTCTAAATAACTTTTTTACTTATCAGGACCAAAAAAAAGAAAATAATTTAAATATAATCATCGACTGGGAATCGAACTCACAACCAATCGGTATAACTGCCACTGTCCCACTGTGCCTTGATGGCCTCCGTATAATATTTTAGTTTACAAAAAGTACTTCTTACAAAAAAGTCGTTTGTTTCTTTCAACTCGATAAAGTTAAATTAACAGTAGTCATATTTGCTTTACAATTTCGATCGATACACTTTTTGTCCGAATGTTTTATAATATTGCATGTATAAGTTTTGTTCTTTGTTTTATTTCGCTAAAAGTGCTATGTCATATCAATTATTAATTTTTGTAGGTGTTATTTAGATTGGTCTCTTGGTAAAGTAACAACTGACATTGTATAGATATTAGATAGTTATAAAAAATTGAAATATACGTATAAATAAAAAAAATATCACTTTTTTCCAAATGGAAGAGTAGTTAAGGAGTGTCAAAACACTCCACTTTTCGTCGGAATTGGACACATTGAATGTTGATGTGCGAAAGTCAACGCTACGCTGTCTTATCAGAATCGAGTAATGGTAAGAATAATAATTTAAATATCGTATTTAAATTATCTACCAGACGATCTGTACAACGCAACGATGACCTTAACTATGCATATCACGGGTTCGCATTCCTAAAGATGCTACCATTTAAAATATACATACATACTATGAGTTCCGTCAGTAACAATTTCTTCAAAAACAAAATATGTGTTTAATTAGTTAAATCTAAACTTTACTATAAGTTTCATTGTAACGTTATAGCGAAGTAGCTTCTCGCAGCTTTGCCTGCGTAGCAAATGTTAAAAGCTAAAATCTTTAAGCATTGTAGATTTGATATGCTATTTCGAGGTATAGCTATATTTCCGCAAAGTTTCATTAAAATCTGTTGAATAGATTTTACGTGAAAGAGTGACAAACACTCTAACAAACTTTCGCATTAATATCTGATATTAATAGGAATAGCCAAATTTAACGATTTCATACTTAAAAATAAATATTTACACCTGCATACACTATATGCTAACTAAACATTAAAGAATGACCTTTGTTTCATCAAAATCCTTTCGATAACCAAACCTTTTCTCACACATAACAACACGCACGTGTGTTCATTGTAAAGGTGTCATAATAGCCATATCCTCTATATACAATTGTACAGGAAATTCTTTATTTCGATCCAGATTCGAGTACAGTAGGCACGTAAAAGAGAATAGAAATCATGTAACCCGATTAAGTGTGATCTTTAGCAATTTTTACTTTAACTTGGTATATTTTGATCGTACATGCGTATTTAATTGTCGTGGCGCTGAGTCACAAGGGTGCGACTGTAAACACGACAGGTGGTAGGTTCGATTCCCACTCCAGGAAATGTAAAAGTTAAGTATTTTCATTTCATAGTGTGGTAAAAAGACAGATCAATTCGGCGGAAAGTGGGGAACGGAATGTCTTATCACTAAGCTCTCAGGTTCCATCTGCCTACCCTGCTATATGGAGGATACAGCGTGAAGCTAAAAAAAATACGTATTTGAGATCTTCATGAGACAATGAGACGTTTTACTGTAAACACCATTGGTTGTGAGTTCGATTCCCACTTAGTGAATAATCATATTAAAAATATTTCTCCGCTGTGGTAACACAAATATTTTTTTTATTGTTTAAATAGTTTATGATAAGTTACGATTTTTGAGGATAGTAATTGTAACATTTATATGGCAACTTATTTGAAATATTATTATGGACAGTTGAGTTCAGTTATTTAATTATGGCGCTTGGAACGTACTCTTATTATTGACACAACCCGGATACACAAAAAGCGACATTGGGTAGGAACCGTTCACAAAAGTTGAAGACGAGAAGATAAATATTACTTAATATTGTTTCCCACAAAGCTTAACTTGAGCAGTTTAACACTTTTCCCCTTAGCAAGATAGGCAGAAGGAACACACAGTGAAAACTATCTTTTCCCTGCTTCCTACCCGAATTCAAGACATGTAAATTATCTACCTGTATTGTCTTTCATAATCTTAATATTATTATCAAGGATTCGAACTCAAAACAACCGTCTACAATAAGATAGAGACAACTGTGTTATTAAGTCTCTCTATTAAGAACTCCTAAATCATTTCTACATACATACACGAGAATTTCAAGTGCACAAACACAATAACAACAAAGAAAAAACCAATTCTTATTCAAATTCCACTTTCTTCTATTTCTTTATACTGCATCCTTAACAATCTTGGCCGTACAATGATTGTCATGTAATTGCTCAATAAAACACGTGCTAAATCCAAGGGTTCGATGGCACACAATAGAGGGGCTAAAAGAACTGTACACCTACTGAACCCTCTTGCTATTCTTGGTGTATGTTGTAGGTGGTAGCGTTTTTTATTTAGTAAGTTGTAAAATCGATATATTTATTATCGATATTATTTACTATTAAAAGAAAATTCTATGAATAGTTTCAATAAATTCAATTATAATTTCAATTAAATAGTAGATGTTTCAATCTTCATTTCATGTCTCTGCTCTGTTAAGACAAAACGAGAAATTCAGTTCCGCCACTCTACTGGAACTCCAGCAAAAGGCGGCGATCGGAGTGTCTTCATATTAGGTTCTCTGTGACTATAGTACTATGCAGAATAAATCGTGAAGCTACTTTAAGCTTAATTTGTCTAAATATAATTTAAACATTAATCCTTATTTCAAAAGGCGTTAATACTCATAGTATTATCATGTCTTTGATAGTATGACATAAAATAAGACTTCAGATTTCAAACATCTACTAAAGTGCATCTCTAATAAATACAATGCAGTACAGAATGGTGTGCCAATAGATTTATCAACATAGGCTCCAAAATCGCTTTATATATAAAATTAATAAACCACGTTTTACATAATCAATTTTTAGCATATAACATTGAAAAAGAATCCTTTACTATATTAATAACAATTAATGTTTTATTTTGTTAATTACATGTACAAAAATGAAAAATGAAACTATATTAATCGTATTAATCGCGTATAAGATCACAACAAGACTATCCACAACATGTTACCAAAGAGTACTGTCTTACTTTGGCAACATAGCACGGAAACAGCCGGATAGTTTTGATAAACTAATTATGGTGGGCAAAGTAGATGGGAAAAGACCTAGGGGCCGAACACCTGCCCGATGGTCTAATACCGTAAGAAACATCTTAGGCATCGCGGTGACCGAAGCTCCAAGGACAGCGTCAGACAGAGTAGCATGGAAACAGCTTGTCAAAATGGTCACGACCGCATATCAAAACGGGCACGACCTTCAGAAATGAAGAAACCGACCAAGACGAAGAATCGCGTATATTTTAGTATTCGATGTTTTGAATACTTTACAGTATAAAAAAAGGCAGCTTCATGCTTTATCTCGCATAACAGAGTAGTTAGAGTGAACAAAGTGTCATAACACTCCGTTCACCACTTACAATAGAATGTGATTAATAAATTAAAAACTGCAAAAACAAAAAAAAATAATATACAAAAATTTAATATTCTCTTATACCTTGTACCACTAACCTACCTCCGTTTGTCTCTGGCAAAGAAACGGAAGGCTGTTGTCTCCATCGACAAATAAAGGATTTAAATTGGAGGGCTCGCTATTGTTAGGCCAATGGAACTTATTTAGTATGAAAATCGGTGTAAACTTTTAAAGGGGTGTGAAATCGAATTACGCAACAAATGCGCACCATGACAATAATTGGCCAATCAAGCTTCATTCTACATAAATTGTGTTTGGAAGTTTTTATAAGAATTTTAACGTGACAATTTTGTTTATTCTTGAGTCGCCCTTATATTTTATAGGGCAAGTAGCGTGAATCAAGTGAAAAGACACTCCGTTCTCCCATTTTCATGGATTTAAAAAAACTTATTGTCTCGCAACCAATAACAGCGCACTTTATAGAGGAAGATCGAAATTAACACACATAATTTGTTTCAGATTCACGTTTTTTCTGCATAATAATTATGTGATAATTTCCCTGAGTTGGAATCAAACCCACAACTCGGCTTTACAGTGAGACGCTGCCCCACTACGCCACAATGGTTTCTAAAAATATTTTCTTAAGCGAGACTTGAATCTATAACCACCTTTATATCATTAACACATTAGTGCTACTTAACACATAAAGTGGGGAACGGAATTGTTGAAAGAGAATGGAGTGTCTTAATACTAGGTTCTCTGGTTCCCTCTGCCTACCCTGCAATATGCGGGTTACAGCGTGAAGTTAAAAAAAACACATAAAGAGCTATAATATAGTCAGTATAGATATGAGGTTATCATAGAGTCTGACTGTAAATGTAATTGGGTATGGATTCGATTCCCACAGAGAAATTAATGAATTAAATTTATTAAAATTGAATTTTTAGAATCACTAGAATGATTATATCAAAATTATTTTAATTTTTCCCGCTTTAGTAAGGCAAAGCGCGGCGTTGAGTTCCGCCATTTATAACGCAATGTCCAAGTAGGGAAACTCAACGACGTGCGAAAAGCAATCTAGTAGACTTTAACTACCCTGTCATACGTATAAGTATATATCTTACTTAGTGATTCCATATTACGTTAGTAACAAAATACGATAATGCTATTCAAACCCATAAGGCGATATTTCCTGACAATATTCAGTACAACGAACAAAGATGATAGACGTGTTGGGAATTAAAAAAAATGAGGGCAAAACGGTAGGGTGGTGACAACGCTGCCAGAATGCGTGAATTACTTGTCACAATGCTAACGCGTTACGTGACCGACCTACTTAATTTGGTAAGGTAAATCTTTCTTGCAAATTGAGCTGTTCCTTTTAGTTGATAATCATTTTGATTATTTTTTTATTTACTCATAATATATATATTTTTTATGATAGTGTCATTTAGTGTCTTAACACTAGGCTCTCTCGTTCCTTCTGGCTTCCTTGCTATGTGCGGGATACAGAGTGAAGCTAAGAAGATATAGTAGGTAAATATATCAAATATTATTGTTTTAAAGATTATTTGATCTAATCTAACTTAAATTTATAGAAAATTTTGAATAAGCTAGGTATATCGGTTTCACAATACTAGTAACAAGAAGAAATTTCGTCATATAAAATTACTTTGTACTCTATGTACCTACCTATACCTATATTATATTTATTATACATACTTATTACGTATTTTTGTTGAACTTATCTATTTTTTATTCTAGTATGAATACAAATAAGCTAATTATCTAACGTAATATTTTCATGATATACTGTAACCTGTATTTGCGTCTTTTTCTTCAAAATCTCTCATGGATTGATATTATCTAAGAGACCGTCTTTGTACGCACTGTATTTACTTATAAAAACCTTTAATGTGGTAAGGTGACCGTTAATGCATATTTTAAAAGGGCCCCTTATTCCTACACTTGGGTCGTAAGCCCCAGGCGCTCTCTAAACTCCTCTCTCTACACCGCGATGGGTATGGGCACGGTGAATCCATGGATCGCTAAGGAATTTCTTCCATTCATATTGGTTTTGCGTATAATAAAGTATTTTAAAGCAATAATAGATTAAATAATATTTAGTACTTTCATTTCCTCGCTCTGGCGGTTACATTTACGTACAAAGGTATCCAGTTCACAAGCTCATCATAAATTTTTAAGCGCCATAACCGACCACAATGTTTGATTTTAACTTTAAAGCTTCCCCACATCCTATTGATTTTATAGAACTACGGTAATATACATAAGTTTTGGTATAAAAAATGACCACATCTTCACGTCTTCCAAACTACCTTTTTAGTGAACTACAGTTAGATAGTATTAAAAATATTTTTTTCTTAATATTCACTGCATCCGGTCAGTGCAAGTCATATAATGATTGGATTTACGACTGTTTTCATTGCGTTTGTTTAATATAAATATGTTAGACTGTTTCCTGTTAGTACCGTATTTATGTACCACATCTTGATATTATATTTTTTTTGCATAGTGAGAATTGAACTTACTACTATCGGGTTAGACAGGCATTGTTAGTTTCCTCAGTGGATAGAGCGTGAAGCTAAAAACAAAAGAAGCTTCACGCTTTATTCTACGTAATAGGGTAACGAGGGAGAACCTAGTATTAAGACACTCCGTTCGTCACATCTATTGCTTCACTTCGCCTGAATTTGAAACATAGCGCATTAAGTGGCGAAATATGAGAGCGAAGAAATTATTTTTTTAAGTCTCATTTGTATCCCGCACATAGCAGGGTAGGCAGAGGGAACCTGGGAAACTAATATTAAGACACTCCGTTCTCTTTCAACAATTCCGTTCGTTCCGCCGTTTGGGGAATGAAAATAACATAAATATAATCATGCTCTGAATGGTAATCGACCCCCCGACCAACTACGAACACATTCGGACGTGTCCCACTACGCCACTATGGCCTCGATTAAATAAATATACTTTTTTAACACTTTTTTAAAGAAAATTTACAATCTCATTAAGCAAACCTAACACCAAATTTACTTTAAGCTAAGTACAAGCGACAATAAAATAAATAACGATATCTTTATTGTATTTTCCCTTTGTAATATAATATCACTTTAGACAAAATTAAACCAAAATTTAGAGGTTCATAAAATTTAAGCGGTTGGTACCATAGCGTCAGGACAACGGTAGCCGATATAAAATCACATTTTTATTGTTTATTTTTATATTTATATGACTGTTGGTATGTACAAGTATTTATATTTAAAAAATAATTCAGTTTTATGTTTCACGTACCTGAATATATCATGAGTATTTTAGTGTTAAGATACTCCGTTCTCTATTTTCCACTCTCTTAGAAATATGTTGTGTGGCGGAACTCAACGCCGCGTCTTAATAATGTACCATGATGGATTCATTTAATGTAATAATAAAAATATTATTTTCATTATTAGCCTATATGTAAAGAAAACTGAAGGACTGCATAAAGAATGACTTTTTAATTTCAATATAAATTGTACCTAGGTCTTATCACATCATTTCTACATACCTAGCAGATAAAAAGCAACAATTTCAAGTGAACTGCAAACATTAGATACAAAAACCTATTTACTCTCATTTCAGAGATATTGCGTGATGTATGGCGGAACTCAACGCCGAATTTTATCTATTCATATCTAAGCAATACCAAATGTACCTATATAAACTATTATAATAAAAATATTACATTCATTATTAGCTATAATATGTAAACAAAACTGAACAACCGCCTAAAGGATTTCTCAAATTCGGACGGAAGCTGCCAACGGAGTGTCTTAACACTAGGCTCCTTCTGACTACCATGGTATGGATAAAGTGTGAAACTGCTTATTTATACATACATACATACATATATAGCTTCACGCTGTATCCCGCATATAGCAGGGTAGGCAGAGGGAACCTAGTGTTCAGACACTCCGTTCCCCACTTTCCGCCGAATTGAGGCATTGCGTGCTGAGTGGCGGAACTGAACGCCGCGCTTTGCCTTGTTACCAAATCCAGGAAATGAAAAATTCCATTTCCTGGAGTGGCAATCGAACCCACAACCTGTCGCGTTTACAGTCGCACGCTTGTGCCTCTGCGCCACGACAGGCGTGCTTAAATAAGCACGCAAAATACAAGAAAAATTAAATAATCTTTCTTGTATTTTTGATTTCAATATATAACGTACCTAAGCCTTAGATCTAGGCATTTCTACAAATCTAGCAGACAAAAAGGATTTCAACGTAACCATACAAATATTGGAAACAAAAAATGAGTTAAAATTCATATAAATCGTAAATTCACCATACATGAGAACCTTTTTAATATGTTAAATAAGTAATTTATTCGAGTATCAAAAACATTTTTAAGTGTTAATAACCGAACGATTATTATGTTAATCTAACGATGCACTCGGCAGTGTACAGAAATTTGTCACGAACAACAAGATACGCGGTTTTATGGAGACATAAATAAAATTAGTTGTGATTTTTATTTTAATCATAGTAAAGGTTA
This sequence comes from Philaethria dido, assembly GCA_033558755.1. Taxonomy (NCBI): domain Eukaryota; kingdom Metazoa; phylum Arthropoda; class Insecta; order Lepidoptera; family Nymphalidae; genus Philaethria; species Philaethria dido. The sequence continues at coordinate 832,772 of JAKGSA010000688.1, read as the reverse complement.
TCTATTAGCTTGCTTTTAAGAACGAGAGGTCGGGTAATTTGTATTTTAAATGATAATGCTGTTTGTATGGAGGTTTCGTCTAACAGTTTGGATATTCTCACGTTATAAGTATAAGGAAATATCATACATACATACATAGCTTCACACTGTGTCCCGCATATAACAGGGTAGGCAGAGGGAACCTAGTGTTAAGACACTCCGTTCCCCACTTTGCGCCGAATTGAAGCATTGCGTGCTGAATGACGGAAATCAACGCCGAGCTTTGCCTTGTTACGAAACTCAGGAAATGAAAATACTAAATTATACATTTCCTGGAGTGGGAATCGAACTCACAACCTGTCGCGTTTACGGTTGAACGCTTGTGCCGCTGCGCCACGTCAGGCGGTATACTTGTACGTTATACTAAAGTTAATATTTAAGAGTAATAATATAATTAAACTGAAATGAAAACTAGAATTTGAAACAATGCGCGTTCAGTGTTATAAGTCTACGTCACGCATCTTACCAGTGCGGGCAAATGAAAATTAAAATCAGCTTTATATTTTATTTCGTATTGCAGGGTAGTTAGAGAGACCTCAGTGACAACACACTCCGTTCTCTCTTCTCTTCTTGAATTGGAGACGTAGCACGATTAGAGTTAAAACCCAAACTGCGATTTGTTTTACTAGGGCGGGAAATTAAAATACTTTTAATATTATCGTGCTCCCGAGTGGGGATCGTACCCACAACTATCGCGTTTACAGAAAAGGCTTTTCCACTGAGCTACGATGTAGTAAAGAAATAATAACGATGTAATATTCACAGTGGAAACAAAAAGCATATTTGTAATCATAACAAAAAGTATATAGCTATCTATATGTGTAATTAGAGGTTAAATAAAAATAAAGCCAATCAAGATGTAAAATATTGTACGAGTAAGAAGTAGTTAGACATAAGATAGTTGAAGATTTTATAACAATTAGACACATTTTAAGACGATTTTTTTTAACTTCACGCTGTATCACGCATATAGAGAGGGAACCTGAGAACCTAGTGCTACACTCCGTTCCCAACTATCCGCCGAATTAAGGCATAGCGTGCTTAGCGGAATTCAACGCTTTGTGCCTTGTTACCAAACGCAGGAAATGAAAATACTAAACTTTTACATTTCTTGGAGTGGAAATTGAACCCACAACCTGTCGCGTTTACAGTCGCACGCTTCTACCTCTGCGCCACGACAGGCGTTTGAGACGGTGCGTGGTGAAAATCAATGCGTTTTGTTTTATCAGAGTGAGAACAAAAATAAAGTAAATACATATAATCATTATCCTAAATTAAGATCAAACCCACAACCATCCCCACTCCGCCACGATAGCCAAAAATCGAGATGATTTCAAAAGTCTGTTTTATTTCATGAAAAAAAAAATACAAAGAGCCTTGTGTGTCACTGTATTTCACCTTAGTAATTGACATTTTGATACTGATTTATGTCTTAAGTATATTTTAGATATATTTTTGAAAGAAATCCAGTAAAGAATTCAGATAAATCTTAGCTTCCGCTTACTTACAACGAGAAATATATAATGTGGGGCTTATTATTAAGAGTTAACCAATTAAAATGTTCTAAAAATTTTTAATATATGTAGATGCCTAACTAGATATAACTTTAAATGATGTGTACAAGATTTACTTATTGATATATTTCGAATATTTTATCTATCGGAAGCTTTACACCCGAATTCTAGACATTACGTGAACTTATCTATCGTGTTACACATTTTTTCAGATAAGGCATATGTATTAGTCTCGAGTTGTTATATTATTTGTAACCAAACGTAATTTAGGCGTTCTTATGTTGATTTTACTTTAATAGATGTTCTCTCTTCACTGTACTTCATTAGTATAGCTATGTATGTCAGAATTATTCATTATTGATATGAATCATTACTTTCAAAACAGCCTATGTCCATTTAAGTGCCATTCGATGTCCTAAATAAAGTAAATATCACCCATTGAAAAAAAAAACAATCTTTCTAATATTTTTCGAGTGTGTAAATGACAACGTTTTGTGGGGGCGAATGGATGTTAGTTACTCTTTCACGCAAAAATTACTGAATCATTTAAACAAAAAGCATTGATTATACACCAGAATCATAAAATCTACAATCAGGGTATTAATTATTATCAAAAAAGCCCGCGGGCGAGCTAGCAGGAGCTAGTTAAATCATAAGACATTACGTAAATCTAACTTGCACCGTTAAATTTTTGGTTATAATACTGATAACTTTTATTCATTAATATTATATGACAGGTCTTGAAAGAGGATAAAAATAAAAAGTATCCTATATATTGTAACTCTAGAATTATAAGTATGCAAGTAAATATTGGGGTTTCGCGAAAATATAATTATGGGTCATATTGAAATAATAAATGGGGAACGGAGTGTCTTCACACTAGGTTCCCTCTGCCTACCCAGCTATATGCGGGATACAGCGTGAAGCTATGTATGTATGTATGTATGTAAAAAATTCTTAAATGTATCTAAATTTTTCTTACTACTAAATATAGTCAATCTAAAATTGAAATTTATTTAGATTCAACATTAAATATGTAGTTCTAAATTGTATTAGATTTAGATTGGTATTGGATAATTATTGGAAGATACTTGTCAGTACAGATACGACAACAAATTTTAGGACTCAAACGTAAACTAGGACATATGTACTATATGTAAGTATATACAGAATGAATAATAGTCAATTTAACCATTATAGCGTGATCGAGTCACAAATATTCAACCATACGACAGCTTTAATTTGTCATACATTGACAGTTTATTAGTCATGTTGACTGAAACCTTCCAAAGTACATAGCATTAAGAACTAATAAATACCTACTTAAATATATATAGGTACATACTCATATATCGATATTTCGTAAAATGTAAAAACTCGCGATTTATATATAGACTAGCTATATCCCGCGACTACGTATGCATCGATTATAAGATCAAAAATTACGTTTCTTTCCGTTTTTATTGGAATAACGAAAATCCCTCTCCCTTGCTCCCTTACACTCCTTAAACAGCCTACATACAAAATTTTAGCTTTTTATGACCAATAGTTTCGCCTATAGGTTATCTGTCATTACAGTAACGCCAAGCGTCATATACCTACTTATTTACGAGTATGTATTTTCATATTATTTGAAATTCCATATTTTTAAGAATTAGTTATTATAAAAAAATAATAAATTGTTTCTCCTAACTTGAAAACTATACCTATATATATATGCTCAATAATATATAAGAAAATTATACATTTATCATAATATTATTCCATATATCTCCCAAACAGCTTAAGAAATCTCGAAACCCATACAAATTATTAGGCTGTTTAATCCTAAATTATACAAAGCATTACCATTATCGAAAATTAAATAGTAAAAAAATTTCGTTATAAAAAGTATCTTAAAAACCGTAATTTTAGTAAAGATTAGTAATATATTATGTATTTATATGACAGGTGATTATTAACGAGTATTGTAACCAATCGTTGATATAAGAAAAAAAAAATCCATACGCAATTTGAATTAAATGTACGGTTAGAAATAATACATACATAGCTTCACGCTGTATCCCGCATATAGCAGGGTAAGCAGAGGGAACCGAAAGAAGTGTTAAGACACTCCATTCCCCACTTTCCGCCGAATTGAGGCATGCGTGCATAATCGCGGAACTCAACGCCGCGCTTTGCCTTTTTACCAAACCCAGGAAATGAAAATGCTAAACTTTTACATTTCCTGGAGTGGGAATCGAACCCACAACCTGTCGCGTTTATTTTCGACATAAAAATATTGGTTATAAATAATAGTTTTTTTTAATATGTACAATATATTGTATTTCAAATACACTACTACGTATTTTAATGAAGATTAAATTAGAACATATAGGAATAAAACCGTTATTTTTAAAATTATTCTTCTGTAGGTAATTCCCCGAGACATGTTTACATTTTTTTATTCATATACTTATTAAAAGAATGTAACAATAGAAAGAATATCTATTGTTTCACAATGATGGTAGTCGTATATTTTATATATTTAATATAAATCAATTAATTATTATATATTGGGTAGTAAGAACTGATGTTATTGTTAGGAACTTTTGAATACAGACGGTTATTCTTAGGTTTTTAAATAATTTTACAGTAGTGGTTTTGTATAAAAGTATTGTACTTCAAGTTCTTTCATAATAATTAGTAAACAAGGCTTACCTTTGTATGCGTTACCATTGTTTCTCTCGCCTTAGGAGACATCAGAGAAAACAACAAGCGGAACAGAAATAAAAAATATAAATACGAAAAAAAACAAACAAAAAAAAATCAAACACCTACAACAGTTCTATCACAAATCTTTGGCATTGTTTCACCATATATAGTCACAGAGGCACACACACAAAAAAATATATATATGATAGTCCACAAAAAATGTAATAATCGTAAGATGCGCGTAGTATAGCAAGCGGTGCGAGACACGTCCGTCTGTCGCGCGCTGTGCACACACAATGCTGCCAGATCGAAGCGCGTCGACAATCGCGCTACAATGACCGCCCCCCGCCCGCGCCGCCCCCCGCCGCCGCCCGCGCGCCCCCCGCCGCAAGACAGGGACGCACCGACCTAATGTCACTGCCCTACAAACAATACCGTCCTTACCACGATTTACCACCAAACTTATAATCGAACCGCCACCACTGAGTACATAGAAAGCATCTACACATAACTACTGAGCCATAGGACGTAATATTCGAACATGTTCTATTTAGAAGTGCGTTTAAAATCAATTGTGTATGCGAAATAACAGCGCGGTATCTATACAAAAGGTGTTTGCGTCTCGCTCACGCGGGCGGTATTGTGTGCGTGGTGTGTTCTCTATCTCGCTCTGCGGGCGTGCTGGTAGCGCGCCGTCTCGCTCGCGCGCGAGGCCCCGCCCCTGCGTTTGAGTGTGCCGCGTAGTGCAGTGTGAAGTCGGCACAATCATTGTGAAGCCGGCACACAGCGACGCGGCGGGCAGGTGGGAGTGCTATCGCGAGGGCGTTTAAAAAGTCGATACAATCGCTCTTACATTTGTATTTGAGAAGAAAATTTTCTTTATTCCCACTGTAGTGGGTCTGGGCGTGTTTCCATTGTCCGCGAGGCGTGGCCGACGGGAAACGCTCTATTGTAGTAGCGTTTGTGCGATTGGCGCGCCTATTGTTGTGCTAACAACGAACTTTCCCATCGGTGCCGCGGACGATGAAATACGATGCCGTCGACGAATATTTTTAGCCACGATCGAATTTGCATATCATTTATAAAAAGTTTCGCATTATCTACCTCTCTTTTAATAGAACCTGTGTTTAAATACGGGTTTTGTATTTGTAGGGATATGGGAATTATAAAGAATACTGGATATATTCTCAAGATTGTCCCACATATATCAAGCGTCAAGCGCAAGTTAACAGTCTTGTAGATGACGTCCAATATAAAAACGCCTTGTCTTCATAGTGAAAATGATCTCTAATTAACACCGCGATCGGGCGGTAACCTCAAAATGTCAAATGGCTGTTAGTGTCTAAAATAGAATTATTACAGTTTTAGCTCAGCTGATATTGCTGTCCCTAAAATAGTGTGATGAGAAAAGGGCTATGGAGTAGAGGGATAATGCTTTCTTATAATATTTTCTTTTAATATAATAAAAATATATGTATCTATCTATCTAGTAAAAGTTAAAATAAATGTTATAAATAGGTATGCTTATTCACAACATTCAAGCATAATAAATCCTTTAAGTAACTACTTTATTAAAATTGAAATTCTTTACTTAGCTTTCTTAATTTAATTCTAAAGATTAATTTCTAAAAAAATCCTTAAATTTCAAAATGTTATTACACGAACTATCATATATTTAAAAACGAAGAATAAGTATTACATACAATTTCTTTACAAGTTTCCTTGTTAGCGGACAATGTGACCCAGATATAACGTAGCGCAGGCGTGGAGGAATGTGTGTCTCGGGGTATCCCACCCCCTGGGGGTTGGGGGTTATTATCTGTTAAGGGTGTGAGGCGACCCCCAGTTTTATTATACTGGTTCCAACGAATTGCTTTTTGTTTGTGCACTGAATAGCGTATTTAGTAATGGAACTTTTTGATTTCGATCCACCTCTGTCTGCGTTAGGTCGTTAGTTTTAAATTGTCTGTCTTATTTATATTTATGGTGATGTTTTCTTGGGGTTTTCTTTTGTTATGTAGGTGTGTGTTGCGTGGTAAATAGATATGTGGAGGTTATGAATTCAAATTTTCGTTTTTGAAACTCTTCTTAATCTTATAGGTATTGCTTAGTTAGCTTAGTTATTGCATAAATGTGTAATTGTGTAATTGTCTAATATTAAATGTATAATTGTGTAATAATTGTCTAATTGTTGAAAAGAAAAAAGAAAAAAACAATCGTCAATCTATTCTACAAATCTATTCTACAAAGTGCACAAAATATGTGAGGAGACATGTTAATATCAAATATTGTCAAATCTTACAAGAGAATCGAAAAAAAGCAAATATAAATATTACCTTACGCAGATTTCGAACCCACTACAATCTGTTGCGGTTAGGAACATCCCTTAACGATTTTTTGACTAGTTATTTACTTAAGTATTGGTACTTACCTATATTATACTTACTCTTTAGGTGTATTTACATTAATCAACAAAATCATTACTGAAACCACCCCTTGTCCTTACAAAGATTATCGAAGCAATTACTTGATTGGTTTTTGACGTTTATTATAAGGCATTTCAACTTCCTTTAGCCAATATGGCGATTTCCCAATTTTGTACCGGCCTATTTAGTGTTTATTCCCTTGGTCTATTTATAGATAGGTAGTTAGGTACAGGTGTTTGGTTAACGTGTTTGGTAATCTTTAATTTAACGTTTGTTTAATTTATAAGATTTTTATAATTTTAAATTAGCTTGCTACTTGAGAAGATTTTGTTGGTATTATTGTGGTCAACATGTAAGTAGGTATATATATATATATATATATATATACTAACAGAAAAAAAATATTTGAAATAATCCAGAAAAATTTAATTATAGGTATGGCCTATGTGTTAGTGAGTAGAGAAAATCATAAAGAACGTAAATATCCGGTACAAATACATATATTTTTTGATATTAAGTAGCAATATTATTGCTAAAGCTCTACTATTAATACATAAATAATAAAAAACTATCTAGGTATGGAATCTTTCTATGGAATCCTTACATATTTTCTTTTAAAAAGTGTGGAATGGTAATTTTGAGGGAACAGAGTGTCTTTGCACTAAGTTCTTAGATTCCCTCTGCCTACATTGCTATGTGCGGGATACAGTGTGAAATTAAAAAAAAGAAAATATTTAGCTACTTTTTTGTTTAAAACAAGAAATTAAATTACTATAGCCATATTTTTCTAAACTAATCAATAGATTGCCAGTCTTTGGCATTATAGCAACCCCTGTCTTGATATTATCTATTTTGTACTACAGAGGACCCTATTCCAAGATAACCTGTTTATTCAACCCTTTCTCATTATGCCCATACCTCCCTATAATCTACACGAAGTTATTTCATTTTGATACTGCCTTACAAACTTTGATGCTTTCGAACTATGTTAATTTACCCACATTTTGTATACTGTGTGTCCTTTCGCTTGTTATTAACTGGGAAATTTTGTTTTATATGCGTTTTGTTATTTTGTATGTAATAGTTTCTTTTTTAGCTTCACGCTCTATCCCGCATATAGCAAGGTAGGCAGAGGGAATCTGAGAACCTAGTGTTAAGACACTCCGTTCTCGTTGTAATAGTGATGTAATAAATTTAAAATATGTATCTACATTATACCTCAATTCGGTATAAAAAAGAGAACGGAGTGTCTTAACACTAGGTTCTCACGTTCCCTCTGTCTACCCTGCTATGTGCGGGATACAGTGTGAAGCTATAAAAAAACTATGCATTGAGGCCATCGTGGCGCAGTGGAATAGTGTTTTATTATGGGCACGATTGGTTGTGGGTTCGGTTCCCGTTTGTGCATGAATTTTAAAGCCACTCTGAATAATTTTTATTTTAAGATATCTACTGATATTATATTGCTAAAAGGATCTTATACTAATTCAAATAAAGGTAACTAGGTGATATCTGTATTCTAATTTAATTCTAATATAATAAATTTACCTGTAGGTATATCTACCTATATTTATTTTCAGCTCGCTTTTAAGTAAATAGGTACCATAAGACAAAATTAACGAGAAAATTAAAAACTTCCATTCGACGAAAGCAACCAAGTCCAAAACATGCTCATACAAACGTAATTATGACAATTGCATTAAAAATATCCCGTAAAAATACTCCGTCTAAGTCCCGTAAACGATCCATTAGCCTTCATTTATCTCCCTCAATATATCCTGGACCTAAATGTCCGTACACTTAGTTTTTTAACGACGTGCTTTTACGTAAAAATAGGTGAGCGAAGTTAGTTTTTTTGAGCTTTCACGTAAAAATTGAAACCATTTACCATTTAAGGCACTCAGCGTTCCGTTTATACATTTAATGATTACCGGCGTACGTTTCTAATGTGTTACGGTGTTTGTTAATATCTTTAGTAAATTTATTTAGATGATTCTAACGTAAATGTTAGATTTTTTGTGTGTTTTTGCTTAGAAATAGCTTGAGTTGCTTAATTAATCGTCGTGTTAGAACAGGACAGTGTTTGGTGGTAGTCGTGGGTTCGAAGCTCACTTAGTTACAGTTTATATTGACTATAATTGTTATATTTCCGATCTACTAGGTTAAAACGCTGCATTGCGATCTTTAATTCAACGCACAATGTTGAAAGTAGAGTATGGAGTGATTTAACACTACAACCTCTCCAGAGAGCAACTACCTATATACAGCAGGACTATACTTAAAGATAAACTCGAACGCTACCTAAAGTAGCAAGTATAATACACCCTAGTAATAAAATGATAACAAAATACCTTATCATTCTACTATTCTATACTATTGTTACAATCTTTTTAATATATAATAAAAAATCAATAGATAATAGATAGTTCTTTACAAATTTAGAGTGAATAGGGCGGGTATCTACTGACAATAGGACATTGTGTAGAGGGCGGACCCCATTGTCCCCTCCGCCAATGAGCGCGGTCCATTTAACAATAGCGACTGCTTTATAAGCACTATTGTGCGATTGGTGAAAAGTGTTTGTCATGAAAATTATTACGTATTTATATGTGTTTTTAATTAAATGTAGGTGTTTCGTATCAAAAGTATAGGTTTCTGGTAAAATTTTAAAATGTTTGGTTATGAGTTCGATTCCAAAACGGGGGAATGATATATTGCAATTATTTTTATTTCTTCTTCTTTTTTTCGTATGATGAAACGCAGTGTTTAAATTTGCCACTCAAAACGATGTCTTGAATTCGGACGGAAAGCCAATGAAGTGTCTTGACTCTGCTCTTTTCGCTCTGACTAGCTTGTTATGCGGTATATAGATATCCTAGAGGCTGTCTTGGTACAGTAAGACAGCGTGTGTAAACGCTGTGGGTTCGATTCCCACACGAGAAGCAAAATGTATGAAATGAGTTTCAGTTAAAATAAATACAAAAATGATCAATTATCCTAATCTCTATGACCTTATCTGGTTATAACCCTCTCGGGCTTACTTAGACAAAGCCTAACCGACACACAATACTGTAAGACAAAAGATGGATTTCAACGCCATGCTTTGTAAATGGGAAACCAACCCACAATCTATCGTACTTACGGTCAAAAGTTGCCACTGTCTTCACGCTGTATCTAGCACATAACAGGGTAGGCAGAGGGAACTAGAGAACGTAGTGTTAAGACACTCTGTTCCCCACTTTCCGCCGAATCGAAGCATTGCGTGCTGAGTGGAACCCAAAGCCGAGCCTTGCCTTGCTACCATACTCAGGGAATGAAAATACTAAACTTTTACATTTCCTGGAGTGGGAATCGAACCCACTACTTGTCGGGTTTACAATCGCTAGCTCGTGCCTCTGCACCACGACAGGCAGTTATGATTAACAAGACACTATCTCCACTAAGTATTTACAGACCTTATTATTGTAAGTTATCTCCAAGTTATTTATATTCAATATAAAATAACTATATAGTAAAATGAACTTAAACGATACGTCTAGTGTCCAATGCTCTCGGTAATGTTGGGACGAAAATTTGTTTAAAATTGTTACATATATATATTTTTTTTAGTTAAAAAATAGATAGATATATAAATATAAGTTTAGTATAATATATAATGGTATATTTTTTTTATTTGTACCTTTTTTATTTTATGCATCTCTTGTGCGATATACCCAAAATAACTATATCAAATAAAATTATCGGAGATACATACATAGCTTCACGCTGTATCCCGCATATAGCAGGGTAGACAGAGGGAACCTAGTGCTAAGACACTCCGTTCCCCACTTTCCGCCGCATTGAGGCATTGCGTGCTGAATGGCGGAACTTAACGCCGCACTTTGCCTGTTCCATTCCATTATCGGACATCATTCATTATAAAGCCAATGAAAGGTAAATAACAAGGTATTTTTTTACCTTTACACAAAAAAATATTTAAGAAACATTAAAAAAATATATTTAAAACATATAATAATTACAACTAAATATTTTATAATACATACAACATTATTAATAACTCAGCACGCAATGCCTCAATTCGGCGGAAAGTGGGGAACAGAATTGTTGTAAGAGAACGGAGTGTCTTAACACTAGGTTCTCAGGTTCCCTCTGCCTACCCTGCTATATGCGGGATACAGCGTGAAGTTAAAAAAAAAATATTAATAATATGTAAAATGTCGCTTGGAACAAAAGTCAAAAACTTTAATGCCCATTAAATTAATATCATCAAATTCATTAAAATATCATAAAAATGCAAGCACTTTTTGCTCCAACTGTCCAATACTCATTACGGACCATCTCAGGCCGGATGTTGGGAACAGGTGTCGCTTGCTCATAATAAAAACAAAATACGCTTTAAGCTTAAAGCAATAAGAACCAGCAATGACTGAATATTTGTAAATGTAAGTAGATTATTAATTTAAACCTTAGTTTTAAGTAATAGGTTGGAAATTTGTATAGCAAAATTTGTGTGTGATTTTTTTTATCTTCACGCTTTATACCGCATAGTTGGGTGAACACTAACCTAGTGTCATGACACTCTGTTTTTCTCATTTGGCTCAAATTCCAAAATATTGTGTATTGAATGGCGCTTGTCGTGGCGCAGAGGCACTAGCATGCGACTGTAAACGTGACAAGTTGTGTGTACGATTCCCACTCCAGAAAATGTAAAAGTTTAGTACTTTCATTTCCTGGGTTTGGTAACAAGGAAAAGCGCGGCGTTGGGTTCCGCCACTAAGCACGCAATGCCTTAATTCGGCGGAAAGTGGGGAACGGAGTGTCTCAACACTAGGTTCTTAGGTTCCCTCTGACTACTCCGCTATATGTGGGATACAGCGTGAAGCTAAAAAAAAAGAAAAAAAAGAGTGGCGGAACTCAACGTCGTTTTTTTTCATACTAGGAAGAAGACAATGAAAATAATTTAAATAAGTATAATTATTGCCACCAGTGAGAATCGAATCCATAACTGCGCCTTTATTGTCTCAAGTGATAGCTTTTTTGAACCTAAAGTTCTTATTACAACGCTTTAAGATATACCTTAAAGATGTGTTGTTTCCGTAACGTAATCGATTTTATCATTTTTATGATACCAAATTATCTGTGCAGATATGCGTAACTTCGGTCAATGTGTATTAAATACCTACAAATAAAAGTTGTTCAATAGTATCAATCTACTAATGAACTCGTTTTCAAGATTTGTATATCTAATACAAAGATCTCATGATTATCTTAAAATTTCTAATACGATGTTAAATGGATATTTTACTTGACACCTGTTTCGGTCTTGTGTTTCGAAGTCAATTATTGTTTTTTTTGTCTTTAAAATTGATAATTTCGATAATTGTCAATTTCATCATGTATGTTTTTTGTGGGTTTACACTAGAATTTAATAAAAATATTCAAATTAAAGATATATCGTAATTATGACAGACGTTCTTGATAGTTAACGGTGTATTCTATTACATGTTATTAGATCGAATGTGAAATCTGATAGAATAAAACATATTTTTTAAAAGGAAATCAAATCTCATTGGAATTTTATATTTGAATAAATTCTTCAATTTTATTACGTGTAGGTATATTCTTAATATACTATAATAATAACGAAAAAAAGGCTTATTCTTACTCTATTTTTACCCAATTTTGAGTCATTGTGTGTTGAAGAGTGGTGGAATTAAACGCCGTGCTTTATCTTACTAGAGCTTAGAAACAGTCGTTAAATCAATTCTGAGTGGGGATCGAACGCACAACCATCGCGTTTACAGTCAAATTTTTCCATTGCGCTATGATGGGTTCTTATATAATAATCAATAACCTACCTATAATGACCTGCTACAATCCGAGGGAAAGTGGGGAACGGAAATGTTAAAAAGAACGGAGTGTCTTAACACTAGGTTCTTGAGTTCCCTCTGTCTACCCTGCTATGTGCGGGATATAGCGTGAAGCTAAACTACATACTAATATAAAATTTTATTAAATTAATCATATTTATTCAACAAAACAAACAAAACGCAATATTAACATAGTATCAATATAAAATACTGCTAAAGCTACTATCTTAATATCTATCAACCACACAAAACCAAGCATTTATTATGCCTTAGATTTACCCCTTCCACATCAACCCCCCGGGACATAAACCGATCCCCACCACTGTCTATGCACTATCAGGTCCCACATAAATGAACAATGTGTAACATTTCTACGTAAAACCAAATTACATTTACCTCTCAAACCTACCCTATTTCAATTTATTAAGGTATATTTTCGTATATTTTCGTGTATATGTCTAAAGTTGGCAAGGCAGATGTGTGCAGCCTCCCTTACCACCCTCTCAACCCACTGGCGTCTTGGAAATGCTTAGTTTCGCTTCCATACACATTTTGTTTGTCCCTTATTCTTAGTTTGATACTTCGGAGATAGGTCTTTAATGAGAGTGCGGCATTTTATACAAAAGATCTTTTGATGTTCTTTTTATATTTACGGGTTTTTTTTTCAAATAGATATTCTGAAATTAGCTGTAGATAATATTTTTTTTGTGTGACATAAATTATTATGATTTTTTTTTAGGATATGAGATCTATATATTAATACGTGAAGGAAAAACTTTGGATCCCTTTTTACGAAAATTAAGTGGACGGAGGAGAATGAAACTTGGTACACTTATAGTTTATATAACGAAGAAGTGCTGATAATATCTTCAATGATAATATCTTTTGAAAATAATGCATAAAAAAATATAAAATTAATTAAATAAATGTTACACAAAGCCATGGTACGGCCATGGCTTGACATACATGTTTAAATAAAGTGACGTATAGATAGATATACAACGCGTTGTTAACGCGTCAACGGGAACTCTAGTAATATCAAAAATACTAGTATTAAACCAGCGTTACAGTTATATTAAAGAAGACAGTGAATAAATTTTCTTTGAGTAGCAGGCCTAATACATATGTCTATAGTGTGTAAAGGAAAATGGTATCTAATATACTATCTATTAGATTTTCGTTGCTTATCCCGTAATATGAATAAATCAAATTAAAAAACACGCCTGTCATGGCGCAGAGGCACAAGCGTGCGACTGTAAACGCCACAAGTTGTGGGTTCGATTCCCACTTCAGGAAATATAAAATTTAGTATTATATTTTCATTTCTTGGGTTTGGTAAAAAGGCAAAGCGCGGAGTTGAGTTCCGCCACTCAACACGCAATGCCTCAATTCGGCGGAAAGTGGGGAACGGAATTGTTGAAAGAAAATGGAGTGTCTTAATACTAGGTTCTCTAGTTCCCTCTACCTACCCCGCTACATGCGGGATACAGCTTGAAGTTGAAAAAAAAAAACTAAATAAATATCTACCTATTGCCAGCGCGCGATGGGTTATCTGACTGTAAGCGCGAGTGGTTGTGAGTTCAATTCTCTCTTTATTTTTTTTATTATTTATTCTTTTTAGGGAATTATGTTGACATTATTTTCCTTTATCACGTAACAAAACACTAGGATGTAAGTATCATCACTTATCACGCAATAAGTATAATTCAGGCGAAAAGTGATGAACGGAGTGTTTTAACACTAGGTTATCCCTCACTAAACGAGATAAAGCGTGAAGCTCAAAAAAGTACCTATTAATAAACTTTTAATACCAATTCAACCTTTTTTTCTTTTAGCTATAGAAGTATGGCTACCTAATAGAAGTTACATGTACTATAGTCTACCTACCAACTTATAAAACCTCGCACTCCCAGGAACATGAAAGGACAGAATAACATCACATAGACTGGGAGGGAGAGGCACCAAAAGTAAAAAGAAAAGAGAAGAGCAGTCAGTCTTTGTGTAACACCCTGGAGGGTTAGCAAAACAATATTTGGGGAAAAAAATATAAATGAATTTATTGTAAAAGACGTTTTTTTTATGTTATATGTGTTGTAAGTAAATTGTAGTGGATTTGTATATTTTTTGTTGAGATTTTTCTTCTATTTAAGAAGATTATTGAATTAGTACTTATTTTAAAACAGTTTCTTATTGTTTTTTTTTTTAAGTTTCATGTTTTATTTCGCATAGCAAGATAAGCAGAGAGAACCTAGTGACAAGACACTCCGTTCCATTTACGACATGTTGAGTGGTGGAACTCAATGCCTCGCTTTTGTTGACCAGAACAGCCTCATTAATGCCTTGGTTTCTACATATATGGGAATAAATATATTTAAATAGATAATTAAAATTAAAACGCACAAGGTGGTTAACAGGTATAGTTAACTAAATGCAAAAATAGACCACTAAAGGGCAAGCAATAACATTTTATTTTGTTCTTTTAAAAGTACCAGATTATATCAACATAAGATAAACTAAAAAAGTTTTCTTTATTTAACGCGCATCTGTATAAGTATCACATGAAAATATTTTGTTCGCGGCGTTGAGTTCCGCCTTATAATTCTTTATACTAGCTTCACGATGTATCTCGCATATAGCAGGGTAGGCAGAGGGAACCTAGTGTTAAGACACTCCGTTCTCTTAAGATTCTCGTTTCCCATTTTCCGCCGAATTGAGGCATTGTGTTATGAGTGGCACAACTCAACGCCGCGAATGACCCTGTTATAAGAGCGAGGAAATGAAAATACTATATATTATTGAATATTTTCATTTTCTGGAGTGGGAATCGAACTCACAACCTGTTGCGCCACGACAGGCCACTAATAGTTAAATAATAGGGAAAAACGGAATATCTTCACATACACTAGGTTCTGTAATTATATGATGACTAGATTCTCTACTATAAAACTGCTTTATACATAATAATCGCTAAACGACTCAATAAATCTATTAATGCTTAACTAAACGGCCTTTAGAAAAATGTTCTCCTTCGAAGAGAAAACATTTAAAAAGCTCAAAGATTTATATAATAATAAAATTGTTTTATTGCGTGTTTTTTTAAATTATTATAGAGTCACCATACATCAGGCGTAATGACGATAAAATGTGAACTGTTAAGAAAATATTTATTTGACATATAAATAAACTTAGGAACTTTCTATCGAGTAATGTTTTTGTGTAAAGATAAGTAAAATTTTGTTTTATTATAATTTTTTTATGAGATGTTGTAGATATAAAAAAAAGAACTAACTGTGCTCTTTTTCAAATTACCACCGAATACGTCGATTAGTTTTACAATATGATAAACCCTTTTATAATTTTCTTTTTTTTTTATTTAGATTGCTCAAAGTAACATTTCGTTGGATTTATAAGTAACGAGAATCAACTTAAGATTCATTTATTCAGCGTTTAGTAAGTAAGTGATAGGTATAAGACAATAATTTAATAAACAAAACCAATTAGAGAATAGTACTTAAAAAATTAAATTATCTAGGTACCTATATCAACTTTACGCAATGTCTCGAATTCGGGAAAAAGCGGAGAAAGGAATATTTTGACACTGCTTTCTCTGTTATACATATGTATAAGAAAAAAGACATATACATGTTAGAATAATAATATATTTTTTCTTTTAAAAAAATATATTTTGCTGACGCTACATATGTCCGTAAAGCTCGGGGAGGCGAAATTAAGAGACACTTTGTGTTGATTTATAAAGGAATGCAGCTACTAAATATATACACTTACAGTTATACGCATATTTTAATATTTCTTAATTACAATTAACACCTGGCTGCTACTCTAGTTTTTATTTATATTTCTTAATCAAAAACTAAATTAGAATTTATAGGTAATATTTGCAATTATCATTGTACAGTTGGGATGTATTTAATTGAATGCTATGGTTGTAGGTTCAAAACCCGATTAGGGAAATTAAATTATTAATACTTCGCCTGGAATTTTGCTTGCGATCGATTATGTAAGGATAAATCGCGTTTTTGCCGTTCTCACTGAAACTTCGCGAAGCTTTGTCCTAGTGCTTCCCAACACTTAGAGGTATGTCAAATTATATCGTTCTATGGCTAGTAGTTTTCGCTGTTCGTAGTGCTTTATTGACTAATGTATGTAAAGTTTTTTATACAAGTACACACATATTGATTAAAGCGTTTGTTAATATAGGTTTTTATATAACCAGGATAGACCAAACATTACTACGTCTTAGTTTTATAACTTTTTTCAATACTTCATCTTTATTTTCTCACATTGTGCAATAGCATCAAGCAATTAATGATGTATCACTTTTCTTTAACTTCACAGGGAACCAGAGAATATAGTGTTAAGACACTCCGTTCTCTTCAACATATCCGTTCCCCACTTTCCGCCGAATTAAGGCATTAGGAGCTGAGTTGCGGAACTCGACTCTGCGCTTTGCCTTGTTACCAAATCGAGAAAATGAAAATACTAAATATTATTTAAAATGTTCATTGTCTGAAGTGGGAATCGAACCCACAACCTGTCGTATTCATAGTCACACATTTGTGCCTGTGCGCCACGACAAGCCTGTGATGTATCACTTTATCACCCTTTAATATAAAAAAGTCATTACAATTATATTAAAATCTTCTTAGATATTGAAATTGCAAGAAATTTAGCATCAGTTTACAAATCGCATCGTACTTATGAATGAAGCCGCTCTATTTCAGCCGTGGTATAGAAATAACGTGCTATTAGGATAGGACGTCAGGACGTTACGATTCATCAAGTGTTTATTGACATTGGCATTTGATAAATTTGTTAAATATATGGAAAAGTTATATTTTAAGCCATCGTGGCAAAGTGGGATAATGTCTGTCATGATAGTTGTCAGTTCGATTCCGAAGAAGAACTTAGAGTAAAAAAAATAATTATTTAAGTTTAAATTACTTTAATTACCCGCTTTAGTAAGACAAGACTGAGCTAATTTCCAGGAAATATCTCAACAAATACTGAAACGGAGTACGGAGTGTCTTAACACTATTTTTTTTCTACAGATTATACTAAATATGAGAGATGCGTGAAGCTGAAGAAAAAAAAAATGATATTTTATCACTTTCATGATAATTATAATAACAGTTTCGTGATCAAATTAATATTTGAAGAAAAACATTAATGTATTCAAGAATTAATACATACATACATTGCTTCACGCTGTATCCCGCATATAAGCATGGTAGGCAGAGGGACACTTCCTTACCCACTTTCCGCCGAATCGAGGCATCGCGCGCTGAGTGGAACTCAGCACTGTGCTTTGCCTTGTTACCAAACCAGGAAATGAAAATACTAAACTTTTACATTTCCTGGAGTGGGAATCGAACCCACAACCTGTCGCGTTTACAGTCGCACGCTTGTGCCTATGCGCCACGACAGGCGTTTAATTCAAGAATTAATATTACCGGTAAGTTATTAATTGAATTATATTTGAAATATCTAAAATTTTAGTACAAGGAAAATGAATACATGCAAAAATATTTCAAGTTTAATTTTACAAACTACATTTTTTACTAATATAAATGACAAAAGGACATCCAAATAAAAAAAAAACTATTTTTCTTTACAAATAAGCGTCAAAATTAACAACAAAAATCATCTGAGAAAAGCTGCAGGAAGTAACCATTATATAATGACCTAACTAATAAATAAATGTCTAAATACATATCCCATTAGTTTAAGATTCGGTCGTTAGGTGCCCCTACAAACGGGTTAATTGGTCGTAAATTATCATAATTCGTATCTTTGCACCCCGCTGTTGTAATAAATACGTAAATATTATCTATGCGTGGAAAACCTAATATTTAGAGATTATATGTTCAGTATGTAAATTGCCTAATTGTTGATTGTTAATCTTTATTTTTAATATTTATCGCAAAAATGGATAAGCGAATTCAGATGAAATTTTATTGATAATATAGCTTACATGCTAGAATAGCATATAAAAATAAATATAACAATAAATATCTAGTATGTACTTATATTTACAGATTGGCTGACAAGTAGTGCACAGTAGAAACTATTAAGAGTAGAAAGCTGAAATTTGAAAGGTTTCTTAGGAAGTACAGATCATTAAATATTAGGATTTGCCGAAATTCTCATTAAAACCGTACAATCGTACGTAATTTACGGTACGTTGTAGCGTAAGAGGAACGATAAAAGAGAAACTTACTTGTAGAGCAATGACTTGTGACCTATGTGTAAGCTTAAGGGGCCCTTTTAATTGTGTACGCTCACCTTTACTATCAAAGCCCCTCTTTCTACTGTACCAAAAAAACTAAAATAAATTACGCTAAACATACGTAATTATATCAGAAATTACGTTTACATTTCCATACATGTTTTTTGATACAAACTAATCTTAAGTTTAAATATCACTTAAAAATATTAAAAAAACAACCACATCCTTATAATAAAGGTACTTTAACATACGTATTTAGCCCAAAAAGTAAAAAACGCACATGTCACATTTAAAAGCGTTCGCCATAACTTTTCACATCACTTCGTCGAAGTTGCACTTAATAAAAAACCCAAAACATACTGTCAAAGCGTCTCAATACGCGTCTTAGCGTCGATCCCTGCATATTAATGTCTTCATTATAATTAATATTACTCAAGCCACAATAAGACTGGACTTTGACAGTGGCGTCCGTTTCACTCTTATGGCGTACAAAGTCAATTGTCTCGGCTAAATCTGCTTTTGAAATAAGGCAAAAACTTTATAAGAATAACAAGAAACATATTTTATACTAGCTGTAACTCGCGACTTCGCTCTCGTGGTCAATGGCAGTTCATACAATTGTACATGTATAGTATAAAGTGCGTACCAGTAGGCTTTGAAGTAGCTAGATTATCAAATATTTTTACAAACAATCATGTCTGTCAAAATATTTTTTTTAATAAAAATTATCGCATGTCGTGGCGCAGAGGCACAGGCGTGGGACTGTAAACTCGACAGTTTGTGGGTTCTATTCCCACTCCAGGAAATGAATGCAAAAGTTTAGTATTTTCATTGGGTTTAGTAACAAGGCAAAGCGTGACGTTGAGTTCCGCCACTCAGCAGACAATGCCTCAATTCGGTGGAAAGTGGGGAACGGAGTGTCTTAACACTAGGTTCTCAGGTTCCCTCTGCCAACCCTGCTATATGCGGGATGCAATGTGAAGCTCAAAATAAAAAGTATCCCATGCTTGTAATATATACAAAGTTTTATGATAATCGGTTGAGTAATTTTGGAGTAAAAGCATAACAAACAAACTTACATCCACATTTATAATATCAGTAGGGATTTATTTGAATTTGTCAAACAGGTTTTTGTTCAAATTTCTAACAATATGGAGTATTTCCTGTACGTTTCTTAGTATTGGTATTGATTATCGGTTTATTAATTTTAATTGTGTCGAACGGGTAATAAAACTACGATTGGTGATAACTTCTAATTATATTAGTCTGTTGAGTTTCAAGATACCTTTTTTAATAGATATGTGGAAGGTGTTGGTATAATATTAGATATGTACGAGTATACTCTTATATGAATTTTTTGTAGAGCTCTTTGATATTTCTCGATTTTTTTTTATTTTAAATATATTTACAATACATACAAATATATTGTGACGTTTTGTGAGTAACCTGACAAAGGAAACAGTAAAACAGAGGCGTAGTGATTAGTCACTCAGATTTATTAATAGAATCGATTAAAAAGAAAGAAGAGTAGACATTTTTAGTAATAAATGTAAACCAAAGGCCTTGAAAATCTAAGTGTAAGCATAATTACGATTTTAATAAAAGAGAAATCACGCTTCGCAGGAAATGAACTGAAAAGTTAATTTAACAATAATTACGAATAATCTAAAAACTGCTTGTCAGATTTGAACTAAATTCATATAGGGCCACATCAGAAACAGCTATCATATAGAAAGAAGAATCATCGAAATTGGTTTATCCAGCAAAAAGTTATGTGGTAACACAAAAAAATACAGTCGAAACCTTTTTTCAATTCGGTTATTAATATTTCTTTATAATAAACAGTAAAAAGAAGGCAAAGTCGTAAGCAATGCTTAGTATTTCACATAATAATCGCTAAGCGTGTCAAGTGTAGCGAATACTTAAGCGGGGTTAAGTTTTAGTTCGCAAGTGACAATCCAGGTTTTAATCTTATTGCCCTTCCTTTTGTCATGCATGTCTTGTGTTACATATAGACATAAGTACGTTTCAACTGTATTGCAGCTCTTTGTTCTTGATGAATTATGGGAGAGGCCATCGTGGCTTAGTGTGTTTGTTAATATGATTGGTTGTGAGTTCGAATTTAGGGTAATTATATTGAATTTATTTTCATTTTTCTACGGTTGTTCGGTGTTGATACGCAATATCTCGAATTTGGTCGTAAAGTTGATAACGAAGTGTATCGACTGTAGGTTCTCTCTGATTACCCTGTTATAATTATAGGTGTATTTTACAATTTTACTCATCTCTTACCGTAAATTTAGCAGAAAAAAGGTATTATTAAGACATTTCTCTGTTCCACTTATTATGCCATTGCGTTGCAAAGCTATTCTTTATATAAATGAATATGATACACTAACATTTTTTCGTACCAAGCAAGAATAGATTGATAAGTTGACTTGCATATACAATTTTTTTAATACTAATAGGCTTTAGGATTTGTTTTACTTAAACATACATACATACATAACTTCACGCTGTATCCCGCATATAGCAGGGTAGGCAGAGGGAACCTAGTGTTAAGACACTCCGTTCCCTACTTTCCGTTGAATTCAGGCATTGCGTGCTGAGTGGCGGAACTAAACGCCGCGCTATGCCTTGTTACCAAACCCAGGAAACGAAAATACTAAACTTACATTTCCTGGAGTGGGAATCGAACCCACAACCTGTCGCGTTTACAGTCGCACGCTTGTGCCTCTGCGCCACGACAGGCGTTGTTTTACTTATAGATTCAATAAATAGTTAAATCAACTTTATTATAATACCTCAAATGCAGATTGAACCCACAAACAATGCACACATAGTTTCTACTGTGTCAGTAGTACCTATACGAGTATAATCATATCTTCTACACAATAATCTAGTATATTCCAGTTCTTTTGCTCAACAGAGGTGAAAATGCATTTCTTACTGCGCTATATCAATCAGTGTCCGGTACATTGTAGCTAGGTGTGGCGGGACGACAAGTGGCGTAGTTTCCGCACATTATTGCGAGTCGACGCACAGTGATGCTTTGTTTGAAGTTCGTGTAATACTTTTGTTTAGGATTGGATGTTTTTATTTTTATTAATTTAATGTACATGTTAGTGGGGAACGGAATTGTTGAAAGAGAATGGAGTGTCTTAACACTAGGTTCTCGGGTTCCTTCTGCCTACCCTGCTATATGCGGATTACAGCGTGAAGTTAAAAAAAAAAGAATGTATTATATTTTTCGATATTGCTTATGTTAAGTTAATCTGTCGTGAAACAATTGACATGTTTGATTGTACGCAATAATATTATATTCAAATATCATTTGGTAAAAGTTATAATAAAGGCCATTGCGGCGCAGTGTGACAGCTTCCGTGACTGTGAACGCAATTGGTTGTGTTGTCTATTATTTGTTCCCTATTTCTCAACTATTTTAATTTTTCTGCTCTGGTAAGACAAACCGCGGTGTTAAGTTCCGCCAATTATTACGCAATGACTCGAATTATGGTAATGGTGGCGATTGGATTGTCTTCACTCTGACTACCCTGCTATGCGGAATAAGCGTGAAGCTACTTTTTTTTGTAATACTTATAGGTAATTATACTTATTAAATACATAGCTTCAGGCTTTATCGTAACGGGGTAGTCAAAAAGTAATTGTTCTTGTTGCCATAGTCCAATAAGATAATCAGAGATATATTTAAAAGTAAGTAAGCCTGTATTCTTTTTTACCTTCCCACACGTATAGCAAAGCCGTAGGTAAAGAGATAATCTAATTTCAAGGTGTCTCTTTCTCCGTTTCCCTGCTGTTTTTCAGACACATTATTGAGTGGCGAAACTTAATGCTTTTGTTAAGGTAAAATGGTTTATTACATATATTTATATTTATTTATTCATTAATTTACGCTGGTGACTGAGACAACATATCACTGTTCAAATTATCATTCTCATATTATCAAAAGATATTATTAAAATTAAGATTCGCATAATTCAGTTCATAGTTGTCAAAGAAAAATATATTTTACACCCAATATCCAAAGAAGCTACTACAGTATTATCCACGCATGTAATGGTTATGAATTATTGTGATCTATTCTAAGCGCTTTTAAGAATGGACCGTTTTCTATTTGGTCGATTTGTGTTCGACCGGTTTCGTTACAGTCGTTCATATAATGTAAGGGGACAAGATTAGATACGTCTCTTATACTTATCATGTACGTAAGTATATAATAATATTCGTTTTGCACACGGTGGTTACAGAAATTATGAACTACTTGCTAGCTGGCTGCTTTATTATTTTAACAGACCTCTAAAAAGGAGGACGTAATCAATTCGACTGTTTTTTATGTGTATTTTTTTACTGAGTGAGCCAATTTTGATGATTTTTTTTATATAATAGGATATGGTAGGATATATAAATATAAAACCTAACGTGCATTTCCTTTGAAGTCGGGTTTCTTTTTGTTAATATTTTCATAATAAGCCCTCGTTTCCCTTTTTCTATCAGATACATAATATTAGATAATAGATTGACCAAAGTAACCACAGGAGAATATAAAAAAACTAATATTATTTAAATATTCACTCAAGTTATATTTCAACCAAGTTTTCATATTACTAGCGCGGCGTTGAGTTCCGCCTTTTAACACGTAATGTTTCGAATTCGGATAAAAAGAGACTCCTGTCACTACCTTTAGTCTGACTATCCAGTTTTGCTAGATATAACGAAGAAGAAGAAGCTGCAAATTTTCATATCACTTTCACAAAAATTTATTAGGTACATAAAACATTTTAGTACTTCTATGGTCTTTCTTCTTTCTTAGCTTCACGCTGTATCCCACATATAGCAGGGGAGACAGAGGGAAATTAGTGTTAAAACACTCTGTTCTCTACTTTCCGCCGAGTTCAGGCATTGGAGTGTCTAGACATTATGTTCTACTCTGCTATACGTGATCATGCGAAATATCATAAAATACAAAGAAAAAACAAAAGTTACATAAATATACCATCGCTAATTTAACACAACATAATAATAAATCAAATGAAATAGAAATGATCTACAGCGGGGTTAAGAGAGAATAAAGCACCGGATACGTTGATTGTGAACGCCGGAAATGCGGCCATTTTGCACTAAAAAGCCCGTCGTGAAAAATTATTGTTTTAAACACTTGCTGAGTTTGTGATAGGTAAATTAATTAGGTGTTAATTTATAGGTGAATGTTTAAAGAGTATCGTATTTATCATGTTTTTTTGTTATTTTGTGTAATAAATGTGGTTTTGTGAGAGGCTATATAACGCCTGTCGTGGCGCAGAGGCACAAGCGTGCGACTGTAAACGCGACAGGTTGTGGGTTCGATTCCCACTCCAGGAAATGTTCCATTTCCTGGGTTTGGTAACTAGGCAAAGTGCGACGTTGAGTTCCGCCACTCAACTCGGTGGAAAGTGGGGAACGGAGTGTCTTAACACTAGGTTCTAAGGTTTCCTCTGCCTACCCTGCTATGCGGGATACAGCGTGAAACCATAAAAAAACTATAATGTGACACAGGGGTACAATGTTTGACTGTAAATTTTGGTTGTGGGTTCGATTCTCACTCCAGGTAATTATTTTATTAAATTATTTCCATAATCCGTCTCTGGAACTCTACACAGCGCTTTGTCTAACAAAGCGCTGTGTAGAGTTCCGCTAGTTTGTATTTTATTGGGATTTAGTTATAATTTTGATTCCTTAACATAATGAAGGAAATTCAATTTCTCTTTATTTTAAAATATTTTTTAGAGACATCAGATTCAGACACCTGTATAAGTTTTGAAGCAAATCGGACGACAAGATGTAGGTTAAGAGCTTTGCGAGAGCTTCTCACAAATTAATTAAATCTATTTATGAATCGATGATAAGTAGACTAATATGTAAAGGTAAGAAAAGTTTGTTAAAAAGGATAGTTTAAGAAAATATCCTAAACAAAAAAAACTTTATTTAAAAAATATCAATCAAAACTGTTATTACAATAGTATGTTTAATATCAGTGTTACGATCACCCATGAACAGCTATCAGCTACTTGTTGAGCGTCGTTATACAAATATTTACCGCCCCTATTATTACGGGGTGCCATTGTTGGTAGGGGTGTGCTTTCAAAGCAAAATACGAATAAAATATAATTTTATATGATTTTATAGAAAAAAAAAATTATATATAGTTGTCAAACACATTATTGTGTGGAAATTTTATTCAATATTAATTTTTAATTGTCTATTGTATTTTTATCAATAATAATTGATTAAATAAGGCTTAGCTCTATGATATTTTCCTAGTTTTTAAAATATTATACGCACAATATTGAAACTAAAAGTTATTTTATTTAAAAATTTAAAAGAAGTTCCGCCACTCAACACATAATGCCTCAATTCGGCGGTAAGTGGGGAACGGAAATGTTAAAAGAGAACGGAGTCTCTCAACACTAGATTTTTTGTTTCTCTCTGCCCTGCTATATGTGGGACATAGCGTAAAGTAAAAAAAAATTATACATATATAAGAAGCGCTGACACGAGGCATACTCATTGCTATAGCAATTCAGATTGTATTGTGTATAATATTTTTCATGAAAATATTTATTATCTTCTATTTTTCAATTATAAATATCAATTAACTGACAACTTCATACTCCTTAGTCTAAACAATTTCCGTAAAAATATGTTTTTTCCCGTTATAATTTATATTGAAACTATAAACTGAACCCTGTTAGTTCGGTAGCCCTATACAAACAAAAGGGTGAGTTTCGTGATACACTTGTTGCTCCCCTAACAATAAATTTATTTAAGTTTAATAGCACCCTACAAATGTGAATATACATATTCTTACTATACATATGCTTATATTATTTCATATAAAACGTTGATAGGATATGGAAATTTATAAAAAAGCATTCTTTTACCCTTATAAGAAATGCGTATTACACTTATTTTTTATCACATACGGCATCAAAGTTATAAAAATTCATTTTAAAAATAAAAAAAATCAAACTGACCAATATTTGATGATGTATATCACTAAGCAATAGTTTCTCTTTCGTAGCTCATTGAGTGACTGACAGACAACGCACAGTTGAAACTACTGGGCATAGATAGTTGGAATTTGGTATATAGATTCTTTGGGGAGAATTGAAACACTATACGGATAAATTGATTTCCTGAAAATTCTATAGAAATAAATAAAAAATGATTTTGAAATCATAGAAAATACAAAAAGAAGATCCGATTTCCTTAAATAATTGGATACGTGTCCAGTTTCGACAACATTACAATATTTTTTTATATCAAGAACTTGATGTCCAAGATGATAAGGATTCGTTTTAGTTTCGTATTTAATTTGTTGTAATTGATATGACTGTAAAATAATTCAGTTCAACACAATATAAATTGTTAGTTCTGACATTTAAGTAATTTATGTAACACTTCAAAATGATTTATTGTTATATTTACCTTTAACGTAGACATAAGAAGGTGAATTGATTGTAAGGTACCTGAAACAAAATAATTGTAGACATTTTAGATTATAATGTACTTTTAAATGTAAAATTTAAAATTTAGGAAATGTAAAATTTAGTATTTTCATTTCTTGGGTTTGGTAACAAGGCAAAGCGCGGCGTTGAGTTCCGCCACTCAACACGCAATGCCTCAATTTCACGGAAAGTGGGGAACGGAAATGTTGAAAGAGAATGGAGTGTCTCAACACAAGATTCTCTGGTTCCCTCTGCCTACCCCGCTATATGTGGGATACAGCGTGAAGTTGAAAAAGAAAAGGAAAAAGGAAAGTACTTTTATATCATATTAATTATATAAATGCGATATTTTAAGGATAAAGAGATGTTTACCAGTCTTTAACATAATAACTGTTCAATCGATTTAGATCAAACTTTACAGTAACATATAGCCTTAAACACATAGTCCATAATGTCACGATTGGTGTCTAATATTATTATTATTTTTTTTTTAACTTCACGCTGTATCCTGCATATAGCGGGGTAGGCAGAGGGAACTAGAGAACCTAGTGTTAAGACACTCCATTCTCTTTCAACATTTCCGTTCCCCACTTTCCGCCAAATTGAGGCATTGCGTGTTGAGTGGCGGAACTCAACGCCGCGCTTTGCCTTGTTACCAAACCCAAGAATATTACATATTAATATTCATTATTAATATTAATATTTAATAAGTATAAATTAAATTTATTACATTTTTTTATTCGAAATAGGTATTTTATTTTATGCAATAGAAATTTTGCTAATATTTAGTCTGCAAATATTTTGCATTGTAAGTCACAAGCGGTAAATTATTTCAAACGGTGTTAACGATCACTTCCTTCATAGAGATGTAATGGCCCACGCTTGTATTGTTCTCTTAAACAATACATATGAAGTAGATTGCAGAAATATATGTTACAAGTAGTGTAAATTATTACGAATGTATTTAATTTTTTGATGAAAAATACCTCGATCTATATTATACATATATAAAATACCTACTTGCTCTACTGCCCAAAGATGAAATTTGAAAATTTTAGAGATGAAACAGTACCTTTAATCATATCTTTTTTTTATTTATTTTCTTTTTTTTAACTTCACGCTGTATCCCGCATATAGCGGGGTAGGCAGAGGGAACCAGAGAAGTAGAGATAGTCTTAACACTTAAGACTATCCATTCTCTTTCAACATTTCCGTTTCCCACTTTCCACCAAATTGAGGCATTGCGTGTTAAGTGGCGGAACTTAACGCCGCGCCTTGTTACCAAACCCAAGAAATGAAAATACTAAATTTTAAATTTCCTGGAGTGGGAATCGAACCCACGACCTGTCGCGTTTACAGTCGCACGCTTGTGCCTCTGCGCCACGACAGGGGTCATCAATCATATCTAACAAACTAAACTAAGTATATGAAGAAAACATTGTAATATTCATTTTTGTTGGTTACGAAAAGCAAGGTTTCGATTTCCGCCACTTAGCTTGTAATATCATCTGAAAATATTTGGTAATTGGAGAACAAAGTGATTTTTCTACCTGATCTACAAAAATTTCAAAAATATTTAATTAATAACGCAGACTTTACTTTATCATAAGATTTTCAAGTAAAACGGTCAAATTTTATCCAAAATACTTAAAAATCTTATCTAACTGCAACTTAAATAGATTCCATACACATTGTCTTTCAAATTGCTTATCTATATATAAATACGTGAAGCAAAAACTTTGGATCCCTTTTTACGAAAATTACGCGTACGGAGGAGCATGAAACTTGGCACACTTATAGTTTATATAGAGAGGGAGTGCAGAATGCTAATATTTTTTAAATAATGCATAAAAAGTATATTAAATTAATAAAATATATGTTACACATACTACCATGGTTTGACATGCATGTTTATATAAAGTGACATAGACAACGCGTTTTTAACGCGTCAACGGGAACTCTAGTATTATTTATTATACCACAGTTCCATAGTATTTCTAACACCCGTGAATCACAAGCCACATAATCGCACATTGAGTACGACGTTTATAGGGAGTAAAGCAAAGCATGCGTGCCCTATTCATAATGTTTATAAGGACGCCACAATATTTACTAAAATAGCCAATTGGGTATAAACAGAGAAATTTATTTGACTTGAGTTAAAAATGATATATGAGCAAGTAGACATTTACCATTCACTTTTAGTTTTGTGTTAGATAAATAAAAGAATTTATTTTGTAATTATTTTATGCTACGTAAAACGATGGAATATGGTGGATTACACTGTTTCCCGTAGGTATAGCAAGGTAGTTAGGGAGAGCCTTTTTTTTTCGTGAGGAAATCCTTTACGGATACCCACCCGATCGGGGAGTCGGGATGAGGTATGTGGGACTTCGGCCCGGCTATAAAGAGGCTGACCGTATACCCGCTAAAAACTCACGGTACTCCTCCTCTACCGTCACTGGCCGAGGCCCACGGGAACTACCGAATCTTCTGTGAAACGTCGGCTAAGTTTGGGAGACTCTAGTGTCGAGACACTCCGTTTTCTATTGTATATAGTGACAATATGAAAAAAAATACTTTATAACTTATGTAGTCACTGTGTTATTTTTTTATAAGAAAAATATTTCCGCTTTATTCTATCATCAGAGTAAATCAAGTGTCAAGATATTCCGTTTTTCATTCCGTTTTTACATTCGTGTTAAGTAGCGGAACTGAACGCAGCGCTTTACCTGCCCAAAGCAGAGATATGACAATAATTTAAATATAACTATTTCCTTGAGTGGGAATCGAATCCACAACCAATCGCGTTTACTATCGTCTGACTGGCGGCAAGTAGAGAGTAAAGTATCTTGAGATTATTATTATTCTCACTGTTATATAGATGAAAATATGAAACTGTACAAATAGGCATATTATTGCTTCAAACATATGTATGTTCCGTCAATATTGATAGAGAACAGAGATTTATTACTAAGGTTTCTTTTATTATCCTGCAAAATTAAAAAGTGCATCAACAAAAAGAAAAACCACATTATTACTATATATAAAATCGACGTATCCAACAAAAATATAGCAAAACTCATTACGGCATTCCCATTTCGGAGATATTATACCCACTCACTACTTGGCACAGGATCAGTGGTATGGCAAAAAGACTATCTGGCCATTTCATTCAGTATACCCACTGACAGATTGAGACAGACGTATAGTTTGCCCATATGTGCGATAAGGACAAGAGATAATCTCGCTTTGATACTTGGCAGTTGTCCACAGGAAGCAGTTTTAGCAATAAAATGACAATGTGGAATACAAAGATTCATTCAGTTTAATTGACTTGGTAAGTTCAGGTCGTTGATAATTATATTCTATTGTGAATGGCACGTGGTGTTCAGCTGGAACGAATGTACCGATATATGTGTGGAGATTCGTAGCAGGCAATAAGTTGATTTGTCCAAAATTATTATAAACCTTTTGAGTATTTTTGAGTTTAAGTTTTATGTGTAGATTCTGTTTTTACATATTTACATAACTTCACGCTGTATCCCGCATATAGCAGGGTAAGCAGAGGGAACCTAGTGTTAAGACGCTCCGTTCCCCACTTTCCGCCGAATTGTCGCATTGCGTGCTGAGTGGCGGAATTCAACGCCGCGCTTTGCCTTTTTACCAAACCGAAGACATAAAAAAATCCATTCTCTGGAGTAGGAATCGAACCCACAACCTGTCGCGTTTACGCTGTCGCGTTTTTTAGGTTACTTAAATACTTTTTTTCCCGAAGTCTTAATACTGTTAATATTAACTATTAACTGCACAATTCTTCATGGTCCGTCATCCGTCCTTTATGGTATTTCTATACTTATTTTGTAGAAAATGTTAATTTTTTATTTCTTACTTGCAATAATTTGTACGCCTGCCGTGGCGCAGAGGCACAAGCGTGTTACTGTAAATGCGACTGGTTGTGGGTTCGATTCCCACTCACGGTTTGGTAACAAGGCAAAACGCGGCGTTGAGTTCCGTCACTCAGCACGCAATGCCTCAATTCGGCGGACAGTGGGGAACGGAGTGTCTTAACACTAGGTTCCCACTACCTACCCTGCTATATGCGGGTTACAGCGTGAAGCTATGTTTGTATGTAATAATTTGTATAATGGCTTCACTTTAGAACATTAGCTACTTAAAGATTAGTAAAGAAGTCCATCTAGCCAATCGCCAAAACAACCAAAATAATTTATTACCATAACATAAAATTCAACGTCTTTGTGTTAACATTTTACAATAATACCTTATAATATATAGCTGTAAGGTTTCCATCAATGGTAATACATTTTAAGGAGTAATCAATCAAGCTTTGTCAGCAAATTGTATAGATTTTAAATTGAATTTCTGTTAACAATACACGGCTTACTTTGTCCGACTTCGTACTAAACAAATGAAGTTTTAACCTATAATATTATTTTATATACATTGCGCGTTTTCGCATTCAATGTTTGATTAAATGTTAAGATATTACGCAATGGAACTGTTTTGTTACTTTTTTAACCTTTTCAGTGATGGTCGAGGTGTGGTATTATATACTATCGATTTCTACAATGGTGGAAGGATTATAGGATATCTATAGAGATTTAGCTAAAGACTAGGTGTTTTATAATTGCATCGTTTGTTTGTGTTTTAGCTTTGTTTATTATGGACATCTTATTTTTATGGCATATATTGGGGATGAAAAAAAACCTTAGAAATATTTTATTATTGAATGAATTTAGAGGTCACTATGGCTCAGTGGGACAACGCCAGTGGTTGTAAGTTCAATTTGGTTTTTTCTTTCATTTTTCCGCTCAGGTAGGATAATGAATAAAGAGAATTTAGGTGGAAAGAGGAAAACGTAATATTTTGACAGCGTGAAGATGATTTTTTTTCTTCTTCCTTTATCTTTAAAATATACTAATTGAGACTATAAATTTATAAATATAAATATGGAAATAGATACAATTTGCTTCAAAAGACTTTAAGAAACATGTATAATATAGTATATGTCACAATATTATTTATGATTCATGATTACTATGATACCTTTATAATTTCTCAAAAAGTGTACTCATAAATTGTATTAACATTGTATCAAAATCTTTAAAACCTACATCCTATTCTTAACCATTCATCAATAAAGCTACATAATCCTTTTAAATAGCATATTCAAACTATATAAAATCATAAACCATAAAGAAAATCTCATAACATTATAACACAACCAGAAAAAAAAGTACATATTCAAATTAAACTCAAACACAACACACTTCACTCATCATTTAAAATGTATTGGTTTCCGCGAAAACTCGTATCAAGTTACAGTGGCGGTGCAAAATAAATATATACATACTAGCTGTTGCCCGCGGTTTCGCTTGCTTCGTCAATGGCATTAGTCACTACATACTATAGCCTAAGCCTAAGCTTACATACTAAGCCTTCGAGTAGTTAGATTTTTATTTTTTTTTGATAAACAATCATGTCTGCTAAACATTTAATTATTATTTTTTTTTTAGGCTTCAAGCTGTACCTCGCACATAGAAAGGTAGTCAGAGAAGAACTAGAGAACCCAGTGTTAAGACATTCCGTTCTCTTTTATTATTTCTTTTCCCCACTTTCCGCCGAACTGAGTCATTGCGTGCTTGGCGGAACTCAACGCCGCGATTTGCCATGTTACCAAAGCGAGGAAGTGAAAATACTAAATATTATTTTATATTTTCATTTCCTGGAGTGGAAATCAAATTCACAACCTGTGACATTTACAATCGCACGCTTGTGCAATCTAATTTCTTTTATTCAATCTTTAATCTAATTTAATTTTTCTTTTAAAAATATATATATACGTCTAAGAAAATGCGTACAAAGTTTCATGATAATCGATTAAATAGTTTTGGCGTGAAAGCGTAACAAACAAACATACATACACATTTATAATATTAGTATGGATAAAAAATATAACACTAGGGAATACTGTACTAAGAGCATTCGGACAGACCTGCAATAAAATATTATGAACTCGTAAAGAGTCCACAATGAACGGAGCACTCGCTACGATTATCTCCTGTATTTGTCTATGTTTTATAGCGGTACTCCCACATTTATAGCTTTTCGATATTATTTCACGTATTTTTTTATGCAATTGGCTACCGCGACCCCATTCTGTGTTGGATTTTTGTGGATAAGACTGGTAATTTTGATTAAAATATTGTATAATATTTTGGTTTTTGCTTTTGACTGTAACAGAGATTGGTTGTGGGTTCGTTTCCCTCTTGAAGAATGATTATATTTATATTGTTTTCATTTCTTCGCTTTAGTAAGACATAGGGCGGCGTTGAGTTTTGCCACTTAACACGAAATGTCTTAAATTCGGGCCGAGAACAGTGAACGGAGTACCCTTTCCCTAGGTTCTCTCTGATAGCAGGGTTCTGCTATGCAGGATAGAGCCTGAAGATGTTTTTTTTTTGTTTTTTATTTGCATGCAATTTTTATTTATTTTTTTATAGTTGGGAGAAACTCCTAAATGTTTAGACGTTTTTCTATACTCATTTCATAATTTCTATAGAAAGTTTGTGGAAAGTATGATCGCTACAACAATATACTTACTTGTAGATATAGAAAGGCCATCATGGCTCTTTATTTAAAATGCAATCATTTATAGTCTACTTAGATAAAATAAGAACATGTAAAATTTTTTCCCTTTTTTTTTATCACTGTAATTTACTATAATATCAACAGATCCTACGTATACTGGTACAACTGCAAAAACATAACTTTACACTAGAGCCGTTTAAAAGTTCCTAATGTTATAATTTTGTAATTATTCAAAACAAATGAATCCTTCAAATAATAAATGTTTTCAACTTGTTCCTCTCCAGTACAGCAATCCTTTGTAGGTGTGTTTTTGTACTTATACCAGTGAATGTAGGAATTAGAACCCGTTGAAATAATGCCAAAATGAAAGAAAAAAAATTAAGTATCATTACGTTTTCTTTATCGTTCACGAAAAAAATATGCATATTTTTATCATACAAAAAATATTATAGCCAAAACCGTATCCCTATTTCCCAACGTATTCCACTGTCCTCTTCACAATACCACTCCAGCCTATCGGGCATTTGAAAAAAAAAATGTTAAAATCGCCCCTCGCGAGACTCGTAAACTAGCGCCGGTGCGCGGGTGCGTCCGTCCAATTAAATATGGATAACCGACCACTCTCATTACTACGTTGAATTTTTACTATAACCCTCGCCTTTTTTTGTACAAAAACATTTTTATAGCGATTGTCGATACTGAATTATTTAAATGTTTGATTATGAAAGGGTGACTTTTTTGGGTGGATTGTTGTTTTGTGTATTAAGATTTAGGAGGTAAAGAAGGGATGTGATGAACGCCATCGTGGCGTAGTGGGACAGTGTCCTATTGTAATCGCGATTGGTTATGTATTCGATTCCGTACACGGTTGTGTTTATATTTAAATTATTTTTATTTCTCCCCTTTGGTAAAACAAAGTGCGGAATTGAATTCTTCCACGCAACTCGAATTGTTACGATTTCAGACGGAAAGTGAAGTATGAAGTGTCTTGACACGAGGTTCTTTTTTAGTGAAAGAAAGAATATGGTTTTATGTCTTAAAGAATTGGTAGAAACAAGAAGAAATTTCATTTTTTG
Organism: Philaethria dido; assembly: GCA_033558755.1. NCBI lineage: Eukaryota > Metazoa > Arthropoda > Insecta > Lepidoptera > Nymphalidae > Philaethria > Philaethria dido. Next base: position 798,789 of record JAKGSA010000688.1, on the reverse strand, counting down.
TCTGAAGATGTAAGAAGAGACACTCATAAACATTGGTAAACTCTTTGATGCGTAAAACACGCAACGTCTTAGCAAAAGTATATATCAAACACGTAATGTGTCATTTAGTTTATAATATCGAGTGTTTGTAAACTGCATTCATTTTAAGCTTAAGAAAAGGATACATATAACAGCAATGGCAAGTATATCACAGTATAAAATATACGATCACGTCCTCTCTGCATCACTCAATTATTAAATTTCCATCTATTTTTGTGTGTAGTATTGGGTAGCGATAGCCGATGTATTTTTGCGTAACACAGTGTTGTATATGTTTGATATGAATTTATATGAGACAAATTGTAGCCCGCAACTTCGTTTGCGAAAACTATGAAAAGATGAACAATAAAATAGCATGTTTTTTACCTGCTCCTACAGGAATCTCTTAGTTCTTCCCCACACTTCCTAAGGACCCTACGTGCTAACGTTTGATTTTAACTGTTCGTTGTGGATTCGATTCCCATTTAGGGGAAGAATTATATTTAAATTATTATTTCCCCGCAGTCGTAAGACGAAACGCGGGGTTGGGTTCCGTCACTCAACATGCAATTTTTCAATTTTGGGCGAAAAGTAGAGAATGGAGTGTCTTTACACTTGTTACTTGTTGTAACGACGATATTTAATTAGAAATTAGATATATTTGTGATGTATATAGAAATATTATTTTTTTATCGAATTAGTGATGTATATAAAAAAAAACTATAATAAAACAATTAAAATTAATTGAACCTGTAACCTATAATTAACTAACCCATTCATTGATCACGCCATAATTAAACACACACTCAAGACCAAAACAGAGAACTCAACAACAACTAGCGAAATCTTTTGTCATATTAATTAATAAGGGACTTTGATATTCGAATGCATCTTGACGCAACCTGACGCCCTCCTTATGTGACACTTAATCTTATGTATTAAAATTTTTAAATACTATAAAAATATAAAAAAACACGCTTATTTCTAAGGTGGTAAAGTGCAAAAAATATTTTTTAACTGTACTGAATATTTGCCGGAGATACACAGGGGTGTTATAATTGCAGAAACAAAGTCGCGATGGCATTGTAGGCGTTATTCACACACCCTTAAACTTTTGAGTTGTAGCACTTTGTTTGTAATTATGCGGTTCTCAACATTCAATATTCCTTGGCAAAGATAAATTAATGAGTCGACGTGTCACAATGGTGGCTTTTGTGTTTATGAGACACTGGCGATTGTGAATAATTAATGGTAAATATTTTTTTTTGCAGAAAGTTTAGTGGTAACACAAGTATGCGACTGTAAAAGCAACAGGTTGTGGGTTCAATTCGCATTCCAGGAAATGAAATTTTTCATTTCCTGGGTACACAACAAGGCAAAGCGCGGCGTTGAGTTCCGCCACTCAGTACGCAATGCCTCAATTCGGCGGAAAGTGGGGAACGGAGTGTCTTAAGACTAGGTTCCCTCTGTCTACCCTGCTATATGCGGGATACAGCGTGAAGCTATGTTTAGTGGTTATTTTTAGGAAATTGCGGATTGCATCTTTAGAATAATAGGGACCTAAAATCATGATTTAGATTTTTGCCACGAAACGACTTAGGACAACGATGTTTATCGACTGACTTTCTTTATATGACATTTCCCAAAACATTTTTTTTTTAAATAGGTCACTATAATTCTAATAATATGCAAACTAGCCATGTTACAACTGTATTGGTAAATTATTTTTAATATAAACGTAAAGATCATCGCAATACAATGTGCGGTCCTATATGACTGTATACGCAAATAGTTGTGTGTTGATTCCCTTTCATCGAAATTATATTAAACAATTAAATTATTTTCTATCTCCGCTCAGGTAAGACAAAGAGCAGTCTAACATGCAATTTTTTGGTTTCAAGTGGAATATGAAGAATAGTGTTTAAACACTAGGTTCTCTTTGACTAAGTGAGGAGAACTGTGAAGCTATAATATGCCCCTTTTACTGGACGTCGAACCTGCGTCACGTATAGGATGTTCTTACGACTCTACAATATCGTCAGTTAAGTAAGTAAAACATATTATTACAGATAATTATTGTATTTTATGTTTTGTCACAAGTCTTTCTTTACATTTCAATAGAAGAATACTCATTGAAGATAAACAGATCATGACAAAGTGATGAGGAAATATGAATAAAGCATAATAATGCACCCATAATTATTAATACAAAAATATATACATATGTATGTCATTTGTTAAATAATTTGTTTTCGTTATGGTGTTGGCTCGCGGCTATGTTGTTTTGTCATGTAACTTAAGCGAGACAATTTCTAAGAAAAGTAACATATGGCTAATAAAAAGTATAAATTAATGAGTAAAATAATTAATATTATCCCTTTTCTTTTAGGAACTTTGTCTAAAA